>JACGDI010005547.1:161376-187366 GCA_014898725.1 Jacaranda copaia
AGAGAAACGAGTTTTCAACAAAAAACCAGATGTACAACTGACTAATAATGGCATTGGCCTACAACTACCCTTAAGTTCACAATGCCCCCAAATTACCACCTCACTCCCGACCCCTCAAACCCGCTCCAGGGCAGATGACCATCATCTCCATGTTGGTTCGATAGGGATAATGAAGACCTTCCAACCACCAAAGTGAATAATAGAAACGTAAACAATGAAGTACTGAAAAACAGGAATTTGATGGTTGGAATACGACCTTCCAACCACCAAAGTGCAAGTTTTGTTAACTTGAAATTGTAAGCCTTCATTCATATTCCATATAGCTACACAATTCAATCCAATTGACAGAAACATATCCCTTCGGATATTAACCACGGAAGATTTATTGAAAAAAGATTACTTTCTTGCACCCATATCAGTTTTAGGTTTGTATATCCTAAAACAAACAGTGATTCATCTAAACCGTCCTCCCCAAACAAATCAAACATTTCTTATTCCTCCAGCGATCATAAAATAAAATAAAATAAAAATAAATCATTTAAACAGCAAGGTAAGAACAGGAATCCCCTAACAACCATGTTTAAGATAGTAATCAAGATTCTCAGCCCACAAATAATTAAGAATAAAAAAAGCCCGCGCGCGTAAGACATAGAACCTTAGCTCAAAACAGAGATATTCCAATAGGAAAAAGTTGAATCTTTCTTAGTTGATTGCGGAGAACATCAGAATCACCAAAAGAACCCTTTTGCCAAAGAACCTTGGTTCTTTGTCGTCAAAGCTAAATAAAGCTAAAAAACCAGATTTTCAGACACAAATTGGGCTGGCAAAAAATCCCACCGCTGGAAAAAAGAAAAAGAAAAGAAAGGAAATATTGTGGATCATTAAACTATCAGAGACGGACCCGAATGTGAATTGACGAAGTTGGCTATAATGATTATACCATACATTTTCGGTGTTAAAAATTTATTTTATTTATTTATTTAAGCTACAAAGATCAGTCCAAGATTGGTGGTTTACCCACCACGTATTGTTGTGCTTCACGGTCTCAGTTTGCTGTGCCATCTTGGAACGTCTCTCTTTCTAAAGCCTTCAATTCATATGTACTTTTTTCTCCTCCTCTTCTGCCAAGGCAGTCATAGCATAAATTCGAATTTTTCGTTTTAATTTTCATGTCTCGTATGAATAACATTTGGAGCAAGAAAGTGCTCTTTGGATTTGTTTACACCTTTCATTTTTATTCTCACCATAATAAAAAATAAAAAACTATCCATTTCTAATAATTTTCACTCGAAATATTCTTTTTATTTTTTTTATTTTTTAAATATATTTTATCATCCATCATATTATTATATTAATCAAAAATAAATTTGATTTGATATAAAATACACACTATCATTTTATTTTTTAAACATAAAAATGTATAAATCAACTAATTTTTCAATTCTATACCTACTATAATCATTAGCTTCAACAAAATATATAAACACAATTTTATTTTTTATTTTTAAATTATAACTATTTTTTAAAATTTTAAAAATACATGAAAATAATAATAGGCCTTGAAAACATATCAAACGTGCCCAAAATTATTTAAGCAACTCATAAGTCTTCTGTTTATATTTTTTAATTTTTTGGTTCCATATGTCGTAAGTTAAAATATGAATTTAGGACCCGGCATTTGAATTTCCTAAATACAACCATATTAATCTCCTAACATCAATAAATTTTTAAGTGTATCATGTTTGTTAAGATACTATTGTTTAGTTTGTGCCGTTTGGCCATACATTAATTTTAACTTTAAAAATTTATTGTATTAATCTTAATTATAGTAATTAATTAAAAATTATATTGTATTAATCTTAATTACTCAAAACACACTAATTTAAAAAAAAAATAAACAGAAATTTTACTGGATAAAATTTAATTGTTGAAATGAACATAACAATATTTCATATGAATATGATTTATATGTCATAAAAGCAAATGTTTTCGAAGTTGCATCATTTTCTATGAAACTTTATTTTGTTTGCACAAAAAATATATATTAAAAAATCTTTCAGATATATTATGTAAATATTAAAAATTTTATAACTTACCTTGTTAATAATGACCAAAACTAAATAGGGAATTACAAACAATGATATAATTTTTCATATTTGTATTAAAATAATTACTGGCAATATATCATAAATGACCACAATCTTAACGTGACTAGCAAAAAGAAATAAAAGTAATTTTATGATTCATGTAATACACATATTCGAAAATTATGAAAAAATAAATTAATATAGTTTTTATATATTAATACTCAAATAATTGTTGATAGGATATATATTGTATAAGAAAATATGTTGACATTGAGGGAAAATTTATGATAATAGTCTAATTATGACTTAGAGTGTGTTTGGGTGAGATTATTTAAAACATCTTATAAGCTTCTACGTCTTATAAGATGTTTTTAGAGTTTATAAGATATTAGATCTTATTTCAAAAATAAGCTCTTGGAGTATTTGAAAAAATAAGTTTTTAGAGCTTATAAGATGGTTTGATGTTTGGTGAGAATAAGTACTTATAAGCTCTTTTTAGTGTAAAAATGACCAACAAGGACATAAGGCTTTTGATGTCATGTAAATAGGTGTTTACTTTTATAACATTTTTATTCTATTATAAATAATATATTTAAATATTATTCAAAATACTCTATTAAACTCATTTTTTAAACATCTGCCTATTTTCTTACCTATTTTTTCTTATTTATTTTATAAAATATCAAAAAATGACATTGTTATAGAAATTATGATTTTTTAAAAAAAGTTATAAATAATAAATTTCTTATAAATTTCATATAATTTACAATGCCCTTAATCCATAATTTTTAATAAATATGATATTAACATAAATAATATTCTTGTTTAACTATCATGTTCATCATTGAGTTATCTAATCCTTTTCTTTTTCTCGTACCATGGAAAAAGTACATAAAGCATAAAAAAATACTATTTAAATATTGTAACAGTTGTAAATAATTCCACCATCCACTATTTTAAATACATCTAAAAAATTTAACCTAACATATTTCAAAAGTAACATTGAAATTTTGAAGTATTATAAAAATTTTAAACATGCTACTCATAAATTTACCAAAACAAAAAAGCCTTCAAATTTAGTCAATAAAATTTTTAACCCCTTTGAGTAATTTTCATTGCAATCAAATCACGCAATGCCATCCAATAAACACTCTTAGGGTTATTTTTATCTTTCCATATTAGCAACTCTATTTTCAATAACATGTTCACTGCATAGTGCATAACTTTCATCTTCAACTATTTGAAATGCATCATCTACAACATTTTTCTTCCTTATATAATTGTGAATAGCCATAGTTGCTAGCACAATTTCTCTTTGTGTGTCAATATGAAAATAAGGCATATCAGCCAAAATATTCCAGTGTGCTTTCCAAACCTCAAAAGTTCGTTTAATAATATTTATGCATAAACAATGGAGATAATTGAACTTTTCCTTCAAGTTTCTTGGTGCATGTTGGTGCCAACTTCTAGCACGACGAAAGTCTTCAAGATGATATCTTATATTTTGTCCTCGATAAGGACCCATATATCCGGGCATATGTAAGTAGCCAGCATCAACCAAATGATATTTTTTTCCTTTTGGATGAGAAAAGTTGAGATCCAATCTACGAATAGCTTCTTCAAATATCCTATTATCATGAGCAGCTCCTTCCCATCTAGCCCAAGCAAATGTAAATCACATATTAAAATCCACAACTGCAAGAATGTTTTGAGTGGCATACCCTTTGCACCCAATATATGGTATTGCTTGTCCTTGTGGTAGTCAAGCCTTCACATGTGTACCATCAATTGCTCCAATTTAATCCTATAAATACCAAAATGGAAAGAAAGTGTTAGAATATATATATCCATTATCTAATTTAAAAATTATTTACATAAAAAAAATGGCTTGTATCGATAATGTTGTGGCCTATGATATCCTTTTCCCTCATTACATTCATGATGAAGTCTAATAATATCATTGGCTAGCTTACTCACCGCCTTCAAAACTCTATGAAAATGTCTTGAGATAGTTTCACCTTAATGATTAAATATCTCTTGCATCAACCTATTATCCATGCCATGAGCACATATCATCAAAAATATCCCCACTTCTTCATAAACAGACATTCCCCTTGTTGGATGAAGACCATACTTATGGGTCAGTTCATGACACAAATCTAAGAACACGGATTTTTCAAGACAAAATGCTCTATAACATCTTACTCCATGCTCATTTAATATCTCCTTTAGAAACTGATGACCAGTGCGCATGGATGTTTGACATGGAACCTTAGAAACATAGTTCTCATAATATGTTAAAATACTACATGTGGTTACTTGACACAAAGTCCACCAATCCAAGTCTTGTTGAATCTGATGGTTATCTTCACTCATTTCTGCATTATCAAAGGTATTTGGACTAATCAACGAATGATTTGATATATCCCAAAGCTTTACTGAAGCACAATCTTTAATACACCATGGCTCCATTGAACTATAATGAAATCATAAAAAGAAAATTAATATCTAACTATAAGAATTTTAATCCAAGATAGATGGTTTTTAATGTTTTCTTCACTTGGGAGACAACAAAAGAAACACTAATCTCTTGGCTCATTAACTTATAAACCCAAAGCAAAGAACCCCAATAAAAAAATAAAAATCAACCAAATATAACAGTAACCACAATAAAAATATTATCATTGCACAAAAGAAGTGGAATCGTTATCTGCCAAAATAAAAACATAATCTTTAAATAAGAACTGCTAGAACATATATAAAATTTCTCTCGTACACATAATTAACAATACTAAAATAGTAATGAGTCACAAGCTCAACTAACTTTAACATCAACATTTCTGCAACAAAATAGAATAAAAAAGATGATATCTCAACTACTACAAAGTCAACTAGTTTTCTTAAATTGATTATAGTTAAACTCTAGCCAACATAAACAAGATTCATGACAAGGTTGACTAACAAACACTTCTCGCATATCTTTTTTGCTCAACAAGTTACATGAGTAGTTCCAAAGTTCACTTTGGGGTGCTATTCCAGGAACATTGCCCAACATCTCAATTGCAACCCCAATAGTTATCTCTGTTGATGGCATAGAGCTAGCAGTGCTCTTGTTTGCCATAAAATGTAAAAGGGAATGAATATCTTCCTTCAATGAAGCTAAATGAAGCTACCCCTAAAACCTTCTTCTTCTCTTTACCTTTTTCCCCACTAAATTTTCTTTTAATGTTTTCCAAAGATGGGAATATAACTTCATTACCAACATCACTTGCTCTTTTAGTTCTAGATTTTGTGCTACACTAAGTTATTCCTATATCCTTAGTGTCATCACTATTGCTAATCTGCACATGCTCATCTTGATGTCCTTTTGATTCACCATCATCCTCTAACATTGCTTCTCCACTATCAATCTCATTCTCAAAACTTTGGCTAGGTGCTCGTGCTCTTTCTTCGGTGGCAGCAACATCAGAAAGTAGCTTATCATATCGAAACCAAATCAAAGATAAGTCCTTGTTCCTAAACTTGTTATAGTCATTGTTTTCTTGCAAGAACAATTATAATCAAATTAACCTTAGTTTGATAAGTAAAATAAAATATTTAATTATGTATAAGATTAGAATTTGAAAAATTACTTTCAGTTTTCTCTCCCACCACGCAACAGAAGCATCAAGTGAGTTCTTCATTGGATCGCAACCTACTCCAGTCTCCTTGTGCATTAATTTTCTAAATAATATCCAATCTTTCTTCATAGTATCCCAATGATTTCTAAGTTGTTTGTAGACATAGTTTCTATCAATCATTTCATTAAACCTCTTGACTAAATTTTTCCACCCATTGACATTGAAGTGACTATTTGGCCTATTGCCTTTCCCAATTTCCTCCTCACACAACTCAATAAACTTAATAAATGAAAATGGATCCCACCTTGTAGAGGAGCGCCCTTCACTCGACTTACTTGTTTTACTTGCACTTGCACCCTTACTTATACTCTTACCAAAATTTGGAATTGACGCCAATCCTTTATTTCTTTTCTCTTGATTCTTCATTTAGAAATTTACCTCCAATTACCTATAAATAGGAAAGACACAAAAAGGTTGCTACACTGTCATATATAATAAAACTTTCTATTAAAACAGCTTCTTTCATGGCCAAATAACACTGAGAAAGAAATGAAAATAGTAGTGATGAAACAATTATGATGTTGTAGCTGTTATATTTGTAGTATAATATCCCAAGGCTTGTCTTCCCAAGAGTAGAGAGAATTAATAAGAAAAATAAACAGTTGAGTTGGGAGTAGTATAATATCCTAAAGCTTGTCTTTGTCAACAACTTGCAAAAAGCTATAACCTGATATCGGGAAAAGAATGTCACAGAATGCAAAACCTTGAAAAAGAATCAATGATTATAGTACAAGCCTTATGGAATACTGTAGCTGGTCAAAACAAATTTGAAGTACAATGATAAGATGTTATTTTAAGAGGATATTTGGTTGAGCTTATAAGTTTTTCAAGATATTTTATAAAATATTAAGAGCTTATAAGTCATAAGGTCGTTAAAAGAAAAAAACTGAGAATAGATTAAGAACCAAACACTTTTTTGCTTTGGTTTTGAGCCTCATACTGATACGAGTAAAGCAATTTCACACAACTTCATTATATATACAAATTCTTTGTGATTAATTCCCTTCCACTTGCAAATATGAAAATGTCCTCCATTCATTTTTCTTGACAGAACCTAGAAAGAAAGAGCTAAATGCTAACTATGGAAGTCCACAATCTTCCAATTTGTCATTTTTGCCTCTTTCAGTTTCAGCTTTCAAAAACTACAAAAACTAATAAGTAACAGATTTTTTATGCCATTTCAACACATTTTTTTAGTCCACATGCATAAAATTTAAAGCAGAAGTCTGAGCCCATACTACATTAATTCTGACCAACTGAATGATCCCTTGAAGACCCTTTAATTTTAAAACTTGCAATTGCAGCATAACATATTTTATTACATGTCTGGAGATGTGAATACAGAAATGTAAAAAAGGCATGCTAACAGAGAAAATCAATGCATACCAAGTTTCAAATAAATCAAGAAATGTTCTAACTTAGAAAATAACAACAACCATTTTAAGCAAAAAAGGGTCTCATGCTGACAAACAACAATGATTGTCAGTTTGGAGATCAATAAAACCAGGAGAACAAGAGAGCTAACGAGAAACCTTGAGATGAAAAATTCAACTAGAAATTGAAAAGAACTACCCTTATTATATAGCTGCATATTTTTATTTTTATTGGAGGCCTTGTTATGAAATTTTGAAACATGAGATTCAATTCAGGAATTATGGGATTTAGTTGAGATGCATTTTAATCAAAATCCTGCTATTAGTCTTCTATTTTGAATGAGTTTACCTTTCAAGCAGTCCTTATTGTTCAATTAATTGTGGATTATGTCAAACTGAAATTTCAACTGCTTCTCATTGCTCATTTTTTTTATCGAGTTTTTAATCATCAAACTTTGTAATTTTACCATGACTTCCATATAAGAACTTCTCATTACAAATATTGCTTCTGCATCATCACCAGCATTAAGTAAATTATTAAAATAACACAAACTGATTTACGCATGAAGTTAAAGAACTACTAGGCAGGTTGTACTCTGCAAAAATATATAATACAGACTCCACAACATATATGAGGGGCAATTAGTCAAATTTCCTCATAAAACCACATTACCTAAAACTCTTAAAATCACAACAAATATGAGGGACAATTAGTCTGTTTTTCTTAAGAAACCATGTGGCCCAAAATCACTTCAGAGTCATAAAAGTTGCACTAGTTCTCAATCATCAAGCTAGTGACATTTTGAAATATGTAAACATAGAAGGTCAGAAACTGCAGGACATCGCAACCATTAATAGGTTACAAAATGCTGGCAGTTTGAGAGTGATCATATCTACCTACCGCCATAAATATCTAAAGATTCAAAGTTCCAACTTGTGAGACAACTGATGTTTTTCAAAAAAATCTGTTCAAGGATTTAGATTTGCAGTAAGATTAAGGAAACAAACTTCCATTTCAAATTCATCAGCCCATCCACCATGTTGCGTAGGATGTTAGTTAAAAAAAGTTGGGAAAACTAGCTCAAATCACAACTTAATATATGCATAAATATCAGATGCACAAAATGCTTATGCATCAGAGCAAAATTATCCAAGATGGTATATCACATGCACAATCCAGAAGCTTAAAATGCTTATGCATGAGGGCAACATTGATATAATGGTTCAAGCAGTTGCCCCACAATTATAGTCTATTCAATCACCAGCAAACTATATAAAGTAAGCTGTTAAATGAACAACCTCTGATGTTGGGCAATGCCAATGCAAGGGTTTTAGTATAACATTGTTTACAATTTGAACAGTTACTTAACTAAAGAAGGGGTGGATCACTATTGGAAATGAGGATCAAGAATTCGGCAGTCACAATAAATTGTGACAAGCTATTGACGCTATCTGAAGCCATGGCATTTTGCAGTTCTTTTTTCTTTTCAGATTTTTAATAAAACTAACCAATTTATACTATTGAGCATCTTACAGAAATAGGAAAATGCAGACAAATAGTTAATTAGATACACCAAATGGTTGAGTCATTCTGAGATCAGAACAAATAGGGTAACCAAGCACAGTAGGATGAAACAGAGAGAGAAGGAAAAGAAAAACTAAACAACCCACAAACTACATACATTACTGCAAACAAATATTGACATATTTGTCAGATTTATCAATAAAACAGCTGTAACTTTCCTTTTGACTCGCACTACAAGTGAAAGCATTAGCATTGTTTTTATAGAGAAATACATCACATTTTTATATGTCGGTAGAAACTAATAGAGTGACCTGTGCTGGTAGAAACTAACACACCAAGACCATCCACTTCCAAGCATATCCAACTATTGAAATTGTTCCAACAATACCACCACAACATCATGAATCGATTAAACTAGCAAAAAATGCTATTCGATGTAGTAAATTAGAATATTATACAAAATAGAACAAAAATCATTTTGAATTTTGACAAAAATCAACCGATTTAATTGATAATATAGTTGAAACCTTACCACTATTTTGAGAAATCATGAGGGAGTGATCGATTGTAGCATTATTTTGTGGAAAAAGCCGTAGAGAAGAGGAGCGAGGGTGTTGGTGAGCTGCTGTAGTGTTGCAGCTGGAGAGGATTTTTTAGGGCTTGCAAAGTGAATTATGAGGAGGGTATATCAGATTTTGAAAAAATTATAAGGGCAATTCTATCATTTTAAATGTTAAAATTACGGGATTAATAAGATCTTAAAAATAAAATGGGTTGAGTTTACTTTTTTTTAGGAGCTTACAAGCTCCAAAAAAGTTTATTTTATAATTTTATAAGTTCTTAAATAAAAAATTAGTCAAACACTTTTGTGGAGCTTATAAGTTCTTTAACATCTTATAAGTTGTTTAGAAGAGCTTATAAGTTTAGTCAAACACCGTCTTAGTTAGATTGAAAAGTTTACGCAAGAACACTTAATGAGGATTCATAAGTTTCATTCAAAATTGTTCTTAGAAATTGTACTCATAACTATAGTTAGATGAGTTAAAATACAAAAAATTAAAAAAAAAAGAGCGAATTAAGAAAAACTTATAAAATGAAATAAAATCATTAGCTTAGCCAAAATTAATGTTGAATTTATAATTAAATGGTACTTGACAAACACCATTAATTGTGGGATATTTATTTACAATCTTTTTAGAACTTGGTATGTGAAAATTAATGCAAAGAGATACTTATATATTAGGATATATATACACATTTGTGTGCAGTATTTATCAAAATTAAATTGTGGGTCACAAAATGAATTTATATAGTAAGAGAAATAATTGTTTATTATATGCATTTGAGAAATATATAATTCAAAAAGAAAGATAACATTTACCAATAAATTTTTGCAAAATAAGGCTATTACATCGTGGATTGCAAGAATCAATTTATATGGATACAAATTAGCTCTTTAATAAGGAATTAGAATGAATTATAGAGTTATTCTTTTTTTTTTTCCTTTCTAATTGGTTCTTGATTATCTAAATCCACCAACTAGAAAGATTATTTTCATATGTGAATAGAAACTTGCGAAAGTTAATAATAAAAAATCTAATAACTAACTAAAATCTAATGATCGACGAAAAAATCAATTAAGAATTTTAGAATTAAAAAATATATAATTATTTTATTGGACATGCAATAAAATAAATATTAAATTATCCACATCATGCTCTATGCAGAAAAAAGAGAGAAATATAGGTGAACACCATATATAGTAGATGTTGTATATAAACTTGAATAGTACAATTTGGATTATATTTTTGCAAAAATTTTTAGTGGAAAAAAATGAATTTTTATTTGAAAAGTGGAAGCTTGGTTAGATAGGCTTAAGTTGTTTCTTTGCCAAATTTTGACATGAGTTGAATTCTCTTTATTTCTTAGGAGCACATTAGAAATAGAGAGGATATATTTTAGAGGAAACTAGGCGATAGAAAGAATTTGGGCAGAAGAATACCACATTCAGCCTATTATCCTTACTTATGAATATAAATTTTTTTAATTAAATTGAACTATATAGGTTATGTGCCCTTTTAATTTTGTTCTTAGTTGATTCTTATTATTTGCATTTCAAGCCAATAATATGCATATTATGAATTTGAATCACGATTCTATTGTGGGAAAGAAAAAAAGTATTCCAATTTAGTTAGATAATTAGTTTAAAATAAATGTTTGACGCAAAAATTTAATGCCCAAATTTTTATTAGACATGAAAGACTCAACTTTGTATGTGTGCCTCAAAGGCTTTGATTTTGCCTACCGCATTGTGATGAAAAACATTCCCACAAACTCTCCCTTCAAGAGCCAGTGTTAAACACAAATTAATCAAACTATAACATTTTAGAGGTGCCCTTGTTGCACACTCCTTATCAATGCATGTGGTACTTAGTTCTCGACAATTTACTTCATTAAAAATGGGACTTACCATTTTGAGTTATCACAAGTGTAGCACAAAGATGTTAAATACTAAAACCCAAAGGTGCCAACAATGGCAAAATTAAGAGGTGGCATTTTGCTCTACCCAAGATGTGCTTCACAATGAGCAAATGGAATATTTAAAAAAATTAGAGAATTGAATATCAAGCATGACCTTGAGACTCTAGAGATAGCCCCATTGTAGACACCTTGTCAAATGAACATGGTACTTTGCTCCCAATTCGATGTGCAGAAATCAAGAGTGAATATTGCAATGTGTTTTTATAAAATTGAAGCATGGAGTTTTCATAAAATATTTTCTTTTGACAAATCTTTTAACAAGTCTCTAAGTTGTTATTTTAAGAATATCCTACACACTAAGCTTTTATTCAATTAGGCAATAAAATGGCCGTGTGTGGTGCGGAATTCAGCATAAGAGGGGGTGAATAATGTTTTTTCGCCCTTTTTTCAACATAACAAAAATAAAGCCAGGAATGATTACTTTCTAATCTTGTCAGTTTAATACTTATAGCACTCAAACAGATTATTAATTAGTAGTAAAGTAGTAAACAATGAAAAGGGGAAGAATCGATAAATAAGCAGTGATCGACAATAAAAAATAAAGCAAATAAAGAACACTAGAATTTTAGAGAGCTTCAGACCAAAAGATTCTCATGCTCTTCTTGAGCTTTGCAATTTAGGATTTTGAGAAAGGTCACTAAACTAATTTTTTTATAGGATGAAATCTGACTTATTTTACAGATTTTTGTAGGAGCAATTTTAACCCAAACTTTAAGATATCAACCTTCACCCAAAATTTTTTGCGAGCAGTCCTAACCAAGTTCTTTATGGTACAGAAGGATGAAACCTTGGCTTTTGTAGTTGATGAGGTAAAATTTGGTTTGAGTGTTTGATTGGTTGAAATCTAATGAAATCGACCAAATGGTAGGTCAAGAGATATGTTTGGGATATTCTTGGGGTCGAATCTTATAATCAATAGCAAATGTTAGGCTAGCCCAAGTGCCTCAGCTAATACATTCCGATGCTCAAGTCAAAAAATCGACCAGAGAATATAATAGTGGAGTGAAAGCTTAAGGCGATAATTGTGCATACCTTGTTGAGGGTTGGAATTGGGTATTTGTAGCCTTGTCATAGTGTATGATATGTCTTTGATGCCCCTTTTGTGCAAGAAGGGCTATTGTCCTTGCTTGAGAACTTTCTAATCTTATTTAGAGTGTGTACAGTTCCAGATGGCGTTGCCTCCAGTTACCTAGGATAAGGTGGTACACTGAAGGTGCTCTTTAGCCTGACATAGCTATAAAAGGTGGTATTGTTAGTGGCACGCCCCATTAATGTGGCAGGACAACACTTGGCAAGGCATTCAATGCGATCGAAGGGCTTTCATCACTCATTGATAACTCTGGTCGAGACGAGCACTCCAGCATGAATATTTTCTAGGGTCTTGGTCAACAAGCTCATTTTGGTCGAAGTATTGAGGCCACCTAACAGAGGTTATTGACCAAGCTTGGTCAATTGGGAATGCTAATATCCACCACAACAACTGAGAATCTAGAGGTCGACTAGCGGTCGAATGTTTGCTTAGTCCTAAAACCAGTTGGGCTTAAGGGCAATTCGATTGCTTAAGGAGCATTAGATTAGTTCTTATTCCAGTTAAGTGTTATTGGGCTAGGCCTATTGGGCTATCTCATATCATAAGTCCCCCCACTCCCAAATCTTGATCAAGCATATCGATAAGAAGGAATAGGGAGTAGAATCAACTATAGTGGTTGGAGAGAATCAACTAGAGCAAAATAAAATGAGCAAAGCTTTGCAAAGTCAACTAGGGTTTTGCAGGGTCGACCAAAGTTTTGGGGCATTTAAGGCTTCTGTTACATTAGGACATTCGAGGCTTCAATCGACGACAGTGTAATAATTGCTGATGTTTTGGGTTCCATGCATTAGGGCCTATAAATAAGCATGGTAAGAATCTTCATTTTTACATTACAACATTATGTAAGGTTGAATAGAGTAATTTATTGCATTCAACATTCTGCTTCTAAGCATCTAAACCATGTAAGTGTTTCAACCTCCATGATCATACTTTTACTTCTTAATCTTAAACTTAATACAGTAGCAGCTATGTTAAGGTTTTTTAAGCAATGATAAGGGTGATTGGGGGAGCGACAATGAGGCTGCCAGGTTGGATAGTGCTCTGACTAGTAGTAGGAATGATTCAACTAGCGAGTCTAGTAGCTCATCGAGTGATAGCTCGACTTGGTAGTTCTAGTAATGAACAGGTTGCCGTTGGGGCTGAGGCTGGGCTGAGTGAACCTCAAGTGTCTCATGGTCAGTCATTTACCCCCAATCACTATAGTGAGATTAGGTTGGAGGTTGTAGAGGTGGACCTGAATACCCTTAGGCAAGTGTATCACATTCCCTAAGATTACGAGCTGATTGTCTTGAGGCCTGGGGGTAAGATACATCAACCACCCATTAGTTGCATTACTATGTTTGAGGATGACCTTAGATGTGATCTTAGATTTCCCCTTGTCAAACTAATAATTGACCTGTCGAGTGCTCTTCAGGTCTATATCACCTAACTTCTCCCAAATATTTTTTGACCATATACAGTTTTGTAGTTTTGATGCATGTCCATAATCAACCTCTCACCTTTGCTAATTTTAGCTACCTATTTTACCTTACCATGTTTCATAAGTTGGGAAGTACCAAGAAGTCAGGCTTTTATTACCTAATTGCCTGCCCTTGTCAAAAATTCTTGGTAACTCCAGCCTCTTACTTTGGCCAAAAGTGGAGGATTGAGTACTTTTATGTTCGGGCAGATAGTGGGGTGGGTTTTAATATCCCTAGGGGTTGGATGTGAGGGCATGTTAAAATGCCAAGAAACCAGACTTTGACTTGGCTAAACACCTTTGTACGGGATCTAATTGAGTTTGGTTTGATGGAGGCATATGGCAATATCAAGGAGAGAAATCTTGTGTTAGTGGGCTTATCGCCTACCCAGCTCAACCTACCCACGGATGCTCAATTACGTAGATATTTATATGCGTTTCTATTGGTTGTTGTGTCTCTATTATTTAATCGAGTCTTATACATTTTAGTTTTATTGTCATGCAGATCGAGAAGAGATAATAAGTCAAACATGCGCTCAAGCTATTACTTGTATGAAGAGAAATCGAGAGAACCACAAGCGCCATAAGGTGCGGGAGCCCGATGAGAAGTGATCGAGTTATTATTGTTTTGATCACTACTGCCACTTCAACTCAATCGACAGCTTCCTCGAGTGATAGTCCCGTAGTCGAGGTAAAAGGCCTACGACCGAACAAATAGGGTTAGCCCCAAAGAGGACGGTAACTAACAAAGGTAAAAGAAAGGCCAGGGTGGCTAATGGCTTTAACCTCTTCAGGCATTGAGATGATGGAGGCTCTTCGACCTGACTAAACTACTCTCTCTGCGGTTCTGGACTGCATTAGCAGTCTACAACTTTATGTCTATAATAACTATGGAGGAGATTGGGTCTCTACTGATGAAGGTTTTGATAGCTGGTCTGTTCACCTCTAACTAGCACAAGATGATAGAGAAGAGTCAGAGCGCGATAATGAAGGCCTTAGCTTATCACGCCAATATGGTAAAGATTTTAGTCAAGTAGTACTTGTTGTCGAATGATTCACTGTATTTTGCTTATGCGGATGAGAATATTGTTTTTACATGTTGGCTAGTTGGGTTACCATATGTTTCGAAGGTCAGAGTTAGCTCTCAACTAGGTGGACCAGATGTGAGAACAGCATAGGGAATTAGAAATAACTAAGGTAGAACTTGAATATTCCAAGATGGAGATTGAACGGCTCATAAAGTAGCTGGATGAGAAGAATGCCCAGCTCAAGGTGAAAGATTCAGAGTTGATGACGGTTGTGAGGGAGAAAAGTGCGGCTGAGGAGCTCCTAAAGAAGGTGCAAGTTTTGATGCAATTCTACTATGATAATGGTTAAGCCCAGGGGTATAATGTTGCCTTACAATTAACTCGATGAGAGTTTGGTAGAATGCTGCCATAGTAAGATATGAGACCATCCAACAATTCATGCTAACCTCTATCTTCATGGATATGAGTGTCATCTTTTCTCTCGATGACGCTAAGGATGCATTCGACAAAGTTGTGAAGCGTCTGGAATTTTTTAGCTATACCTTTCAAGTAGAGAATAAAGAGCAATTGAGTTATAAGCTTGATGAACAGCTGCGTATGTATCCTCTGGATGGTGCTCTTGCAAAGGGGTCGTACCCCAACGAGGCTGCTCTGGGTAAGGGACCGCCTGCTACTGCTACTGTTGTCCATGCTCATCAGGTGAGGGTCGAGGTGCGATCACAGAGTTTAACTTTGCTAATGATTTCACTTTCAACATTAGGGATGGCAAGGTTAATATGGCAGACTACTTTCTGCCTAGTGTGCATTCATTCCTCGTCAATGAGGTAGGGCCATCTCGATGCCTAGAATAAGAGGAGGGTAGCCCAGCACGAGCTGAGGGAGAGGGGTCGAGCAACCCTTGAAGTTGGGAGCCTTATTATTCTGGTCGCTATATGTGGTGTATTTTTGTAATTTTGAATGAATGTTTTTTTAACAAATGGCTTCCATAAATGTTATGAAATTTACATTTTGATTCATCAATGTGTCTCTTACTTAGCCCTTATTTTAATACTTTCCTTGCGGTTGAACGCCAATTGTCAATAGATAATGATAAAAATAATTCAACCTTGGAAAAAGAATCAGGTAACATGATTCCCTAATTAAGGAACTAAACAAGTTCATGGTCAATTTAAAAATCGATCAACGCAAAATTGATGAAATTTATCCAAGACATTTATATCAAGTTAGGGCATTTGCAATTAGTTGTATGATGTTATCTGTTGTTGACTTCTGGGTTGATTTAGGTTGTACTCCTTATAGTGAAAAAAACGACATTGAGGTCGATTAGATTGTGTCAGAATTGATCCCAAACTTTTTTGAGAGGCTAGCCATTCAAAGTCCATCATTGACCATTACCATTAAAATGTAATTAACGTTTTTAGCGCAAAGTTGTGTAGTTTTTATTTCACAATTGAAATGAGTTTTTGGTTGACCTTGGGGTTGATCATAAACAATTAACTTGTTTGTTTATTGTGGCTAAAAAGCCTGAACGACTTGGTTAAGGTCAATTTTTTGGTCAACCTTGAGGTTGACTATAGGTGATGAAATCGCTTATTTTCTATGGATAAGAAGCTGGCTTTAAGGTCAACAACAAACTATTAACTTGTTTGTTTACTATGGCTGGTGAGCTTGAGTAGATGGCTAGAAGCTAATTTTTGGTCAACTACGGGGTTGACTTTGGATGATTGATGTGAGCAAACAGTTGTGGAAATGTGAACAATTTTTATTAATGTGAGGCAATACAGTGGAGACTTGAAGTCTCTTCATAGATAGAATTTTATCTAATTCATTATATTGCATGGTCGTGGGAGTTCATCACCATTCACACTTGTTAGTCGATAAGTATTGTGCTTTAACACCTTGATCACGAAATAAGGCCCCTATCATTTTGGGTTAGGTTTCCCTATATTCTTTGAGACTTTCACTTTTTTGAGGATGAAATCTTTGACTTTGAAGCTACATGGTCAGACTCCCTTGTTGTAGTGTTTTATCATCTTCGACTAGTATTATTGCATCATGTTGTAAGCTTTCTATCTCAACTCGTTAATGATTTCCAAGTTGAGTTCCCTTTCGAATGTGTTTCTGATCGGATTAAAATACACTCGAATTGTGTGTTGTATCAATTTAGATGGAAAACTATAAAGATTGTGACCTCTAGCTATTTAAGGGGTTGTTCTGTATGCCCATGACAAGTCAGGGAAGTCATTTGCCCAACTCACTCTGGTCCCTTCTAGTTGAGTTTTGATGTAGTCGAGAATAGTTCTGTTTATTATTTTAGTTTGGCCATTAGCTTAGGGGTTCCCTACTGAAGTAAAATATTGGCGGATCCCTAAGGCTTCACACTAATTTCTCATGCTCTTACTCTAAAATTGGTTCCATTGTTCGAGATCAGGACCTTAGGAAAGCTAAAATGGCAGATAATATTCGTCTAAATAAAACTTTTGATGGCTGCGTCAGTTATTTTGGGAACTGCCTCCACCTCGACCCATTTAGTAAAGTATTCGACTGCGATAATAATGAACTTTTTTTAACATGATGTCTTTAGTAAGGAACTAATTATGTCGATCCCCCATTAGTTGAACAACCATGCGACTTGGATATTTAACATTGGTGCCATAGGCTAGTATGGTATGTTCAAGTGGACTTGATAGGATGGATACCTTTTAGCGAAGTCGATGGTGTCTTTCAACAATGTGGGCAAAAATACCCATATCTGATAATTATATAGGCTAGGGATTATCCTCCAGAATGATTTCCACAAATGCTTGCACGAACTTTCTATATGACCTCATGGGCTATGTCTAGGGTTAAGCACCTTAAAGTGGTCCAGAGATCGACCTCTTGTAAAGTTGGCCATACTCATCGAGGGCAAATTTTGCTACTTGACCTTTAAGTATACATGCCTCATTCTTATCCTCGGGGATTGTTTCCTGACTTAGGTAGAGTTTTATTGCATCTTACCAAGAAGAAGTGGCTTCTTTGACACTTCCCACCAAGTTCTAGTCGAGGGTGTTTATTGTGAGTTTGATAGTGATCAAAGATGTTATTGTTTTATCTTTGGTCCTCTTCATTAAGCTTGCAAACTTAGATAAGGCATTAGCTCGCTCATTCTCTGATTAGGGCACCTGACTGAGGGTGAATTTCTTGAAGGGTTGTCATTATTTTTTTACCTCGGCTAGGTACTGGCTCATGGTGGATTCTTTTGCCTCGAAGTTCCCTTCAACTTGTTTTGCAACTAGTTAGGAGTTGACAATTGCCATTAATTGCTCGACTCTAGATCCGTTGCCATCTTTATGCCAGTGAGGAGAGCTTCATATTCTGCCTCATTATTGGTTATTGAGTAGTCGTGTTTAATTGCAAGATTATATTTCTCTGTGAGTGGAGAGTGGAGTGAAACACCTATCTTACCTCCCAAAGTGATTGCTGATCCATTGACGTGTAAGGTCCACATAAGAGGGGTGTGGCACTTTGATTAAGGAGGTTGAGTCTTTTTGCTATGAAATCGGCTAAAACTTGTGTTTTTATGACTATTCGGGATTGGAATATGATGTAGAATTCTTGTAGTTCAATTGCCCATTTAGTCAGTCTCCTCAATGTATCTGGTTTTGATAGCACTCGCTTCAAAGGTTGATTTGTCAACACTATAATTGTGTGGGATTGGAAGTATGGTTGTAACTTTCAGGCTGCTGTGACCAGGGTAAGGATGAATTTCTCAATCTCAAGGTAGTTATGCTCGAGGTTCTGTAGTAACTTACTGCAGTAATAAACAAATCGATGGATTCTATCCATGGCGAGGTCAAGACTGAGCTGATTGAGGCCATCGACATAGCTAAGTATACGTGTAAAACTTCTCTAAGTTTGGGTTTTGTGAGCATGAGTTTTGAGGAGAGGTATTGTTTGAGTTTGACCAGGGCCTGGTCATACTACTCCATCCATTAAAAACCTGATTTCTTTGCATTTCTGAGAATCTTGAAGAAAAGTAGACTCTTGTTAGTTAACTGAGCAATGAACTTGCCAAGGGCTGTTATTCTCTTAACCAGGCATTGTACATCTCTGACCATTCATTGCGGGATGATGTCTAAAACTACTTGAATTTTCTGTAGGTTTGCTTCAATGCCTCTTTGACTGATCATATAACCCAAGAACTTGCCCCCTCAAACCCCAAAGATATATTTGTTAGGTTGAGTTTTGTACTGATGCCTACAATATTGAGAATGTGTGATTGAGATTGACTAAATAATTCTTAGATTTTTCTATCTTGACAATCATGTCATCGACATAAGCTTTCATGGATTTTCCAATCTCATTTTTAAACATAATGTTTATTAATCTTATATAAGTTGCTCATGCATTTTTTAGCCCAAAGGGCATAACCAATAAGCAGTACACCTTGTTGGGGATGGCGAAAGATGTTTTGTCCCTATGCTCGGGTGCCATGAATATAGTAGCTTTGAAAAGTGTCCATCATACTCAACAATTCACAATGAACAGTAGAATTGACTAGCAAATCTATACGAAGTAGGGTGTAAGGATCTTTAGTGCAAGTTTTACTTAAATCACTAAAATCATTACACATATGCCATTTTTCCTCATTCTTATGGACAAGTACAATGTTAAAAAGCCAAGAAGGTTATTAAATTTCTACAATATATCCTACCTTTAAGAGTTTGTTGGCCTCATCTTCGATGATCTAGCATCTTTCAGTATTGAAAGTACTCATCTTCTACTTCATTAGATTGTATGAGGGGTCCATATTTAGATATTGGACAATGATGCTGGGGTCGATTTCTTAGAGTTTGGAGGCTTTCCATGCAAACATGTTGATATTCCTGCACAAAAAATCGACCATAAGACATTTCATATGGTAGCCCATGTTGCTTTCGATCCAGGTGGTCTTGTTAGGGTTCCCTGATTGTAGCTCAATTATTTTGAACTCATCGATAGGTTCAACCCTGGTCTCTTTTAGCTTTCTCTTCTTGGTTGCCTATCCCTCTTCAAGTTCAACTACTGAGGCATCCCACTAGGATTTTAGTTTAGGTCGAGCTTGTTACTCATTTACTTTGACTGAAATCGTGTAACAGTGCCAGGCTTCTTGTATGTTGCATAGGAGTTCACTTGTCTTGGTGGTGGTTGGGAATTTAACTTTCATATGATTGGTGGAATTGACAGCTCAAAAGTTATTCAAGGCTGGTCGACCAATGATGGCGTTATGTGCAAAATGCACATCCACAACTAGGTAGTTGACTATTAGAGTTCTTTACTGAGGGGCTTCTCCAAATGATGTTGATAGATTGATAAATTTTTCAAGGATGATTTTTGAGCCCCCAAAATCGATTAGAGTGTATAAATAGGCTTGAATTTTAACTTGCCCATATTTATTCTCTTGAAGGTTGATAGAAAAATGATGTTCGTAAAACTACCGTTATTGATAGGACCTTTCTGACCTCAAAATTGGCAATCTTAATAGATACCACTATAGGTAGTCCAACTTATAGTTGGCTCTTTTGCTCTCGAGGTAGACAAGGTCAACATCGGTAAAGGAAATTAGTTTTTGCACTAGTTGAGAATTAGAAGACTATTTCGATCGGAGTGGATTTGGTCGATCTTAGTCTTCATTGGTTTTGTCCTCTAGCAGACTTCGAATCCCCCCTAGTTAGACCCCCTACAATTATGCTAATAACTCTTCAAATGGGTGGTCGGGGATCTTGGGCAAGTTTCTTTCCTTTATTCTTATTCATCGGGCTAACTGACTTTTCTCTATGGGGAATCTGATTGATTTTACCTTTTTCCTATCATGCATTATCATTGAAAATTTTTTTGAGATGGCCTTATCAAATCAACCTCTCAATCTCATCGTGCAGGTCGAAAGAATCTTTAATGTTATGGGCTTTCTACTTGTGAAAATGATAATATTTCTTAGATTTTCTCATGGCTTTTATCTCGGCCAGCTTCCTGAGTTTCTTCAGGAGGTTGTCATGCTAGATGGCGAATAATACCTCCTTTCTTGAGAGATTGAGGGAAATATAGTCATAGAATCATTTGATGGGAGATCATAACTTTCTCTGTGCTGTCGATCGTCTTTCTCCTTAGCTTTTTGCTTATTGACCTCAAGGTTTTCATATTTGAGCTTGTTCATGTCCTCTTGAGTTATGTACATCTCCATGAGGTTAAGTAGCTCCTCCATTGATCAAGGTCATTCGTGCACCAAAGCATTGGCTCACTCCTTGTGTCAAAGCCTAGAAAAAGCACATCAATCAAAAATTTGATCCATGGGCTATTGATCTTTAGCACTTTAATGTTGAATCTAGTGAAAAAATCATGAAGGGGCTCTCTTTCATTCTATTTGATTGTGTGCAAGTGGGAATAAAGGAGTTTTGCCTTTCTTCAACTGATACGCTAGTGCAAGAACTTATTGCACAACTAATCATATAAATGAACCAATCGAGTACAATGCCTTGGAAGGTGGTCATCAGCATCTTTGAGTGGATATACTCGTTATGCTCAGGCAACTGTATCATGTGCTTGAACTGAAAGAAGTGCTCATTGGGGTCGAATGAGCTGCCATATCTAGGAAATCTGGTTAGGACCTTAGCATCAATGACAATGCACTCATTGATGATCTACTTGATGAATTTGGACTCCTTCTCGTCGATGTTCCCTTATGGTGGGGGTTCTTTCGGTGTTTCTATTTAAGATTTATTCTAAGCGCACTCAGCTACACCTAGTGGGATACTTTTTCCCATTCTTCTCGATCGACTTGGGATATATTCCTAATTGAATATGGCCTCAGGTGCTCAACCCTATCATATTGCTGAGCTTGAATGGGTCGAGCGCAGTGATCTATAAAGTTTACAACATTTTCTTAGGGGGTTGATTGTGCTTCTTCTGTTGGGAAATGCCCAGGATTGGGATCACACTTGGAGGGGAGCCATCTGGATTCTGGTCGACCATAATTCTCTTTGGATGGTCTTTTTTCAAGGTATCTAGGTTGCAGAGTAGCCTTGGCCATCGATTTGGGTTGGGCGACGTGCTAGTTCAAGGCAACAAAAAGT
Source organism: Jacaranda copaia (assembly GCA_014898725.1). Lineage (NCBI taxonomy): Eukaryota > Viridiplantae > Streptophyta > Magnoliopsida > Lamiales > Bignoniaceae > Jacaranda > Jacaranda copaia. The sequence goes on from JACGDI010005547.1 coordinate 183,251, forward strand.
TGGGCAAAAATTTAGGTGAATATTTGCTCATTGATGAGTTGTATTAGTTGGGGCATGATCAAGGTGACCACTTGCTTTGGTTGGGCACTAGGCCTTAGTATATCAAGCTCTTGCGGAGGTTGAGGGGAGGGGTTAGGGGCCTCCTTTTCTCCTCTAACTCAGAAGCTGCTTACCTAGTGTTAACCAATTTTCAATTGTGGACTCTTGTTTCCCATAAATGGTGCCAAAATGATAAGGTAAGATTTGGTTTGAGTGTTTGATGGGTAAAATCCAACAAAATCGACCAGATGTCAAGTTGAGAGATATGTTTAGAGTATTTTTTGGGTCGAATCTTGCAATCAACAACAAATGTTAGGCTAGACAAGGTGCCCTTGGCTAAGATACTTTGATGCTCAAGTTATAAAATCGACCAGATAATAGAGCAGTGGAGTGTAAGCTTAAGGTAATAATTGTGCTGTTGAGGGTTGGAATTAGGGGTGTTCATTCAATAAAAACTGCATCAAAATTTTGGTAAGCCAAAATGCCAAATGAATACTGAACCAAATTATCTGGTTCGGCTAGGTTAAAATTGACTTTTTTTGGTTTGATTTAGTTAAAAATTGAAACACCAAATTTTTTAATTTTTAATATTAATATTATATATATTAATGCATATTAATTAAAAATATATAAATATATATTAATATGTATACACAAATATATTAATATAATATATATTAATTAACAATATATTAATATATACACATATTAATATGTATTTATATATATTGTTAATTAATATATATTAATATATACTATCAAGCGCAGGATTTTATGAAGGAGGATAGGATCAGGATCGAGTTCACAAAAACCAACACGTAGTTGGAATACAGGAAAAATAATTACCCAAAAATTTAACCAGTCAACTCATGCTTCCAAATTACACCCAAACAATGCCCTACAATGCCTTCCTCGACTAACATGGGCAAACAAAGGGTTATTTTAGAAGTATATGGAAGACTTGTTAAATTATGGAACCTGTTTGGATAAATCAGTTCATAAATCCAAAACTTTCAACACAAGCCTAGTCTAAAATGATCATGAATACAGAGAAAGTATCTAACTCATAGTTGTTTAACACCAAATCCCTTAGCCTTCCATTAGGCTAAGGTAACACAAATAAAATAAAATAAAAGAGAACTAACCTTAAGGAAGCTTAGCACCAAAATATGGAAGCTTTAATCAGCCTCAGAAAATTTTATAATATTACAGAAAATAAAATACAAAACGGTTTACAAGAAAGAGAATACAAAATAAATTCTAGTAATCAAGGAAAAACTCTAAAGAAAAATTTGTAAAGGAAAACTCTAGCTCCCTCACCTATACAATTGGGGCTATTATATAGAAAACAAAAGAAAACTATTACAGACTCTGAAATATTAATTTGAAGTCCGAATAGTAAAATACTATGCAAATTTCAAAAATTTCAAATCCGAAACAGTAAAAAGCAAAAAGCAGATGAACAGTATCTGCATATAATTCAGATTACTATTTTGACTTATTACAGCAATAATTCAATCACAACGGCTTTCACCACTCACACTGTGATTATTTTTCTTCTTTTTCTTTCCTCAATGATTCTAGCATATCATCAAGGTATTTATCAGTGTAGACAGGAATATCATCCGCTGGGTCCTGAGCATCTTGAAAAAGGCAATCAAATTGATTATTATCAGTCCTTGATTTTGATGAAGTCTCCATTAATATTGTATCTCCACCATCATTAGAAATTTCTATGTCTTCATCCACATCTGCAAACTAATCTTTTAATTCTTCTAAGACCATATTAAGGACCTCTTTTAATAAATCTGCCTTGGAAAATTTGCCTTTTCGCATTTTAATTTTTTCAAAAGCTTTTCCCAGAATTAATGAAGCTCTTTTTTTCTTATCTTTTTTAGTAGAATTCATATAACCCTGGGTAACCTTAACAATATTATCTAAGGTTTCTTGCCCTTCAATTTTTCCTATGGTCCTATCAGTCTGTAGCATTTTATTCCACCATTTGATGTAAAAAGTCCTATAGAGACAAGGAATATTATCTTCCGAAAAACTGACTTTTGGCACCAATTTCCAGATCTAAGGTATTGAGAACTCCATAAAGAAGAAGATCGTAGCTTTGTTTAAAACCATTTGGTTTTCTTGCTTTAACCTCCTTAATTTTAGGAGAACAATTGACCCATTGGTCAAACACCTGCTTGAATTGATCTAAAAGGATATAATAGATCGGACCACAAGATTTCCACCAGCTTAGAAACCAATTTGGAATCCAATTTTTGAAAACTTCAGGACACACTTTTGTAAATCATGTATGCTTTTTCTTGGGATTTTTATATAAGAAAAGATTTTGAAAGGCTTGGATATAATCCCAAAAGTTAAATTTATAAACTAATTTATTATCTCTGGTTACAAACTCTTTTTCTTTGAATGAAGATAATCCCTATTCCTCAGTATAGATAATTTTCTTAATTATAATTTTACTAAAATTAAAAATAAATTTTTCTTGTGAGCTCGGGAAAAAATGAAAAATCTCACAAGAGCCAGTAGTTATTAAAATATTTTCATAGTATGATCTGGGTTTGTAAGACCCAACAGCAAATGATGTAGTATCCAAGTACCTTTGGATAATTATCCACGGGTCATTTTTCCATTTAAGATCATTATGCTCAAGGATCATTATTAAATCCTTATGATCTTGTTGTTCAAAAGTTGTGAGAGAATCCTCATCAACAGGGGTAGCACTATTAGTAGCAACATCTATAAAAGAAGGATTTGAAGGCTTATTAGATCCTTTAGGCTGGCAAGGGGTTGATTGGCTTGGATCGAAAGTTTTATTAGAACTTTCTTTAAACTATTTAAATTATAGAAATTATGCAAACAAAGGATCATTTGGGTGGATATTTGGGTTAGGATGGGAAGAAGCATATGATGCTTGTGAAATATTTGAAGCTATAAGCTTCTGTTTGCCGTGCTGTATTAATGGCCTTGCAATAGCTGCATTAGAATCACGTCCTCCTCTATTAGAGAAGGGATTTCCTCTTCCTCGATTATGAGGAATCATTGACTTTGCAAATATGCACGAGTTAAGAAGTCAAGGAGACTATTATCAATCTCTTTTTTATAAACAATTTTAAAATCAAAAGGGGCCAAATAAGCTTGCCACCTTGCGAACATTTGTTTAGAAACATCATGTTTAAAATCTTTATTAAACATAAATTGAGCAGATTGACAATCAGTTTTTATAAGAAAAGATTGATTATATAAATTATCTTGAAATTTTAAGACACATTTAACAATTGCAAATATTTCTTTAGCAATCGTAGCACAATTTTTCTGAATATTATTCCATTTTCTAGAACAAAATCTAACAAGAATTTCTTATTTACTATTAGGATTAATTTATTTTAAAACACCACCATAACCTATATCAGATGCATCAGTTTCTATAATTTTTTCCTAATTTGGATTAGAAAGCATTAAACAAGGCAAATGTTTAACTCTATCCTATATTTTTTTTTATTGTTGCATGAGTGTGACTATCACTCTATCACTCTATGGCTTAGGACTCTTTTTCAACCTATCATATAAAATGGTAGTACCATTAGCAAGATTTTTATAATATGGAGAAATATAATTAAGACTCCCTAAAAATTGTTGTAATTGAGTTTTATTAGTAATTTTATTAGGAAACTTAGAAGCAAATTCAATACTTTTATTAATAGGAATAATTTTTCCTTTTTCAATATAATGACCTAAAAACTTAATTTTAGTTTGAAACAAAATCATCTTTGATTTAGAAATAACAAAACCATTATTAACAATAACTTGTTTAAAAATAGTAAGACGTTTGAAATGGGTTTCTTTCCTATTATAAAAAACAAGGATATAATCAATATAAACAATAATAAAATTACTATAAGGATTGAAAATATCATTCATAATTTTCTGAAATTCAGAAGGAGCATTTTTTAACTCAAAATGACATAACATTCCACTCATACTGGTCAAAAGGAACATTACAAGCAATTTTAAATCTATCCTTTTCCATTATTTGAATTTGCCAGTAGCCAGATTTTAAAT
>JACGDI010005547.1:198238-223851 GCA_014898725.1 Jacaranda copaia
CTGTCTCATTTGTAGAAAGGCCTATTGGGCCTGTTGGGCTATCCCATATCAGAACTGTTCTAGGTGGCACTGCCTTCAGCTATCTAGGACAAGGTGGTACACTTGAGGCATTTCCTAGCCTGACATGGCTGTAAAAGGTGGTATTGTTGGTGGCACGTGCCATTAATGCAGCAGTGCGGTGTTTGGCAAGGCATTCAACGTGCCTGAAGGGTTCTCATCATTCCTTGACCACTCTAGTTGAGACCAGCACTCTAGCAAGAATATTTCCTAGGATCTTGGTCACCAAGCTCGTTCTGGTTGAAGGATTAAGCCACCTAATGGAGACTATTAAATATAAACTGGTCGATTAGAAATGCTAATATCCGTGACAATGGCTGAGAATCCAAAGGTCGAGTGGCTATTGAATGTCTACTTGGTCCCAAAACAAGTTGGGCTTTAGGGCAATTAGGCTGCTTGAGGAGTGTTGAATCAGTTCCTGTCCCAGTTAAGTGTTATAGGGTTGGGCCTATTGGACTATCCCATATCAGTATCTTAGCTAAAAATCTTAGTTCTTTAAGGTACGAAAGGACCTAACCTTGACTCTTATTGGCTCAACCAAAAACTCGAGCTTTTACACAGCTAAAGGTCAAACTTTCAGACTGTGCACTCTGAGGAAACAAATTCCTTTAGCACCCAAACTTTATGGATCAATCTTAACCAAAATAGTATATCTCAAGAAAACAAATTCCTCTAGCACCACAACTTTAAAGATAAGTCTTAACCTTACAGAAAATTCAGGGTGAGAAAAGAGGTTAAGCTTGTACGAAGCTTAATAATATAGTTTCAGCAACTCTCAATCTAGATGGGTTTTTAGTTCATAGACTTGAGAGATTTTGAGTGAACCTTGAGAGTACTTGAACACAGTTGAATGTACAAGCTTAGAATGTTTTCCAGTATCTCTTTACTTTATTTGAAGACCATCTTGGAGTATTTATAGGCAAATAGCTATTTATCAATGTTAATTACTTACATTTGTGGACTCTTTTTAGACTTTTCATTTTTGTGTAAGATAGCCTTTACTTCACATATTTGACTTCCTACATTTTCATTTTTGTACAAGTGAGCTACATTCATAGATTCCCTTCTCTAGAACTATTGCAAACCTTAAATTCAAACACTACAAAGAAACTCACTTTTTCCAATAGAATTTTTTGATGGAATGTTTCCATAGAAATTTCTAAAGGATTTCCAATGGAATTTTGTGGGATAAAATGTTCATCAAGAATCCAATGAAAAAAGGTCGAAAAATTTGGAGGGAATTTGGGAACTTGGTGTGAACATATGTGATGACATTTTCGCGGGTTTTCAATGGAATTTTTTTGAATTTTTTTTTTTTTATAAAAAAGGTTGGTTTTTTATGGAAATTTAGTAGAAAGTTTGAATAACCTTTTTTTTTCAAATTATTTTTTGAAAATGGGTTTAAAAAAAAGGTTAAGTTTTAATGTAATTTTTGTCCAAAATTTCCATCGAAAAGCTTAATAAAATCATGCTCAATAGCCTTCTTCCTCATTTATTTTTCCATGTTTTCTTCCTCCCCCCGCCCCTCCCAATTTTCAATCTCCATCACTTCCCCGCCCATTTCCACCATGGTTGTCCTTTCCCCGCCCATTTCCACCATCACTGTGTGTTCTTTTCTCTATTCCTGCTGTCACCACACCATTTCTGCCATTGTTCCACCATCCACATGCCTCTCCACTATCGCCACTGCCATCACAAGATCAATCTCTTGTCAATTCTGTGTTTTTTTAATGTATTATATATTACATTATTTATATTGAGTTTATACCCAATTAAATTATTTATATGTTATAGGCAAATTAGTGTTAATATATGAGATTTTATATTGATTTTTAGGCATGTTAGTACACATGCAAAAATCATCATGCTATAAGAAATTTTATATGTAATGTTTTCAATTGTTTGCAAGTAAATATGTTTTATATTGAATTTTAGGAATGCTAATATGTATTAATTTTATTCATGTAGAATTGAGTTATTTTAATTAATGTAGCATTTTAATAGGATGAATTAGGGTTTATATTTGTTTCCAATTGTGAAGGTAGAATTTTAAGATTTAAATTTTTATAAATTATTCAATTAGTTAGGTTATATTGTTTAATAAATATATTATTAAGATTTAAGTTTGTTTCAACTAGTTAGGGTTCAATTTAGAATTTAAATCTTGGCAAAATGTTCAATTAGTTAGGTTAAATTGTTCATTTAATGTTTTATTAGGGTTTGAATTTGTTTGGAATAGTTTAGAGTTCCTTTTTTATATAATATCTATTGTGTTATAAATGTCATATTTTATGAACATTAAGCACACACTAGTTGTGTAGTTCATGTAGAATTGGTGGTTAGGAAGGAGAACGAGAATTGAGGGAAGAGGTGAAGCCTTCCTATTTATTGTTATTGGTTTTTGATTGCTTGCATGTCTTGAAATTTTGAAAGGATGCGATGTATTATATGGATGTTGTTTTATTGATTTATTTGATTTTTTATATGGAATTTTGGATCTTATATGTTAAGGGGAAACTCTACTCGATTATTTTCATTATATACTCTTTATTTAATCTATATTGAAGGGACTTAAATATCTTGAATAAACCACAGATGTGAATAGTAGAACGAAAAATTAGAGGCATGAAAATAGATATAGGCAATATCAATTACATTGATATATATATATGTCTGTATCCCAACTAAGGTACAAGAAAACTGAAGAATTTTTCTAATGAATGATAGAATATATCAAAATTTCTATAAAAATAAATGTGTGTTTTATTAAGTTTAGTTATTAACTACTTTTATTCTTTCATATATACAGTTAATTAATTTAACATAATAATATTATTTCTCATATGTGCAACTTGTTTTTGTTTTACAAATAGTAAACCAATTAGGTATTTAACACCCCCCTCCCATTGAGATTGGGGTTCTGGTCGAGCATGATTACCATGGTGATATTGATGATTATTTCAACTTCAGTGGTGATGCCGTGATGCTGCTCACTAATCGATAGGATGCCCTTCTTTTTTTTTAATATTTTTGTAATGAAGAATGATTACGTTTTGAGATTTATATTTATAAAATTATATTGTTTTGAAATTATATTTTTTATTCATTCATAATTCGTTGTTTTGTAATTTTGTGGTATTTTACATACAAGATGTATCAATAGGTTGTAGGTGTAATTAAATAAAAATTTAAAAAATTAATTTCTAATGGAACCTTTTCATTTCCAACAAAAATACGTGGAATTTTCATAAAACTTTAATGATAAATTTATTAATAAAAAACTAAAATTTCAATGAAATTGCAAGGTATTCCATTAGGGAAAAAAGAAAAAAATAATTATAAAATCCAATTCATTGGAATTCCATCAGATTTTTTTTTTTGATCGATTTTTCGATTAGAAATTTTTTTGATAAAACTCTTTGTTGGAAATGTAGCGAAAACTAATTTGTGATAACGTTTTTTCTTATGCAAAGAATTTCATCGAAAATCCATCAGATTCATTGAAATGTTTTTCAAAAAAAGCGAGTGTGTTGGTAGTGAAATTTGAAATTTGAACGTCGAGATTTTCAGGTCATTTTAGTAGGAGGAAATTCAATTTTTTAGCTTGTGTTACTAATAGGCACCAACTGCTTTCTATCAACTAGAATTCAGTCCTTCCTTCAAACAATCTTTCAATATTTGGATCAAATACAAACCATTACTTTGATCCCTTTATCTATCAATCATTGCTTCGATATCATTAGTATCAAAGGCTAATTTGTTATAATCAAAACATGTGATTGGACCAAAAGGTCAACATCATGACTAAAGGAAACTATAGTATTATTACATTCAAAACAACAACACAATAATAACAATTTCTTTGATTCAAAAGAGGAGGTGTAAGCTTCCATAGAATTTATTTGGAATCCATCCCCCAAAGGAACCGGATATGATAATTTTTTGTCAACTTACAAAACTACTTGTTGTTTCATCGAAACATATAAATGTTGGCTAATCTAGCAACATTAAACTTGGTAAAATAAAATGGTTAAATAATTGAAAATTGAGATTACTTAGGAATACACATTGAAGGCTAAGATTACGTATTGAATTTCTGGTAGTATCTTATCGCCCCAGTTAAGGATGTTGTATACAAAGCTTCTATGTTCTTGGATCCTTTTTCCATACCTAAGCTTAGAAAAGGGAGAGATAAGAATAAAAGAATCCCCATTTTCAATTTGTCATTGATCGAGTGATAAGAGATAGACAATAAAATTGTAAGGATGGGAAAACCACACAATTTCAAGAGTGGAGTATCAAGAAGTCAAGCAATAATTGTAAGGCAATTTCAGGAATCGAATCTCACCAATGAACACATGACAAGATTATAATCCAAAATATGGAAGCAATTTAAGAGAGAGAGAGAGAGAGAGAGAGAGAGAGTCACACAGGATTAAACTTTCTTAAAACCATTAAAAAAGTTTTTTTCTTAATAGTTGTACATGATCTTCCTTACTCAAAACAATGGATCCCTAGGGCTAGCATATATAAATCTGCTCCTCCATCTCCCCATGCACATGTACAATCTTAACATCCATTTGCTCTAACTCCATATCAAGCAGAGCCACCATGATAGTAGCAAGCAAACAAATGGAAGTATGGTTCACTGTTGGAGAAAGTACTTCATACAAGTTGATTCACTCTTTGTGTAAAACTTTTCACTAGCAATCATAATTTATAATGAGCATCCTCAATCTTTAAGTTTCCTTCTTTCTTTTTGAATACACATTTGCAATCGACCGTCATCTACCCTAGCAACTTCATCTTTACATTTACTCAAATTCACCAAATTCTTCCACACATTTTGTTTTGCTTACAATGCCTCTTGCCATCATAACAATACACTTACCTTATTTTAGCTTTTCCCCAAAATTGAGACATTTATCTGTCATTTTCTCTAATCGTTCTCATCCTTACTATTTGTATTGCCTAGGATCATTTTCCTCAATTCATTAGAATATTTATTGAAATTGTATCCCTCTCATACAACAACTTAGTAATGAAGTGCTCATAAAATTTTGGCCTAAAACAAAAATTTAATGCCTGGAGGCCATAGATATATGTCTCCAGTTGGAGCGCCACCACTTTCGATCATGCATCTCTAAGTACTTGGATAAACGCAGATATGATATAAAAAAAGAGTTCTTTATAAGCATTGGTTGTCAGTGTTTCACATTTGTACAAAACTATTACATCTAAAAGAAATGCTTTCAATGCACTATAATACAAGAAAACCTCAAAAATTTCCAACGCTGTATATTTACAACAAAGAAAAATTAAGCACAACATGTACTGTTAGGAACAACTTCCATACGACTCCTACGAGTCTTTATCTGGGAAAAGAACATGATGGAACAATACAAAACTATAAGTCCAAATGATTTAGTGAGTAATTAACAAATAACTAACACAAATACACAGAGTGGTAACAAGTTCATAGGTACTGAATCAATCAAGACTAAGCACATTGTGATCGATAATGAATTAGCAACACTCTAGCAAAACTTTCCACCCGAGAATACAAAATGATAGAAAAACAACAAATACTAAATCAACTGAGAACAACAACGATTATGGTAGATATACCAAGTAAAACATAGGCAAAGGAATACGACAACCAAGATAGAATAATAAATAGATGATATATCAATGATATTTTCACAAAACCTGCTATTGGTGATTCTCTTACTTTATCACTCTACTTTAAAAAATAACATGAAAATCCTTATCTTTCCAATCTCGAGTGATCGACTCAAATAGTTTTGGATAGTTGCACACCTCATCCCCTAATAACCGACTACCTTCAGCTAATTATGAAGCCAGAAGCACTCAAAAGGGTGTCAACTAGAGATCTATCGTCATCGATCTGTTTTGCCTGGTCCATCTCCTAAAGTCAATCCTAGTGCCTATCCCTAAGGGTATATATTCAATAATTAGTATAATATAATTATTTAACAACATTTCACTTAACAAGCCATTTTGCCATGAAAAAGAGTAACCCTCAAATTCATTTTCTAGATAACAATCATGGCAGTAATGGAAAATATATCTGAAAACCATTTCTCAGCTATCACACTCAATCACCACATTTCGATTAAAATAACATAAATCATAAGGGTCCATGTGTGATAAATTTAGCAACACTTACTTTTTCAAAACTTTTGTGAGAAGGATATTCAATTCTGGAATCCAACAGCTCGAGATGGACAAGAATTCGAATAACAATGATTCAAGAATAATTGATAAAGAAGAGAAGTTTAAATAGGCTGTCAAGTAGTTTACTTTCCAATGTAACATGATATATATTTAGGGGTTCAACAACTTAAATGGATAAGGAATTCAAATAAAAATAGCTCAAAACCACATATGAAGAAAAGGAAAAGTCCAAACAAAGAGTTAAGATAAATATAAGGATCGAAGGTCAATATGGTATAGATGAATGACAATTTCAAGCAAAAGAATGGTCAAACAGAAATGATATATTTACTAATATATATACATAAGATTAGAAATCACATTAAGTAAGATTGAGAATTTGATTAATAATGGCTCAAGAATCACAGGTAAGCACAACTGCTCAAAAAAGCTATCAGATTCAACACATGAGCCGAAAAACACCATAGTACAAACAATAGTAACTATTAAACCTCATCACAAAAAGAATCAGTAGTAGCAGCATAATAACAAATATGTATGTTCTTTCCCCAGCAAAGAAATCTAATAAAAACTCACCTAATAACTATCGTGTGATGACCACCTCCTATGCACCAGTCATATCTATGTCCGCATCACCTATTCTCATTTAAAATGTACTATAGAAGAACTATATTCCTCACATTCATTTATATCACGTATAGATTTTAGGAATGTCCCTTTGTTTTATATTTTATTAATAGTAGCCGAACAAGGACATAACTACTATTTAGTGGTTATGGTTAACATTGTTATTTCTCCTAACGTTAACACAGTTAATTCATTTAACTTAACCAATTATGATTGTAAGCTTATAATTTTGACCTTTTCAATGGTGCCAACTTAATTTTTAATTAAGTCCGTACCAATCCACAATCAATACTAACATTTATAATTTAAATTTTATAATTAAAGTCTTAGAATATGATTATTCTATCTAAGTTAAAGTCCAAACCAATCCTAAATTAATTTAAGTTTCAATCCATTCAATTTAAGGTAAATTAATCAATTAAATCAAAATTTACCCAATTGGATAGTCCAATTCAAGGTCTAATCTAGTCCCTATAAGTCCGAAACAAAATTTGGAGTTTTTTGTATTGAAGCCATTAGAGTGTCACCGTTTGTCACTGCTGTCTACCGCCAGAGTTCAAACTGACCTACCTAGAGAGGCGCCTCATTGAGCCCAACCAAACCTTTTTGTCAATTTCCATTTTCCCTCTCTCATCACTAGTGAATTTCACTCAAGACCTCCCTCACGCCACTACGTGCCACTACCCTCTTCTTGCCATCAATTTTGATTCCTTTAGCCACCAACTTGAAATTAAACATATCATTACACTCCTTATGCCAAGCCCAACACAACCCACCTATCAATTTCCCATTTCAGCCAATAAAATCTAGCAACCATCACCATCACCCATCTTCCTTGCTGGCCACCAATTTGCCCTATTTTCTTCGATTATTTTAGGAAGTTTTTGGTATAGGAATTATCACTATGAGATAAGAAACATGTTTATTGAACTGGAATTCAATTTTAGGGTGAAATGATAGCAAACTGAGCTTGGGATGGTCTAGGTGTGTTTTTGAGAATTTGATAAAATTTTGTCCTTCAATTATATATATAAACCATTTTCTGCCTAATTACAATCGGGCCCTATAACTTCCTATTACTATCAAAGAAGCCCTTTAGCTTTTAACTGCCTTATAGTTCGACCCCTTAAGTTTCAATTAAGCCCTCATTTCTATTTGCTACACATTGGCCCTCATAATTTCTAAAATCTTAACAATTAAGCCCAATTGAATTAATTTTTTGGTCCTCCAAGTTCATGGATTCCTACTCAAGTCCCCATTTATTTTAAATATTATTCAATCAATGCCTAACCTATTTTTTTTGTTATTTTGTCTTTTCTAAATATTTAGTTGGTCTAATTCCTTTAAATCTTAATGATAAATTTATAACTTAAATTTTAACTTTTCTTCTCACATTTTCATTTTATGGTTCAGGGTGTTATAATTCCTCTTCCCATAAAAGAATTTGGTCCTCAAATTCGGATCTAGGAATTGGAAGAGCTCATGGTAATGCCACCGCATGAAATCTTCTCAGTCCCAAATTAGCTTCCTCAATATTCTGGTTTCTCCATAATACTTTTACTTATGGTATTTTTTGATTTTTGAGTCCCTAACATTTCTAATCTTAAATGCTAACAGGTCGTTCTTCATAAGAGAGATTGCTCTATAGTGGGATATCCTCATGGGATATGATATGGGAGGGATCACGATAATACTTCTTGAGCTGTAAAATATGGAACACATCATGTATGCCAGTAACATTTGGTGGTAATATTAATCTGTAAGCTACCGGCCCAATCCGTTCACAGATTTTAAAGGGTTTGATATATCTCGGACTAAGGTTTTTTTCTTTTCCAATCTGTCTAATACCTTTATGAGGGGATACTTTTAGAAATATCTCATCTCCTACACTAACTCCAAATCTTTTCATCATTTGTCAGCAAAACTCTTTACACGACCTTGTGTAGCTTGCATCCAATGTTTTATTATTTAAACCTTGTCAATAGCCTCATGGATAAGTTTTGGTTACATGCCTGCTGGTGCTTTACTGCTAGTAATTTTTAGCTCATCAAGATCCTAATGTAAAGATAAGCAATTCCAACCATATAGGGCCTCGAAGGGTGCCATCTGTATAGTTGCATGGTAACTATTGTTGTAAGCAAACTCCATTAGTGGAAAATGCTTGTCTCAATTTCCTTTAAAATATAAAGTGCATGCCCAAAGTATGTCCTCCAAGTAACTCTCTCAGATTAACCATCGGTCTATAGATATGCAGCAGTATTGAATTACAATTTTATCCTTAAATGCTCTTGTAAACTCTTCCATAACCTTGAGGTAAATTTAGGATCTTGATCAGATACAATGTTGCTCGAAATCCCATTTAATCGAATAATTTCCTTGATGTAGAGATTTGCTAGTTTCTCCACTCAATAATAAGATCCCACTAGCAGGAAATGGGTAGACTAGATTAATCTATCAACTATTACCTATATACTATTGTACCCACCTTGAACTATGGGTAGATCCATCACAAAATCCATGTGATTTGTTCCCACTTCCAACTGGAAATCAAAAGCAATTATAAAACCCATGACGGCCTCGATATTATGCTTTTACCAATTGGCAAGTTATGCATTTCTATACATAATTGGCAATATCTCTTTTCATAGACTTCCACCAAAAATATTTTTGTAGACTGTTATACATTTTTGTGCCGTTAGGGTGTACACGGCCACCAGGATATATCGTATACTTGCCTTGATGTGCCTCATCTAGAAGTCTTCCTTTGAATTTCTCATGTACACATATGCATTGGCAAAATAATAAAATGTCGTGATTGTCAGCATAGAATTCTAATTCCTTAAAGTCAAAGCTGGCTTTTTTTTTGTTTCAAAATCCATTTAACTATCAGTTAAGCCTTTCGCCGTAAATCCTTTCACTATGTGTGGGATTTCATTTTTACAATTGGTTGTTTCTCTTGATCCTCTCAAGCTTTTTTTCCTTGCACATATGCCAATTTGCCCTTCCGACTTAGTGCATCTACTACCACATTAGTTTTTCTTGCATGGTAAATAATGGTATAATCATAGTCCTCGAGGAATTCTATCCATCATCATTGCAACATATTTAAGTCCTAGGAATGTAGATAGTTCAAGCTTTTGTGGTCTGTATAAACCTCAAAAATTGACCCGTAAAGATAATGTCTCCATTTAGCCAACATAAAAATTACTACTCTCAACTCTAGATCGTGGGGGTAATTCTATTAGTGCGTCTTAAGTTTTCTTAAAGCGTGTACAATTACTCATCCTTTCTACATTATTGCACATTAAGTCCCTCTTTCAACACATCAGTATACCCCACAAATCCTTCTAATCAATCAGGAAGAGCCAAAACTAGCGTTAAGGTAAATTATCTTTTTAACTTTTGAAAGCTCTGCTCACACTCTTCACTCCAGTTGAAACATTGATACTTTTGAATAAGTTTAGTCAATGTGTTTGCTAGCTTAGAGAAATCTCATACAAACCTTCAATAGTATCTAGCAAGCCCTAAGAATCTTTGTACTTTTATCGCATTTTCTGGTTGCTTTGAACTAACTATCACCTCAACTTTGACGACATCGATTTCTATCCCATCTTCAGACATGATACGTCCTAAAAGAGTTACCCATTCCAATCAAAACTTACATTTTATAAACTTACCATGCAACTTATGTCCTTGAAGAGTCTCTAAGACTTGGTATAGGTGAGTGGCGTGTTTTTTTTTCAGTCTTAGAATACACCAAGATATCGTTGATGAAAATTACCACGAATTGATCCAAGTAAAGACATAAGATTTGATGCATCATGTCCATGAATGCCACTGGAGCATTAGTCAATCTAAATGGCATCATGATGAATTCATAGTGGTCGTATCAAGAATTAAATGCTATTTTTGGTATATCTTCTTCCTAAATCCTTAACTGGTAATAGCCCTATCTTAGGTCTAAGTTTGAGAAAACTGCAAACCCCTATAGCAAATTGAACAACTCTTTTATATGGGGTAAGGGATATTTTTTTTAATCATAACTTGATCTAATTCTCAATAGTCTATATACATCCCGATTGTTCCATTTTTTTTTTAAATAAATAGCACTGATGCTCCCAAGGTGAGATGCTAGTTCGGATGAATTTCTTTTCTAGTAATTCCTACAATTGCTTCTTTAACTCCTTTAACTCCATAGGTGCCAATCGAAATGGAGTTTTTTAGTATGGTTCTGCCTCAAGATGGGTGTGAATGACAAACTTTATCTCCCAATCAGGAGTAGTGAGTTTAATTCTTCTGGAAATACATTAGGGAATTCACTTACCAGTATCACCTCTTTAAACTCCGCTAGATCCTGAAGCTTACTTATAAGATAAGCTAGAAACCTTTGACCCCCTTCTTTTAATATTTATTTCACCTCCATAGTTGATATAAGTGGTATAAGCAGAGTAAAATCATTACACTACCATGTCAGGATTAGTATCGCTTCTCCAAGCCTAATCTATTTAGTGTAACAATTTATCTGTGCTTGGTGACAATATAACCAGTCTATTCCTAAAATCAAATCATAATCCTAGATTAGCATTTCTACAAGATTAGCCACATATTCCATTTCCCTAATCTTAAATGAACAAGCTCTATACATGATGTCAGTTATCATTCCTACAACTATAGGTATGTGTACTTCTAATTGGTATAGCAAGTTTTTTAGATTTAATCCTAGTTTAAGTGCAAAGTATGTAGATATAAAGAAATGAGTAGCACCAAGATCATAAAGAGTTTTACTAATAATTTTGTAAATAGAAATCGTACTTTCCACCGTGTCATTTGTGTTGGGCCTATATTCAGCAGTGAGAGCATACGCACAAGCTTAGATTTTTATTTTTTCATTAGAGCCCATGACCTGTTTACCCTTACTTTCTCTAACATGAGTAGATATATAGTTGGAGTAAGGGTAGTCCTAAACCATATGTTGATCACTATCACAACGTATACATCTTTTCAACTTTCTCCAACTATCCGATTCTTTGTGATATGCAATCCCACAAAATCTGCAATTTTCTTTGAATGCACCTTGCAGGGGGATAAGCATTTTCCCAATTTCATAAGGGTGAGATTGTGACATCCCAACTTGAGTGCTCTTCTATTTCACCCCAGTATTATCTTTGCCAGCAATGAGAGTCCGAAACCAAAGAGTTTTTCCTCGCCTGGCCATTTTCTCAATTTTGTGCATTTTCTTGAATTTTAATTCCACTTATAAGGTTTTATCTACCACTTTATCATAGTTCGATAGGTCATAGGAGATAAGTGCTCATCGAATCTTGAGCCACAGTCCTTCAAAAAATTTATGGTTATTTGTTCCTCATCGCCAAGCACATGAGGCGCATATTGAGTTGACTTGATAAATTTACCTTCATTATAACGCCCCTAGACTGGAAGGTGTCTGCTTCCACCTGAGATGCAACTCACTATATACCACAAATCAATATTATTTACTAACCTGGACCCACTTATAATTCAATAATCTCAATTCCTTTAAGATTCTAATCAAATATAAAAATTAATCAAGCTAGTATTCCATATGAATTATCCGAATCGAGCAAATAAGAATCTAATTCCTCACCTACTTTTCATCTTAATTTAGAGTTTATCTCATTTAGTATTAAATTAAGAATTTGATTCAATTGATAATAATTTAATTGTAGCAATTCAAGATAAATCAATTTGATAGATTAAAACTCACCAAATTTGATGAGGTTTGAGTTTGAATCAAGATCCAATTTTAGCCCTGTTGGATTTGAAAAGGGACTTCCAACAAACTGAGTTTAGGTTGTCGGAGTGCCATTGCTACCATCATCACGTGCCGTCTTTAGGTGTACACCGTCACCACCAGAATGCTCTTCTCAACAAGCAAAACATAACCCCTCAAATAATTTTGCCGTTCGCCGCCTCCTCGTCGACAAATTGGGCAAAACACCACCACCGTTGCCTTTTTGCTACATTAATTACTCCACCTCTAGTGGTCGAAAACCCAATTAAAGGGTACCAAAATGCTCCTCTCAACAAGCCCATGAAAAACCACCTAACCTTTCATTATTTTTGCCTTTGAAAGTCAGCAACCTACCACTACTGTCATTAAGCTCCACCGCTTTCAATTTTTCCACATAATATTACTGTCTAGTTGGTTCATATTTGGTATGGTTGTGATCCTTGTGCTGAGAGAAATCTAAGTATGGTTTTAGTTTTCAATTTAGAGTTGAAATGAAGAAGAACCAAAGGTAGGAAGGGGTTGGGTCGATTCTTAAGAATTTAAGAAAGTCTTGTCTTTAATCTATATATAAAGGTACTTTTTCTTATTCTCAATTTGACCCCAGAATTATTGACCGCCTTCAATCAAGTCCTTAAAGTTTCAAGCTACTTTCAATTCATCCCCTAGACTTCAATTTTGGTCCTTAGAAGTTTCAATCTTTCATTTCAGCTCCTAACATTTTCAATTCCAGTTAATTAAGTCATCTTTTATTTATTTTAAGGTCCTTAAAGTTTAATCTTCGCGATGACCCCTAAATTTTATAAGTTTGGTCAATTAAGTCCTTTTCTTGTTTGCAATTAAATCCTTCAATTCTCAATATTTGTACTTAAACCTTAATTAATTTAATTCAAGCGATTACCAAATATATTTTATTCAATCTACATATTATTTTGTTCACACAAATATTTATAATTTATAACCTCAAAGTCGGGGTGTGACACTCATATTGTCGCACTGACATCTGCCCCTGATTTAGGTCTATAAATTCTCACTCTTGAGTATTCTTTACTACTTGTGGCACAAATTTGCTAATGAATTCTCAAGTGTAGTTTTCCCAGGTTTTGGGGAATCTTTCTCGTTCCTATCATCGTTCCACCATTCTCTACCACTGATTAGCATTCTCTTCGAGAAGAAAAGTGGCATATCTATCCTTTTGTTCTTTAGAACATTACAGTGCTCAAAAAAAAATTCCAATTCTCTCGATCTATGTTTTCACCTTTTGATCATCGGGCTCACCTATAAATTTTATGGGATGAAAGCGGAGAAACTGCTCCAAAATTTGACCTTTTGTCTATTTTTCATTGCCTTTATTTTGAGTGGTTTGACCCCGCTATTGGCAGAACTACATAAGTTGTTGTCGTGTGATATATATTTGTTCTACCGGTTGCCCCTGCTCAGGTGCATGGACTGGCAAATTCTGATCTACTTCTTCATTTTGTCATGGTTGTTCCTGATTTGAAGCATTTCTCTCTGGACTATTTTGGGTACTTGCTTGTCTACTTGGGGGTCATCCTCTGCAACCTAAGAAAGCTCGAGAACGAGCCTAGGACTCGTTATATGGAGCCATCTTGAAATTCAAATATCCTTAAGGTTGTATAGTACTACTTGCTCATCAAATTCACAAAAGGGTCAGAAAAAGTTGTTCATCACATTTTCCACCCTCTCTTTCACAATAATGCTTGTATAAGGTAACACATTTAAATCATCATATTTAAAAGATAGTTTCATTAAATGTCAAGTTAGCTTTAGCGAGTTTATTTATATCTAGATTTACAAATAAAATTAGCTAGGCTAACTATTCAACTAGTCCGTAGTATGCAAAATCGACTAAGCCTTAGGCAATTGCTAGTTTAATGTGCTCTAGATTTATACCGATAGAGCTACTTTCATAGCAACACTATTGTACACAAATTTAAATAGGCACTTTTACCTTAAATCCTTGATATATGTAATCATTGGCAGTGTACTCTCATTATCCTAATCACCATTCATTTATACATCATCTTCCTCATCCTCTTCTTCTTTCTACTGCATATTTCCCTCATCTTCACCTAGAGCTACTTTTTTTTCTTTAATCCTCCTATTTCTCCTTTTGTATTTCTTCTACTTGTACCTAATTACCATATCTCATTTCTTGAGGTGGTTAGGGTATCAAGGCCTGCCCCTGTATTTCTTAAAATATCTATCAATTGATCTATCATATTTCCAAGATTCTCCGTCACATCTCCAAGATGTTCCATCATCCTATGGTGAACCCATTCAAAATATGCTCACGAATCCTCCACATATCTTTTCATTTGTCACAACTTTTCTAATTTGCTGTCCATTATCATTATTTTCTTCGTCTTTTTCTCTCTCCTATAAGCCTGCTAATCTCATTTTCTCTTATCTCTATGATTCTTTCCCTTTGAAAAAACTCCTCATTTTTTTGCTCCAAGTCCTATATTAATTCAAAGATATGTCTCTCTTGGTCTCTACACAGTTCAAGAAGCCTCAACTATTTTGCACTAGTTTATGATCCTTTTTTTCTACTCTCCTGTATCTCTAAAGGGTTCTTTGCCTTTCTTGTGTTCCCGGGCCATCCAGCAAACATACAATTTTTATTCTATTAGTATTATCTCTAATAGATATCATATCTTCATTACATTCACTATCACTTTCAAGTATAAATGCAAAGGAATATATCACTCAACCTATAATAATATTCACAAACACATAAGGCCCAAGGTATTCATATCCTAATAAGTTTCCAAAGTCAAGCTTAACTCTTACTAAACTCTTCAATTCTATTTTCATAGGTCATTTTTCCTAAGTCGACTGAGGTCCACTTAAATCTAAGCTCTGATACCACCTTTATAGTGCCCCAAGGCCAGAGATGTATGTCTCCAGTCGAAGTGCTACCACTTCTAGTCATGCATGCCTAATTACTTAGATAAACCCAAATATACTGGAGGAAAATAATTATTTATAAGCGTTGGCTAACAATGTTTCACACTTGTACAAAATAATTACAACTAAAAGGAATGCATTCAACATATCATAATATAAGAAAGCCTCAAAAGTTTACAATACTATATATTCACAACAAAGAAAAATTAAGCACAATATGTACTATCGGGAACAACTTTCATACAGCTCCTACAGGTCTTTGTCTGGGAAAAGAACATAATGAAACAATACAAAACTATAAGTCTAAATGACTTAGTAAGCAATTAACGAATGACTAACACAAATACATAAAGTGGTAACAAGTTCATAGGTACTAAATCAACCAAGATTAAGCACACTGTGGTCCATAATGAATTAGTAACACTCTAGCAAAACTTGCTACTTGAGAATACAAAATGACAACAAAACAACAAATACTATATCAATTGAGAACAACAATGATTATAGTTGATATACTAGGTATAATATAGGCAGAGGAATAAGACAGTCGAAACAGAATAATAAATAGATCATATATCAATGATATTTTCACAAACCAGTTGTTCGTGATTCTCTTGCCTTATCCCTCTATTTTCAAAAACATCATGAAAATCCTTATCCTTATAATCCTAAGTGATCGACTTGGATAGTTAACCAAACTAGTAGACAAGGCTAGTTGTATGCCTCATCCCCTCATAGCTAGCTACCTCCAACTGACTATGAAGCCAGATGTACTCAAAAGTGTATCAGCTGAAAATCGATCACTATTAGTTCATTCCACTCAATCCATCTTTCACTATTGATCCCAAAGCCCACCCTAAGGATATTCAGCAACTAGTATAATATAAGCATCCAACAACATTTTACTTAACACGTCATTTTGCCATGAAAAACAGTAATCAAATCATTAATATCAAACTTAATTTCCAAATAACTATCATGGTAATAACGGAAAAAAAATCTTAGATTCATTTCTCAATTTTCACACACAATCGCCAAATTTCCAATAAAATAACATAAATTATAAATCACATGGGCCGATGTGTGATAAATTTTACAATACCTTGCTTTTTCAAAACTTCTGTGAGAAGGATATTCAGTTCCAAAATCCAACTGCTTGAGATGGACAAGTATTCAAATAACAAAGATTCAAGAAACACTGACAAAGAAAAGAAGTTCAAATAGGCTGTTAAGCAGTTTACTTTCCAAAAACATGTGCAGCATGATATTCATTCAAGGCTTGAACAACTCAAAATGGATAAGGAATTCAAATAAGAATAGCTTAAAACCATAGATGAAGAAAAGGAAAAGTCCAAATAGACTATTAAGAGAAATACAAGGATTGAAAGTTAATATGGTATAGATGAACAACAAAAATGATATATTTACTGATAAATATACATAAGATAAAAAATAACAATAAACACAGTTAATTCATTCAACTTAACCAATTTAGTTTCTAAATCAATTATGATTGTAAGTTTATAATTTTAACCTTTTCAATGGTGCCAACTTAATTTTTAATTAAGTTCGTACCAATCCACAGTTAATACTTACATTTATAATTTATATTTTATAATTAAAGTTTTACCAATATGATTATTCTATCTAAGTTAAAGTCCAAAAAATCCTAAATTAATTTAAATTTCAATCCAATCAATTTAAGGTAAAACAATCAATTTAATCGAAAGTTTCCGATTGGATAGGATAAAAGTCCAATTCAAGGTCCATTCTAGTCCTGATGAGTCTAAAAAAAATTTGGAGTTTCTTGTATTGAAGTTGTCGGAGCATCACTACTATCCACCAATAGAGCTCAAACTAATCTACCTAGAGATACGCCTCACTAAGCCCAACCAATGCCTCAGTTAATTTTCTCTTTCCCTTTTTTCTCATCTACAAATTTCACTCAAAACCTCCCTTGCACCACCACATGCCACCGCCCTCATCCTGCCATCAATTCTCTTTCTTCTAGCCACCAAACTTCAAATTAAACCTACCACTGCACTCCTCACACGAAGCCCATTTTGGCCAACAAAATCTGGCAACCCATTACCATCGTCTACCTTCACCATTGACCACCAATTTATCCCAATTTCTTGGTTGTTTTTGAAAGTTTTTGGTATGGGAATGATCACCGTGAGGTAAGGAATATGTTTATTAGATTGGAATTCAATTTTAGGGTGAAATAACAACAAATTGGGCTTTAGATTATTTGGGTGTGTTTTTGAGAACTTGTCCTTCAATTATATATATAAACTATATTTTGCTTCATTATAATTGGGCCCCAAAACTTTCCATCGCTTTCAAAGAAGCCCTTAAGCTTTTAAGGGCCTTACAATTCAACCTCATGAGTTTCAATTAAGCCCCTCAGCTTCTATTTGTTACACATTGGCCCTCCTAATTTCTAAAATCTTAACAATTAGGCTCAGTTGAATTAGTTTTCTGGTCCTCCAAGTTCCTAGATTCCTAATAAAGCCCCCATTGGTTTTAAAATTTCATTCAATCAAGGCCTAACCCTTTTTTTATTATTATTTTGTCATTTCCAAATATTCAGTTAGTCGAATTCCTTTAAATCTTAATGATAAATTTATAACTTAAATTTTAACTTTTCTTCTCACATTTTCATTTTACAGTTTAGGGTGTTCCAATTCCTTTTCCCCTAAAAATAATATGGTCATCAAATTCATACTTAGGAATTAGAAGAGCTTAAAGTAATGCCGCTGCGTGAAATCTTCTTGATCCCAAATAGCTTTCTCAACATTCTAGTTTCTCCATAATACTTTACTTAGGGTATTTTTTGATTTCTAAGTTCCTAAAACTTCTAATCTAAAATGTTGATAGGTTGTTCTTCATAGGAGAGATTGTTCTGTAGTGGGATATCCTCATGGGATATGATATGAAAAGGATTAGGATAATGCTTCCTAAGCTGTGAAATATGGAACATATCATGTGTGCCAGTAACATTTGGTGGTAACATTATTTTATAAGCTACCAACATGATCTGTTCGCAGATTAAAGGGTTCGATATACAGTGGACAAAGTTTTTCTCCTTTTCCAATTTATCTAATACCCTTCCAAAGAGATACGTTTAGAAATACCTCATCTCCCACGTGAAACTCCAAATCTTTTCTTCATTTGTCAGCATAACTCTTCTGATAATCTTATGCGGCTCTCATCAGTTGTTTTATTTTCTGAACCTGGTCAATAGCCTCTTGGATAAGTTTCAATTTCATCCATGTTAGTGCTTTGCTACCAATAATTTTTAGCTCATCAAGATCCCAATACAAAGGAGAGCAACACTTCTGACCATATAGGGTCTCATAGAGTGCCATCTGTATAGTTGCTTAGTAACTATTATTGTAAGCAAACTCTATTAATGGAAGATGCTTGTCTCTACTTTCTTTAAAATCTAACGTGCACACCCGAAGCACGTTCTCCAAATAACTCTCTCAGATTGACCATCAGTTTGTGGATATGCAACAATACTGAATTATAATTTTATCCCTAGTTACTCCTGTAAACTCTTCCATAACTTTGAGGTAAATTTAGGATCTTGGTTGAAT
Organism: Jacaranda copaia; assembly: GCA_014898725.1. Taxonomy (NCBI): domain Eukaryota; kingdom Viridiplantae; phylum Streptophyta; class Magnoliopsida; order Lamiales; family Bignoniaceae; genus Jacaranda; species Jacaranda copaia. Next base: position 217,421 of record JACGDI010005547.1, read on the forward strand.
ACAATTCTTCTCAAAATCCTATGTAATCAAATAATTTCCTTGAGGTAGAGATTTGTTAGTTTCTCCACTCGATAATGAGATCCCACCAATAGAAAGTAGGTAGACTTGGTTAATCTATCCACTACTACCCATATACTATTTTACCTACCTCAGACTGTGGGTAGATCTATCACAAAATCTATGATGATTTGTTCCCACTTCCAAATGGGAATAAGAAGTGATTGTAAAACCCCTAATGGTTGCTAATGTTCTACTTTTACCAGCTGGCAAGTCATGCATTTCTGCACATAATCAGCAACATCTCTTTTCATATGTTCCACCAAAAAAGTTTTGTTAGATCATTGTACATTTTTGTGCCACTAGGATGTATTGTATGCTTAGCCTGGTGTGCTTCATTTAGAAGTCTTTCTTTGAACTTCTCATGTACACATATGTATTGGTGAAATAATAAACATTGTGATTGTCAACATGGCATTCTGATTCCTTAAAGTCAAAACTGGCTTCTTTCTATTTCAAAATCTATTCAACTTCCAATTGACCTTTTCGTAATTCATCATATAACTCAGGTAAAATACTAAGCTCTAGCAGCCATGTAAAGAGTTTCATTTTTACAATTGGTTATTTCTCTTAATCCACTTGAGCTCTTTTTCCTTACACGTGTGCTAGTTTTCCCTTTCGACTCAATGCATCCACTACCACATTGGCTTTTCCTGGATGGTAAATAATGGTATAATTATAGTCCTTGAGGAATTCTATCTATCATCATTGCCGCATATTTAAGTCCTTCTGGGAATACAGATATTTCAAGCTTTTGTTGTCTGTATAAACTATAAAAGTCAACCCACAAAGATAATGTCTCCACTTAAACAATGCAAAAATTACTCCTTAAGGTTGTATAGCACTACTTGCTCTTCAAATTCACAAAAGGATTAGAAAAAGTTGTTCATCACACCTTACCCCCATCCCCCATTTTTTCATAATGATGCTTGTATAAGGAAGCACATTTAAATCATCATATTTAAAAAATAGTTTCATAAAAAAAAATGCCAAGGTAGCTTTACCTAAGTTATTTATATCTAGATTTACAAATAGAATTGGCTAAGCTAACTATTCACCTAGTTCGTAGCACGCAAAATCAACTAGGCTTAAGGCAGTTGCTAGTTTAGCGTGCTCTGGATTTGTACCTACAGAACTATTTTCATAATGACACTGTTGTACACATATTTACATAGGCACTCCTACCCTCAATCCTTAATATTTGTAATAGTGGACTATGCGTCCACATCATCCCAATCAACATTCATATCTGCGTCTTTTTCTAGCTATGTTTTCCTTATCTTCCCCTGGAGCTACTTCTTTTTCTGGATCCTTCTTTTTCTCTTCATTTTTTTCCTCATCTCATATTTCTTCCACGCATACTTGATTACCTTCTCTTACTACTTGAGATGATTAGGGTCTTGAGGGCTCCACCCTGCATTTCCCAGAATGTCTATCAATTGATCTATCATATTTCCAAGATTCCCCATCACATCTCAAAGTTGTTCCATCATCCTATGGTGAACCTATTCATAATGCCCTCTCGAGTCCTCTACATATCTTTTCATTTGTCATAGTTTTTCTAATTTGCTATCCATTATCACTATTTTCTTCATCTCTTTCTCTTTTCTATAAGCTTGCCAATCTCATTTTCTCACATCTCTATGATTCTTTCCCTTTGAAGAAGTTTTATGTTTTTTCGCTCCAAGTCCCACATTAATTCAAAGATATATCTCTCTTGGTCTCTGTACAGCTCAAGAAGTCTCAACTCTTTTTTAGTAGGCTTATGATCCTTCTCTTCTTCTCCCTTATCTCCTAAGGGTTCTTTACCTTTCCTTTATTCCCCAGCCATCCTACAGACATACAATTTTTATTTTATTAGTATTACATCAAATAGATACCATGCCTTTATTACATTCACTATCATTTTCAAGTATAAGTGCAATGGAATGTACCACTCAACCTATAATAATATTCATAAACACATAAAGCCCAAGGTATTCACATCCTAATAAGTGTCCAAAGTTGAGTTGAACTGCCACTAAACTCATCAATTACCTTTTCAAGGGTCATTTTTCTTAAGTCATCCAAGGTCCTCATAAATTTAAGCTCTGATACTACCTATGTAGTGCTATAGGGCTAGAGATATATGTCTCCAGTCAGAGTACCACCACTTTCGATCATGCATCTCTAATTACTTGAATAAATCCAAATATACTGGAGGAAAAGAGTTCTTTATAAGCATTAGCTATCAGTATTTTACACCTGTATAAAACTATTACATCCAAATGGAATGCTTTCAACACACTATAATATAATTAAACTTCAGAAGTTTCCAACACTATATATTTACAACAAAGCAAAATTAAGCACAACATATACAATCATGAACAACTACTGTATGGCTTCTATGGGCCCTTATCTAGGAAAAAAACATGATGAAATAATACAAAACTATAAGTCCAAATAACATAGTGAGTAATTAACGAATGACTAACACAAATAAACAGAGTGGTAACAAGTTCATAGTTACTGCATCAACTAAGATTAAGTAAACCGTGGTCAATAATGAATTAGTAACACTCTAGCAAAACTTGCCACTTGAGAATACAAAATGACAGCAAAATAGAAAATACTAAATCAACCTAAAACAACAGCAATTATAGTAGATGTACCAGGTATAACACAGGCAGAGAAATATGACGGCCGAGACAGAATAATAAATAGATGATATGTCAATGATATTTTCACAAAACTTGTTATTGGTGATTCTCCTGCCTTATCCCTCCACTTTCAAAAAGAACATAAAAATCCTTATCCCTCCAATCCCAAGTGATCGGCTTAAATAATTAACCAAACTAGTAGGCATGGCTAGATGCATGCCACATCCCCTCATAGCCAGCTATGTCCAACTGACTATGAAGCCATATGTACTCAAAAGGGTATCAACTAGAGATCGGTCTCAATAATCAGTATAATATAAGCATCCAATAGCATTTCACTTTACACGTCATTTCGCCATGAAAAATAGTAATCAGATTATCAATATCATACTCATTTTCTAGATAATAATCATGGCGATAATGAAAAATATATCTCAAATCCATTTCTCAATTTTCACATGTAATCTCCACATTTCTAATTAAATACATAAATCGTAAATCATAAGAGTTGATGTGTGATGAATTTTGCAACATTTTACTTTTTCAAAACTCGTGTGAGAAGGATATTCAATTCTAAAATCCAATAGCTCGAGATGGAGAGAAATTCAAATAATAATGATTCAAGAATCACTGACAAATAAGAGAAACTCAAATAGGCTATCAAGCAGTCTACTTTCCAAAAACTTGTGAAACATGATATTTGTTCAGGGGTTCAACAACTCAAATGGATAAGGAATTTAAATAAGAATAGTTCAAAACCAAAGATGAAAAAGAGAAAAAGTCCAAATACACTGTCAAGAGCAATATAAGGATCAAAGGTTAATATGGTATAGATGAACAACAATTTCAAGCAAAGGAATGGTCAAACATAAATGATATATTCACTAATATATATACATCAAATAAGAAATCACATTAAGCAGGATTGAGAATTTGATTAATAATGGCTCAAGAATTATAGGCAAGCATAACTGCTTAGACACGCTATCAAATTCAACACATAAGCTGAAGAATACCATGGAACAAACAACAGTAACTATTGAAACTCATCACAAATAGAATCAGCAACAACAGCTTAATAATGAATATGTATATTCTTTATCTGGCAAAGAAATTTAATATAAACTCACCTAATAACTCTTGTCTAACGACCATCTCCTATGCACCTATCACATATGTGTCTGTATCACCTATTTTCTTTTAAAATGCACTATAAGAGAACTGGTTCCAATAGAATTACATTCCTTACACTTATTTATATTGTGTATAGATTTTTAGGAATGCCCCTTTGTTTTATATTTTATAAGCAGTGGCCAAACAAGGACATAACTACTGTTTAGTGGCTATGATTAATGTTGTTATAGCTCCTGACATTAGCATAGTTAATTCATTCAACTCAAACAATTAAGTTCCTAAATCAATTATGACTGTAAGTTTATAATTTTAACTTTTTTGATGGTGCCGACTTAAATTTTAATTAAGTCCATACCAATCCAAAGTCAATACATAGATTTATAATTAAAGTCTTACCAATAGGATTATTCTATCTAAATTAAAGTCTAATCCAATCCCAAATTAATTTAAATTTCAATCTAATAATTTAAGATAAATTAATTGGTTAAATCAAAATTTACCCAATTAGACTGGGTCCGTGTCCAATTCTAGTTTCGATGAGTCCATAACAAAATTTGGAGTTTTCTATATCGAAGTTGCCAAAGCGCTGTCGAAGCTCAAACTAACCATCTAGAGACACACCTTGCCGAGCCCAACCAAACCCCTTTGTCAATTTCCTCTTTCCCTCTCTCATCGCCGACGAATTTCACTCAAGACCTCTCTTGTGCCATCACGCACCATAGCCCCCTTCTTGCCATCAATTCTCCCTTCTCCGACCACCAAATTTCAAATTAAACCTACCATTACACTCCTTAAACCAAGCCTAGCACAACCAACCCACCAATTTCTTGCATCAACCAACAAAATCCAACAACCCATCTCCACCATTCACCTTTGCCGCCATCCACCAATTTACCCCATCTGCTTTGGTTGTTTTTGGAAGTTTTTGGTATGGGGATGATCATCATGAGGTAAGGAACGTGTTTATTGGATTGGAATTCAATCTCGGGGTGAAATGCTAGCAAACCGAGCTTTGGATGGTCTGGGTGTGTTTTTGAGAATTTGACAAAATTTTGTCCTTCAATTATATATATAAACCATCTTTTGCCTAATTACAATCAAACCCTAGAACTTTCCACTACTTTCAAAGAAACCCTTCAGCTTTTAACCACCTTATAGTTCGAACCCTAGAGTTTCTACTAAGTCCCTCAATTTCTATTTGTTATACATTGACCCTCCTAATTTCTAAAATCTTAACAATTTGGCCCAGTTGAATCAATTTTCTGGTCCTCCAAGTTCTTGGATTCCTACTAAAGCCCTCATTTGTTTTGAATTTTATTCAATTAAGGCCTAACCCAATTTTGTTTTTTATTATTTTGTCTTTTCCAATATTTAGTTAGTCTAATTCCTTTAAATCTTAATAATAAATTTCAACTTTTCTTCTCACATTTTCATTTTATGATTAGGGGTGTTACAACAAAAGGATCAAAACTTGTCTTCATCATCAATTTTAACATTAAGATTACCTAAATATAGGATTATTTTATTAAAATAATCTATGTGTTACTCAATAGGAATATTTCTTTCATCTTGAGTGTATACAAGCATTGCTTCATTTACATAATGATGCATGAAAGACTTGGTCTTATACAAGCTCTCTAGCTTTATAGATCCACAGGTGTTTTCTCCCCTACAATATCTCTCACAATGTCATCATCAGTGATAGGATCAGCGAACCAAATGCTTTCTCCAAAAACTCATCATTCTTCTCCTCTAAAATTATCTTTGGTAGAAATTCTCTAGCTTTCAACACCTTATGCAAATATTGCTAACTCAAAAGCACTCGCATCTTTAATTTCCACATGTCAAAGTCATGTTTCTCCTCAAATTTGTCAACTTTGTACTTCATGGTAGACAATCACTATAGTTAAATAGGATCTTATATTAATTTTTTATGCCTAATTTGACTTATTGATTGAGAGACAAAATTATCAAGAAATTAAGATACGAAACAAAAAATAATAAAATTTAACATAGTTCGATTTCAATCAATAACTTATGTCCATGGTGTGAAGAAAAATGGTAATTTCATTACATATTAATTTGAGGAGTATAAAAATTTTCTGAATTTAATCTAAAACTCACTACACCTAGCTATCTAAAAGTGTTTTTGTTGCTTAGTAAATCACATATAAATATCAAAAGAATGCTCCTGCTACAACTATTTTAGTTTAGGGTTTAAAATAAAAATTTGATAAAAGTAACACTCTTGTCATGATGTCGACACCTGGTAAACTCTTTGTCCTCCAACCAAATGGTTTCGACATCATGACTAAGTTTTTCCAACATAGCAACGCCAAAACATCTAGCTTGGTGCTCCATAAAGTTCTCCCAATTTAGCTGCCTTGAAATGAAAGATGCTCTATAATAACAAAATTCTAGTTACAAATATTTATGGGCAATATTTTAAAAATCATCCGTCAGCGTTTGTCAATAAATTTGAGTATCATTATATTCATACTGATGTGAATTGTTAGAAATAGTCCAAGTACCTGTTTGGGTTTGTTTTCACTCCCTATTTTCGTTTTCTCCTAAAAATAAAAATAAAAAACTATCAAT
>JACGDI010005547.1:223861-234049 GCA_014898725.1 Jacaranda copaia
CCTCCCAAGTTTTTCATAAATATTTTCATTATCAAATTATTTCTCCAATCCACTTTTATACACTCTCTCTATGTTCACAGTCAATACATCTCCTTTTCAATTATACATAATTATTTTATTTTAAATAAAGTATTCAAATAGCATTTTATTTATTTGTATAACTTTTAATATAAAAACACAACAATATTCAAATACATCTCCTTTTCAATTATACATAATTATTTTATTTTAAATAAAGTATTGAAATAGCATTTTATTTTCAAATCAAAACTCATAACTAACTTTTAATTTTTTGAATTTGACAGAAAATAGAAAATAATTTTTAAAATATATGCAAAGGGGCTCTAACTGATAATTTATACTGTAATACATTCTGCTTGAAGTGCCATAGGGGTAGTTGTCAGAAAAGGAGTAACTGGTTTTAGCAGTGTTTCGCAAATAAACGTAATTGCTAGGGTCTGAATATATTAAATGGGTTTGGTCCTAATCCGATCCGCAGGCCCTGTGAACTGAACTGCCAAAGAAAAGGCCAGCCCAGCTTTAGATTCTCAGTGGGATTGGCATCCACAGCCACGCCATCTTGCTTGTTATCCACGCCATCTTCCGTCTATCGTCCACGTGCAACAAACAAATTTTATTCATGACCAAATTTAAAGGGATTCCGTAATTCACACCGCTAATTAAAAGTTTTTGGAATATCCCTTTGTTATCTATCCCCATATTCAATACTCCATTAAACACAATAAATTAGTTTGCACCTCATAATTTAATATTTTTTTTATTTTTATTGATTTAAATTATTAAATAATAAATATCACATCATATTAATAGCAAGATTCGTATTTTACTAATATTTCCTGATTTTTATTCGATATTTTCATATTGAAATCAACATAAAGAAATTTAATTTTTTACATCCTACTAAAAAAATCTTAATAAATAATAACTACTAACCCGATAGCCACGCGCAAGCTTCAAAATTAATGATATTAATAAATGAATGAATAATATGAGACAAAGAATTAAGGATTATTTAATATAATTAATTTAATGAAATAATCCACGTAGTGTCTTAGATTGATGTAATTACTAATTTAATAGTAATCAATAGAATGAAAATAATCATCGAAGCGTGGCATTGAGAAGTAATGATTGAAACACGCGGCGCGAGCTTATATGAAGTTGCCGCAGCATATTTTTTCTGATGCAAAGTGAAAAAAGAGCTGTTTCTTTCTTTGAATTTATTTCCTTCTTATATAGGCTATAACCTATAGCCTAAGACCATTTTCCTCGCAATTATCGTTTTTGCTTCAATCGGCCCCCTCGTCCTCCCTTTCTCTCTCACTCGCCCAAGGTTCGTAACCGTAGAAAAGTCTCTCCCTAAATTTTTTCGCTGTTTCTACATCTGGGTTTTCTTTAATCTATTATATTTTTAGTCGAGTTGTGGAGTAATTTTCGTGCGTGCTTGTTTGATTCGATTTCATCGATGGTTTATTATTTGATTTTTATGGTATGCGGTTCCTGTGTTTTTTTACTTATTTGATTTCTGTTGTTGTTGTTGTTGATGTTGTTTATTTTATTAATTTTTGGGATGCTATTTTACATGTCATTTCTTCCCCGTGTTTGTGTATTTTATGCGCTTGCATGTTTAATCATTTCCTCTGTTCGTTTTTATTCTTGGTATTTTGATTATACATTGAAAGGAGACAACAGATTGATATTGGTTGTGTTGAATATTGATAAATATATTTTCTCTGTTATAACTTGCGGATTAGGCTTTTGTAATGGATGTGATGCTATAGATTTCTTTGTGGAAAAAAAAAGGGTTGGATGCTGTAGATTTATTCTTCGGATCATTTCTTCTTGGGCTAGGTGTTCGGTTGCTTTGTGTGTGTGTTTTTGTTTTTTTTTATTTTTTTTTTTGGGGGGGGGGGAGGGGGGTGGGGGGGATTGTATGTAGGGCACTGCTTGTGGGTGAACATGTATCAGCTCACTGTTCGTTTGGCTGTGAAGAATGAGTATTTTTTGTTTATGAGATAATTTTGGTTATACTGAAGTGCTATATTAGCTTTATTGGTTTCTTGTTTCTCTCTGTATCTATTTGACTATGTTATGTTAGATGTATGTAAATCTTTATATCCTTAAAAGAAGTGTCTGAGAGTTGGTTCTGCTCCCATTGTTTTGACTTCCTTGGACTCACGCTTATGCTTGACATACTTTAGGCTGATATTTCTCCATGAAATATTTTCTTGTAGAGGTGCTTTAACTGCAACAAGAGAACGTTATGGCTTCCAAGAGAATCCAGAAAGAATTGAAGGATTTGCAAAAGGACCCTCCTGCCTCCTGCAGTGCCGGTGGTTAAACAATCTTTTCCTGATTTCCAGTTCATATTTGTTCTGAAAATTATTGTTATATAGTCTGCAGATAGCTCTCATCATTTTTTTCCTACTCTTCTGCTAGTGCTATTGATATTAAAATTGAACTTATTAATCTAAAAAGAGAGATTACAAGGAGGAACAGAAATAGTCATGAACATCACAACAAATTACGTAAAACCACTTGCAAGCATTACTAGAGCGCTGCCCCCCCTCCCCACCCACCCTTTGGGGCGTTGGGGGGGGGGGGGGGGGGGGGGTGTGGTTTTGAGCTGTAGACAATCCTAGTGTCTCGCACTAAAGAAGTGATGCATGTGACATTCTGCCAAACAGTCCCTACAGATATGTGGATTTGTTTCAACCCAAGTACACCAAGACTTAGAAAAAAACAACTATTTCAGGAACACATCTTACTTAGAGCCCAGGAACTGCTACTGGCTGGAAGTTTAAAAGCAAGGTGGGTAAAAGATTGTTGTTGGCTTGCCATCACCTGTACTTTATATGTTCCCGATAATCAGGTTGTAAAACTGTAATAAGGGGCTGCTTTATCTTTATAATATTTTAAGAGGATGGGTTTCTATGAAATTGTAGATAGGGAACTTAAAGAGAGTGATAATGCAGTAGAGAGTATGACAGTCTTGACAGATAGTAATTGCAGGAAATGCTGTGTGGGCTTTTCATATTTCTAGTATCATGGCAGTTCTTCTTTCTCTTGTTTACCACAAGATGGCTGTGTTGTTGCAAGATTAGCTTGTGACTTATTGTTAATCTTCTTGATCTTATACATGCTGTGCTTTTTGTGTTTTTACATCCTTCAGTTGGACATATTTATACAGTTTTGCGTTCATCTCTGGGACTTTGACTTCTGTCACATTTCAAGTAAAAAATCTTTCAATTCATTTTGTTTATTTAATCTCAAAAGTGTTGTCATAATTTCATGCAGGCCCTGTTGGTGAAGATATGTTCCATTGGCAAGCTACCATTATGGGTCCTTCAGACAGCCCATTCGCTGGGGGAGTGTTCCTAGTTACTATTCATTTCCCCCCTGATTATCCATTCAAACCACCCAAGGTAATTGTGTTTGCCTTTTATGTTAGCCTTTTGTCTCAGTGTAATCATTTTCTCCCATGGTTATTGGGACAGTGTAAATTTAACATGACAGTCTTGTCCAAGAGTACATCATACAGAATTAAATATGGATCAGTGCCTTGTTATTTGTCAGTGTAAGTTGTTGAACTTGTTCAAACGCAATTTTTTCTTGCTGGATTTTGTTGTCAAGATGCAGTGTAGGAAACCACATCTGATATTGTTTTTGATATGAAAGCAACTGCATATCTAGGTGTAAGAATAGGTCATGAATCAAAACAATGTAAGTCTGGATAAATCTGTGTGACCTTTTCCGCCGGGCTATTCTGCACTGTTGTATCGTGACATTTAAAGACATTGACTGCTGAAAATAACTCCACAAACTTCCCTCTTTCACAGCTGGTGTTATTTCTAGTTGTTAATGATATATTTTGATTCTATGAGTAGGTATCTTTCAAGACAAAGGTTTACCATCCAAATATCAACAGCAATGGTAGTATTTGCCTGGATATCCTCAAAGAGCAGTGGAGCCCTGCCCTTACAGTATCAAAGGTTTTGTGTGACTTGTTTTTATTTCCTACTTGTATGTTGGTTTTGGTTGTCTCAATTAACCCACCTTTGTTCATCCACTTCATTCGATAATCTCAATTAATCTCTACAAAATAGTTGGAATATGGCATAACAACTACCCTTTTAGAAAGTACATTGATTGGCTCAAGAATTTGTTTATTTCATATTCTCCATTCAGCAGATGAAATTTGTGCTGCTGGCAGTGTAAAAACTAAGTCAGAATTAAATGGATAGGTTTTGTTCCGAACAACATTCTACCTCAGAATGATAATTTGACCCAATTAATTGTACAGGTCACAGGAAGATGGAAAAACAAGAGGGAACCTGTATTGTGCTGCTGCCTTGTCATTTTTTTTTCATAACTATGTCATTATCATCTGTTTTCCTAGTCAATTGATGCCTCCTTTTTTGTTGAGAACTAGCGTGCATAATATTTGATAGCTATTGTTTGTTTAATGGGGGGGTTGTCTGCAGGTGCTGCTGTCTATCTGCTCCTTGTTGACCGATCCAAATCCAGATGACCCCCTTGTGCCGGAGATTGCTCACATGTACAAGACCGACAAATTCAAGTATGAGACCACTGCTCGATCCTGGACCCAGAAGTATGCTATGGGATAAAATATATCTTACATTTGCAGTTGGACTAAGTCTGCATTATATATTCTATTAGTTATAATAAAGATAAAAGAAAGAACGTGGTCAGTTCATTATGTCTCGTGGTCTTGGAAGGTTAGAATCTGTTGCCCCATTGGATTGGAAGTGTTTATATTTATCTGATAAGCTGTTGTGTCTATAAGTATAAGCTTATTCTAATAAAATTTATGATCAGTGGCGTAATGCTGCCTAGCATTTCTATTTTGGGATGGTATCAGTATAACAACAATGGCGCAAGGATGAGATTTTATGGGAAAGGTTAAAAGCTATCCTATTTCCTAATAGCGAAAAACACATAAATGGCTTGCTTGAGAAGAGAATTATAAAAAAAAATTGAGATAGTCGCAGCATCATGCAGATGGGTTATTGTGCCTCCTTAGTTTTCTCCTGCCTTTTTAGGATTCAACATGCGCAAAATGCTGCACGTTATCCAATGTGTTATCCTTTTGGGTTTGTGATAAGTTGTTGATGGTGTTTTATATTCTGCTTGGATGGGTCATAGCGTGCGCAATTTTGTTTTGAAATGGTTTAAAATGACTTTGTCCAAGCGTGCTTAGGATTATAAGAACAGAGCGGATCTTCAGGTAAGTCTTCAATTTTAGACTATGGTTCCAAATGGGACACGGGCCCGACCCAACTGCTCTCGTTAAAATATTACATACAGCATATGCATTGTGTGTATATACGAATATATGCTTATATATATAATACAACTGTAATACTTGTATATATTAAATTATAGTGTTGTGTAATTGAATATCTTATGCACTCAATAATTGTAAAAGTGACGTATGCTTGAATTCTTCATTTTCGCATCTATAGACAAGTTTAGAAAAATAGTTTTTGGTTAATTACATTATCAAAAACATTTAGAAAGTTGTGTATTTTTTTATAAGAGGATGTCTTTTCATTTTTTAAATTATGAGGTGAGTTTATCTATTCAACTCTTCGAGTTTTGGAGTCACTAATGAATTGATTAAGTGGGTTCGCCCTCACAATTATATGTGTGAGGTTCATAGTTTCGATCTTAGATGCATGCATATGTGAATAAACACAGATATATACGCATGTATATATGGCTTGGCACTGGAGTGGATTAAGTTTTGGGTCCATTAAATATTTTAACTAACTCATTTTAAATTCAATTTATTTATCATCCTATTCATAAAATGCCACTTGTACTATAGAGGTGGACGATATTCATAGATTTTATGAAGCAACAAGAAGACCTAAAATTATTGAATTGTCAAATTTGTTTTTTTTTTTTTTTTGGATAATGTCGTTTTTCCATGCAACAAGAAAATAAAATGAAATAAAAAAAGAGTAAAAAAGTATTCCGCACCCTAATGTATGACACAATTTATCCTTCCTACGTAACTGTTCCCAACTCCCGCACCGTGGCCTGGAAGTGGAATGACAAAGAAAGTAAAAGGGCTGGGGGGCAAGGGCTGAATTTCTTGAGTAGTCCATTTTTTAGCAACTACCAGTCGGACAAATACAAAAATATATGGCTCTTCTATCGTTTGATCGCTCCATTTGTTTATTTTATCACTACATATATTTATTTTTTTCTGCCCTATTATAAGAATTGTCTCTATTTTGTCAACAGTGATAATTTCATACCCACATTATTTATTTACAATAACTTGATTTAAAAAAAAAATTAATGGTGACAATTATGTACTATTTTTTTCATAATTATATAATTTGTTGAAATTATTATTAAGATAAATATAACTTGTATTACTCTACATAAATGATTGTTCAAAATTATTATTTATGACCGAAGAACAAAAGGTAAATGAAATAGATTGATCATCCATTATTGTAGAGTAGTAAACCTTGTGGAAAAAATGGACATTTTGTATGTTAGCTTAACTTCCCTGCTGACCATGTCGAGCCCAACGTAATTCAATTTTTTTTTTTTAATTTTCATTGTATTTTATCTTTTGTTTTATACTATAAAATAAATTCTTTTAAAGTATAAATATTTAATTACGAATCATATATTTTGAACATGTATCTCGCGTAATGAAATATAATTTAAAATTTTTAGTTTAGAGTCTTTAGACGTTTTCATTTGGAGGAATTTTTTATCTTAAACAGATATTTACATCAATCCTCGACATTCTACTAGTAATTATAAACCACTAATTACGCCATTATGAGCACTGCGGCGGCATCCCATTTAATGCTCATCAAATTGCTAGAAAATAGATGTAGATTCGTTGAATATCTATGAAAAGTCTTATCTACCCCTATTGATATCCAACAACCCTACTCAATATGGTCATACTATTTATCCTTAGAACAGTATTTTATGTCGGCCCGGGTTTTTGGTTTTTTGGCATTAATTTTTATTTTTTTTTAAATTAAGGGTTAGTTCTACTTTTCCCCTTGCATTATTTTCAATCAAGAAAATGCCTTTTCATTTTTGCATTACTATGTTCTCCTTTTAATTTCAGAAATACTTATCAATTTTTCATATACTTTATAGCTATCCTACCAAATATGACCCTAACTACAATAATAATAATAATCTATCAAACCTTCTAGTACCTTTTTTAAGTTGCCTCAGTCGAAAATTTAATTTACATTAACATTGATTTTCATGGATTCTCACAAAAATTAAGTATTATCTAGTCAAAATAATTTAATACATTAAATTATTCTATCAAACATGTATAGATAAGCAGGAATTAGGATTTGATAAATAAAAAATTCTAGAAATAAGCATAATATTTTTTTCCCCTCTCTTTGTGTGTATACATTTTACGATGAAAAACATAATTAGTAGCTTAGCAACGACAATCATAACATTTTGCGGTTAAAATACTTTAAAAGAAAAAAATTAATGGACGTTTTTCCTAATTGAACGCAACAAATTAAAGGGCCGAAGTGGAATTAAATATAAAGAATAATAATAATTCTTAAAATTTAATTTTCAATTGAAATCAACGTATGTAGTACTAGACTGCCAAATTAAGTGAACTCCCACCACCCTCCCTCAGCTTCCACGTACACACACATGCGTATGCGTATGTCTGTGTGTTTTTCTGTGTCTCTGTCGACTCCGAAAATGACTTGGCTACGGCTACCGACGCCCTGATTTTGGCCGCTTCTTCACCTCTCTTCATTACCTTAGCCTTTTGCTGCTTTGCCGTGGCTCTATCACCATACAATGACCTCACCTTCCGGGCCCACTTTTTAATACAATGCCTGTTAATTAAAATTAACACGACAAAAGACCAGAAAAATTAAAATATTAATAATAATAAGTCCTTTTGGAAGCTGCTGAGGCCATGGTTTCCTTTTAGTTTCTCATATCATCGAAAATTAAGTCGGTTTATCTGGTACATCGATGAATTAGGTCACTTTCTAATGCTAATAAAGTTAAGCATGAGCAATATAATTATTGAAATAAATATTTTATCTAAACATCAGTTAGCTTTCATTCAGCATTATTCAAGAGATTGATTTTGACTCATTAAAAGAGTACTATATATTTGTGTTAGGTAATCAAAATCAAACGTAAAACCCTACGAAGGTATGTGCGCAAAGTTAGTTGATCAATGCAAACTCAACAAAATTTTTCTAATAGTTAAATTAATATATATTAGAAGTAGATGAGTTTTTGTTCAATTGAATACTCAAATTTACAAAAATGAAGGTTGATTGATCCTATCATGATTACAGACATTTATGATTCATCAATAGTATATGATTAGCACATCATGTTTTTATGTTGCATCCTTAAAATATCACACTAGCAGTTTGTATAGTCCAAATTAGTTTTGAGTCATGCATAATCATCTGTATTTAGATCGAGTTCGATAAAATTAAAAAGACATAGCCTATGAAGTGTTTTCTCATTATATTTATGTGTAGTAGGGGCAACTTGATAATTGAGTTGATTGTGCATTCTAAACTCCATGAGTTGGGCGATTAGCTCTTAAGTTAAAGAATAATGCTAGCAATAAATATAGTCCTTCCCCAAGCATCGATCCAACTGATTATATGAAAATTATTTTATGATTTTAATCATGTGGAAACTTAAAGATTGGGATTCAATCAAAAGCGTCTGGGTTTGAATTTATCTGTTATCAACAATTAATAGTTCGTGTAATTTTACCTATTTATGTCGCAGAAGTTTTATTTTTCATCTGCTTATTTCCTGTTGTAAACCCCCTCTTTTTTAACTTACGTTTGACTCCTGGGTAGAGATCTTTCGATGCCTGGGCAGAAGATTTTGACAGAACGATGCGTCTTGTACTTACTTCACTATTCCCATTTCCCCGGGCCCCTTATGCTTCAGAGTCTTTTTCTACTGTGTGAAGGTTCTCTTGCCTTGGAGTTTTCATGTGGGTTCAACAAATTTCCTGTAGAAGGCTCTGGTATTTTACCCGTGTCTCAAAGCTAATTGCATATGGTACTTTTTTAACCCCGCTCTCTCTCTCTCTCTCTCTCTCTCGTTGGTACTCAATTCATTTTTTATTTTTATGATAATTTAACGACTGAATAATGGAAATTTAATATGGGTCAATCATAATTTATTTATATTCTTAAATAAAAAAAATTATTCCATAACATGTATCCTTTTTTATTAGATCAAGTTGATTGGATCCAAATCTATTATACTCAATGGGGCTGATTGTGTTGACCCATGAGTTAAGGAGTGTGAGGTGATTCAAATTTTTCCTCTCGCCATAATCTATGTGTACATTTAAATTTTTTGTGGAAGCAATTATTTAACTATTTATTTCTATGTTAATATGAATGACTCAAAAGAATTTTTACAAATTAATTCTTATGTTAAATCCTATTTGTATCTATGTACAAGAAAAGATAATTGCTTCAACCATCCAATTTGCTTACTAATTAGTGAATTGGATTCACTAATTGATTTAGCATAGTCTTACCTTAAGTTCTTTTTCAATTTCACATTATGATATACTTCCAACGCTGCATTATTTATCTAGTGACATATAAACATCCCATACTACTGTTTTGCATGGATGATTTATTTAATACAGATTACTTATTCTCAATTTACCTCTTTTGATCATTATACTAAATTTGATTATAAAATTTTAATTATGTTATGTATATATATATATATATATCAATTTTGATATATAACAATAATTCAAAATACAACTATTTGTTTTCAGTCGATTTAATTTAAATAAAATCAATTCATTCTAACTTTAATTAATCTGAATCTTAATTCTAGAAGAACCTCTTTTCGAACTCAAATCAAATTTATGAAACTTACAAAAAATTAGATTTGGACCAACTTTAGTGATTTGGCATGACATAATTGTTGCATAGTGGCTGCTACATCCGTCGACACAATGGGCATGGGTGTATGCACTGTGCACTAGGGAAAGCGATGCCATTCGATAATATTTTCCCACCCTTACTTTGGCTTATGACTTGTGCCTCTATGAGGGGACAACGACTCTGCTCTGTTTCATGATTCAATTATCCATGGAAGCTTCTG
>JACGDI010005547.1:234081-266843 GCA_014898725.1 Jacaranda copaia
CCCAACCTTCTTTTATTTATCTCCTTTCATTTTCTGATAGATATCACTTTTTTTTTCCTTTGGCCTGGTATCCGTACATGCTCTACCAACCTTGACTAAGGAGAAAAATTGAAGCAATTTCTCCTTAAATAGTTGCAATTATAATTGTTGTTGCAGACAGCAATCTTACAGAATGGGTACCTTACAGAAAATGAAATTATTAAATTTGTCCACAAGTGAAAATAAAAGTTATAGTCTATGATTGAGGATGTATGGCCACTCTTTGCATGATGATAATTAATTTGATTTCACGAAAATTGTGTTAGGAATTTAAATTTTGATGATAAAGTGATAAAGAAATACATTACTAGAACAAATGAAACACAAACTTATGTCATTTAAAGTGATTTTTTTATAATTTATTTTTATTTTTATTAATATTCGAACTTCAAATATAACAACAAAAGATAAACTATACAAAAAAAGAGTCTTGAACATCTAAACATTTAAAAAATTAGAAATAGAGTGGATAGGTACACTATTAAAGTATAAAGGTTCATATTTAAGAAGTTTAGCGAAAAAATTTGGACAATGTTTGGCTTTGTTTTTGGATATCATTAGAAAAGTGTTTTAATATATATATATATATATATATAATATCAATATATTATTGTAGAAAAATTGAAAAAAATATGTCAAATGAAAGTGTGTTTGATTTTATTTTGGGAGAGATATTTAAATTTCATGTAAGTTTATATTGAATTAATTCTATATTGCTATAATGATTTGTGATCACAGAATATACGCCTATTTTCTAAAATAAATTTATATATATATATATATATATATAACATGCATAAATTAATTGATGTAATAATTTAAAAATGAGTACAAGTTTTTTTAATAATATTGTGAAAAAGTTATATTCCACATTTGTAGTTAAGGATCAATCTCTATCCTTCTTGAAGAAATATTTACACGTCTTTGTTCTTTTGTGAGAGACTTACACCTTATAAAAATCATCTATCTAAATAGGTATCTCTTGATTAATTGTCTTGCTCAAAACATAAGCTAAAATTTGTTCCATAATGTCAACCGTTTTAATCTCAGCCTTTATTTTATTTTATTTTATTTAACTTTTAAGCTCTTAGACATAAAATCTAGCAATGTCCTTGCATACTACCTTTTGGTGAATCTATATTGACATTCCTTGAAAAAGTTAATTAACTTCCCTCACGGACAGCGACTTCGTGAAAACAACAACAAACTCGATAACAAAGTTTCCACATGATACTAAAAGTTACTACAACCTTGTAGGAAAGCATCAACATATTGAATGAGGCGACGATGATCTATCTATCTGGTTATTAAACTTTTGATGTCCGATGCTAATATTATTAGTACTAGATTTTTTGTGATTGAAAGTGATTTTAATGTGTTTGTGGGACCACTTCCTTGATGATTGTACAATGCCTTTTCTTTCTTATTACAATATGTGACAAGAAAAATTAATTCATTCAAAGGGATTCATATTTAATAACTATCTAGGTGACTGGAGCTGAAGTAGACCCTTTGGAGGTGCAGAGATCATGTGAGTAGTTAAGAAATTAAATGTAGTTATTTATACTGTATTTGTACATGGTAAAAATTTATTTTTTATTTTATAAATAAATGTACTCGATTTTTTTATATCAATAAAAGATTCACATATGAAATTTTATGATTCTTATCCAACAATAGTAATGCAATCGGCCCTCTATGATCATGTTTAATTAGAATAAATAAAACAAAAATTATTTTTTAGGGAGATGGTTAATTGATTGATAATCTTGTGTTTAAAAACTGATATATATATAAGTAGAAATAAAATATGCTTAGATTATTTGGGTGAAAATGTTGATTATATAAGTACAAGAATAGAAATATATTTATATTATGAATTTTTTATACGTGAAAAGACATTTTTCTTTTAAAACAAATATATATATATATATATATATGCATGTCTAATAATTTTGTAGTGATTTAGATGGTTCACTATCCATGTTACGTCAAATTCAGATAATCTTGTAACCTGTAGTACTATTTAGTGAGGGATTAGATGCAAGACTAGTTAAAAATTAACCAAAAAAAAGTCTAATTTTTAGTAACTACAACAATATCAATTATAGGTCTTAAGTAATTGTTTTTTACAAACATTTGCACCCTCCTATGTGCTATTTTGAACTTTCATTTTAGCTATTCTTTCTGGAAAATAAAAGGGAAAGTAGTTTAATCTGGAAAATGTTTTCACTTCTCTAAAATAAAATTAAGTATTTCTTCAAAATATGTTTATTTGTTAAACAATCAGAATCATTTCAAATTATTACGTAAATGAGAAATATGTATGTATATTTTATAATCAGTATTTTAATATATATATATATATGTATATATACATGCTTCCTAATTAATAATAATAGATGTCACACTACTAATAAAACAAATGCTTGCATGGAAAAATACTTCGATAGAAATTCTTAAATATTTTTATTTTCACATTTTATCTAAACAGTTATCCAAAACATATTATTTTAAAATATTTCTATAAAATTACCTCAATATGACTTAGGGCAGCAACATTGGATTCGTTCCAATTTCCAGAATTGGGTTGAAGTGCTGTTGCAGGTAAAATGGTGAATTCCGTACGGTGCTGCTCCAGCTACTCCAACTACCCCCAACGAGGCTATAATCCTACAAGCCCTTTTCCCTTCATAAATTCTCACGACAAAAGAACCACCTCCTTTAAACACGCATCACCACTTTTTCAATTATAGTTTCTTTTTTCACACATCTGACGTGAAAAATGTTAATTAGTGCAGAGAGGAGTGAGTTATTGACGCTGTTTTTCTCATATTATGTTTATAAATTGATTGCATAAATTAGAATAATCATAATCAAGTCAAACACAAGTAAAGGCAACCCAAAAACTATAAGATATAAAAATTTAAATATAATTTTTTTTTTTGTGAATTCAAAATACATATCTTTAATTGAAACTGAGTGAAAATCTATTATAAAGTTCATTAAAAATTGAATTAACATAAAAAATTTTAACAATATCTTCCTCAATATAAGTAATTAAATAATAAGTTAAAAAAATAATTTTTCATCTAATTTTTTAGCCTTTCTTTAATAGTATTTCTAGTGGAATTTTTTTTTTCTCACTTGTAATTAATTATTGAAATAGGAAGAACAAATAAAAAGCAAAGCAAATGATCCAAACGATAAGGCTTCAAATTTTTTGTTTTCACCAATCCTTGACATAACTCATAAATTGCTGACAAATTCTTCAAATTAGCACTATGGGGTACATTAAGCTTTGATTTTAATCTTATTTTTAACTTTTTTTTATCTTTAATTAAAAAATTGAATTTAATCCAACAAATTTAACTAATTAATTTTTAATTTAAAGCCCAACAAAAAAAGTTAAATTTTTAAAAATTAATGAATGACAATTCAAAATTAATCATTTTTAACGGTCTGTTCTTAGTTATAACAAGTTGGGTTACGATATTGATGTTTCAAATTATAACACATTAATAATACATCAAATGCTAAATAGCAAATTGTCATAAATACTTCATTCACAAATTCACAGTTGTAACTTTATATGTTGAGATCTACTTATTTACCAACTATAATCTCTTAACTGCATTATTAATTGAGTGTTGGGAGATTCTCGTTAAGATTAATCTCAAACTTTAATATTCTTTTGTATTTTTAGAATCCTAACTCCAATATTAAATTTAACTGGTTCGAAAATCTTTCTCCACTCACATAAATTAATAATTAAACCAAGAATTAAATATTGATCGCAGTAGAGATACTAGAAAATAAAATAAATTGAATCTTAAAAGACCCAATTTAACCTGCTTTCCTGGTTTTGGGAAAAAAAAAATGGGGTCAAAAGAGGAAGCGAACAACCCTACCCTACCCCTAGCTCAACAGAAAAGCACCGTTGGGAGGCAACTGGCCTCGGTTAAACCCAAAGGGTTAAAATGGGTAACTTCTTGTTTTTATCTTGCTTTTCCCTGATCAGAGAATCCGATAAATGACCCTCTGTCTTGTCTCCTCGTGGGCTGATGCCTTTTGCTGCCTGCCTGTCTGTTTCACCGCCGGTACTTCTCTTCGCTCCTCTTTTAATTGAAAAACGAAAAAGCCAAATTAAAAAAAAGAAGAATATATATAAAATGAAGCAGACACGTAAGAGAGAATAAGAGGGACAACGGGTAAAACAGCTAAAAATGAAACGCCGGAAGCTTCAGAATTTGGTTGAGTGTAGAGAGAGAAAATATTTGTAATTATATATATAACAAAAAAAAAAAAAAGTGAAAAAGAAAACCTACACATACACGTACATATGCGTATGCACATATACGACATATGTAAAAATTTATTCGTTTTATGTAATAATTATAATAATCAGATCTTTCGTTTTCATTCAATCACCACTCCGAGAATTCTCTCCAGAAAATTCCGCAGCTCTTCTATGAGAAAATTCGAATTTTTGATGATTTTGTTTTTATGTACGCATTGAAGACGAGGGGAATCGATGGAATAGGCTTCTGCGATTGCGATCCAGCTGATATTGATGCTAGGGTTTATGTAAGCCACTTTGTTTCGCTTTCCTGTCCTTTTCTCCGTTGATATCACTTTATGAAAATCTCGTGATGTGTTTATTTTCTGTATCCAAATGTATGTTTGCAATGCCTTTTGCTGTTTATAGAAATATGTTGTTGCTTTTGAATTGTATGTGAGGTGAGATCTGAGGCGGAATTTAATGGCATTTTTGAAGTTCTAGTTTATGGATGGTGGATGTAGAACGAATGGGTGGATTAATTGGTTCTGTGCTCAGTTTTTTACCTAATAAAATTTTCTTTTTATCTATTTGATTAGCTCAGTTTAAATTTTGCAGTTTCGTTGAAGCTTTCTGAATGTGTCGGTTTAATGGCTTGCAAGGACGTTTGAGCTATTTTTCAATATGTTAATGCTAAATCTGACATATTCTCGTTGAACTGGATCATATTAATCAGGGTAATAGTAACTCTAACTAGTTTCCGTTAATAGTTAGCAATTGGTACCGTTAATGACATTGCAAAAGCAGGACAAGGTTGCGACCTTTTCAGATTTTCCAGATCTGTTCTGAAAGGCTGCTCACAATTATTTAATTTGAGAGGTTTTTTTGAGGAGAAGGCTTAAGATTATTGCCCTTTAACAGCAAAAATTACTTCATCATAAAGTTTTAGGTTTTATGTGCAGGTTTTAAGACTATTTGGGGAAGGTTTGGAGAAATCTCCTTGTGATTAAGTTTCATGACTGACACTTATATCGACCAAGCATAACATATTAAAGACTCGAAATATTGTTTGTGTTACAAAAATCCATAAGTATGATATCTTGATTAGTTACTTCTTTTGTAATCTGTGTGCATTAGATTATGTAATTAATTATGTGACACTAATCCATTGGTTTCTTTGATGGTGTAGTTCAACTTGAGGTGGTTTTATTTGGGAACCACATGCCTTGAACTTTGAGGATCAAGTCTTTTCTCCTTTAGCCTCTTTTTCTCAACCTGGCCAAAATGTCGGGTGTGTAGCTTGTCTTATAATTTGAATACTTACGACATAGCATTCCTTATCAATAAAGAAAAATCTCTGAAAATTCTCAGATTATTGTAATGTCTTATAACTTTCTTTATGTTTAACAATTAAAATTATTTTTGGATATGTTTGGCCTAGAAGGACTAGAGGTGTATGATGAAACAAGGGAGAGGAAATCAGATTATGAATTCTCTGAAGACGAAAGAAGGAGATCAAGAATCGGGTCTTTGAAGAAGAAGGCAATAAATGCTTCAAACAAGTTCACTCATTCTCTCAAAAAAAGAGGGAAAAGAAAAGTTGATTTTAGAGTGCCTTCCATTTCCATTGAGGATGTGCGTGATCCAAGAGAGGAGAGTGCTGTGTATGACCTGCGTCAAAAACTTCACGACAGGGACTTGTTGCCAGTTAGACATGATGACTACCATACTTTGCTGAGGTGAGTTATCTTGGTTTTGCTTTTCAACAAATCTTCCTTGCTCTGGTTCCCATCCCTTGCCATATTGCCTGCCCCACATCAGAGGAAGTAAAGGGGATCCTTGGTCATTGTTCATACTGAAATATTGTCACTTTCAAGTAATATGAAACCAGGAATTTGGCTATTGTTGTTTCTTTGCCTATGCAATTTGCAAGTTATAGTATTTGTTGCAGGAGAAAGGAATGCAAAGTGAACTGTAAAAATGAATGAACATATGCATTTACATTTATGTTTGTTGCATGAGCTCATCTATATGTTCGTTAATTGCAGATTGGTTAGATTCAGGGTTGAAATGTAAACTCATTTAGGAATTAGGATGGTTGGTTGACATTTAAAATTTATAGGTATTTCAACTCTATGGGGGCTTCCAACAAATTGGGGGTTGGGGGTTTGAGGGGGCGTGCCTGCTTGCCCCTACTTTTGTCACATAGTAGATTGTTAGGTTTTGTTGCTGCAAGACCCAATGGCTTAAGCTTATATTATTAATTTGTGATATGCAGATTTTTGAAAGCAAGAGACTTTGCAATTGAGAAGACCATCCAGATGTGGGAAGAAATGCTTAATTGGAGGAGGGAGTATGGAGCAGACAGCATTTTGGAGGTAATGATGCAAGGCGTTATAAACTAGGAGTAGAAATTCTTAGTGGTTGTCCCATATAATGAACTGTGATCTTGATCCTGGAAAGTTTTCCATGGGTACTATTGGCCAATTGTTTTTTCCTTAAGAGACTGAACGTTTAATATCGCGCTTGTTGAGGAGTTGGGAGGAGGCGTCGGTATATATTCCTATCAAATAATATTCACTAATTATTGATTATCAGGACTTTGAATTTGAGGAGCTGGAAGAAGTCTTGCAGTATTATCCCCAAGGATATCACGGAGTTGATAGAGAAGGCAGACCTGTTTACATTGAAAGGCTAGGAAAAGCTCACCCAAGCAGACTAATGCGCATTACTTCAATTGAAAGATATTTAAAGTATCATGTTCAGGAATTTGAGAGGGCTATACATGAGAAGTTCCCGGCCTGTTCCATTGCTGCTAAGAAACGGATCTGCTCAACAACCACAATTTTGGATGTACAAGGCCTGGTCTGTTGATTCAATTGATTTCAATTCTTCAACAATATTCCCCATGTAATACTGTTTTTTGTTTTAATAAGTATCTGAATGATTTCTTGTTACCTCTGCAAGGAAAAAAATATTCCCTCCAGTTTTTATGCTACTTGACATCTGAAACTTTAAATTAATGCTCCAAATTCAAATTTTATTTAGTATCTAGACTCTCGATCACTAGAGTAAAAATGACATTCAATTGATTGAGTGCCAGGGAAGTAAGAAAATTGTTTTTCCTCTGCTGGTGGCTTTCAGAAGTTCTCTCTCATTTATATTGACTACCTAGTCTTATGAATTGACATCAAAACTGGTGACTGCAGGGTGTTAAAAATTTCACGACGACCGCTGCTAGTCTATTGGCAGCCATGGCAAAGATTGATAACAGTTTCTATCCAGAGGTATCATATGTTATTTTGTAGTCAACTACTTTTTCCTTTTCAGACCATGCATATTTTTTTTCTTATGCTACAACTCATAAGCAATTTATTTATCTGTAACTGTTTCAATTATATGCAGACACTCCATCGCATGTACATTGTTAACGCTGGACCTGGCTTCAAAAAGGTGCTTTGGCCTGCTGCACAGAAGTTTCTGGATTCAAAAACTATTGCTAAAATCCATGTAATGGATATGTATTGTCTTTATTGCACCCTCAATTCTGTTTTTCCGATTTACTGCAGTTCAATAGATAGCATGTGTGTTCTCTGTATTTACAGGTTTTGGACCCTAAGTGTTTGGGGAAGCTACTGGAAATCATTGATCCAAGGTTTGCTTCAATCTTCTTGTCATCACAAATGAGATTCAAGTGGAATATCATCTAACTACTTGTCGTTTTGTCCCCAGTCAATTGCCCGACTTTTTGGGTGGATCATGCACATGCATTGTTGAGGGGGGCTGCCTGAGGTCTAATAAGGGTCCATGGAAAGATCCTGAAATAATGAAGGTATATGTTATGGAGGTGGTTTATGTACTTCTTGCACAAACATCATTTTGCAAGGATATTCTAAAGTATCAGTTTATTTGTAGCTTGTCTATAATGCAGAAACACCTTTTGGAAGGCAGATCAAGAGAACAGCCAGTGATCATCAGAAAATTGACACGTATATTCACATCCGGCCACTGAAGGTAGCAAGTGAATTAAAATAGTGTACTATTTTACTAACAATGTATGTGTGACGTTTCTGGTGCATCAAACATCAGGGAAGATGCAGTGATACATCTGCAGTTGAATCAGGATCTGATGCTGACGATCCTTGCTCTCCAAGCGGACGAAATAGCAATGCAGTTTTGCGATTGACCCCAGTTCATGAAGAAGTAAGTTTGAATACATGCTAATCACTGTAAATTGTTCCTGGTACCAAATCACAGATGCATGGACACTTAGGCATGCTATGTTGCAGTATAGATGTATGCATGCTTATGGGTTGATTGATATATTTAATTTTTGCAGGCCAGAACTTCAGATCCATGCATCTATTACAATTGCGATGATCATTTTAGTCCAGCTGATAAAGATAGTGACAATGAGCAAGGGGTGGAAAATGAGTCTTTCAATAACAATGTTATTGGAAATTCAAATGGCAATGCTAGACCAAGTGTGGAAGGTTTTTTCTTATACATAGTACTGTTCTTGTGGTTCTGTGTAATCTGTTTCAAATATTGCTGCTTTGGGTATTTCCTTGAATCTGATTATAGTAATGCACTTTTCTTTTCCTTTTACTGCAAATACCTGCAAAGCCTACAACTTTCTTTTTATTAAATCTTAGAAACATTAAGAAATGCATTTTTGGCAATGCTGTTGCTTCCATGCTTAAATCTCCCTTTTTGCTTTGTTTTCATCTTGGTAAAAGAAAAACTTAAGATAGATTTCTCAGTTTATTGTCAACAATTTCTGTAGATGGGAGCAGCCTTAGCAATGCGAATGGGTAAAAGGATTTTTCATTGTAAATTAGCTGAGAAAATAAATTATAACTATTCCCCACATTTTAACCGCATATTCTCATATGATGCCCTAAATTATGGTTTAAAATCAGTTACCTAATTTTGTATCAGGTACACTGGTTATGTATTGGTTGGATTCCATCCAGGAGAAATTTGTGAAGAGAGGTTTCCGGTATATGACAAGAACATTAGTACCTATTATGATCAAGCTTTTTGCATTTATCCAGAATGCACGTGTTGAATATGGAAGGAGACAGACCAACATTTATCCATCCAATGCAATGGATAATGGACCAGAACCAAACAATCACTTGCCTACTCGTACGGAAGCTGTTAGTGAAGAGGACAGGGTCCTTCCCTGTGTACAGCGTCTCCAGAGGCTGGAGAGTTTGTTGGAAGAACTCGACAAGAAGCCTGCTGAAATTCCACTTGAGAAGGAGCAATTGCTTCAACGGTCTCTCGACAGGATCAAATCTGTTGAGTTTGATCTTGAGAAGACAAAAAGGGTGATTATCCATTGTATTTTCTTGACTTTATCTACACATTTTAGCTAATCTAATGCGTATGTCATTGTGTATGGTTTAGGCATTACATTCTACAGTGCTGAAGCAGCTCGAAATTACTGAGTTGCTGGAAAATATGCGGGAGTCAAAATTTCATGTAAGTCATTTTGGCTTTAGCTGGGTGAAACTACTGTTGTGGTTGCACAATTCCAGTAGTTATTGTTAGTGGGATCCAAGTATTTTTCGGTTTGCTTCTCATTTCTCTTGCTGTGTTTTAATCTCAAGTCGTTTGAGTGCACTGCATTTGTATGTTTTCCATTGCAAACCAATTGTTAATGTATTTTGGATTTTCTTTTTGCAGCGCCGAAGGTTGTTCTGTTAAGTTGTGGATGGTTAGAATTGGCGCACAGAATCTACAAGAAGTCAAAGAATGATTGGCAACAATTGTTGGAGGTGAATGACAATGGGATGTTATAGACCGGGTACTCTTCCACGCCCCTGTTTTTTTCTCTCTTGACAAATACAATGGTAATAACGTTCAAACCCTGGTCTATGAAGCATTGCTGCACGGCTTTGAGATCGTCCAATATAGCAAAAGCTTTATAATGCACATCATGTTTCCTCGATGGCCAAGCCATAGGCCCATAGTAACAAGTAGAGTATATAATGAGCCCAGTAAATGTAAATGAAATGATGAGATGTAGTATAGGAATGCTTCTCAATATTCACAGGGAGGAAAATACCCAGCCTAGAAGCTGGAAAACTGACCCCGTTTCATATGAACGATACCATGCAGATAGATGCCAGCATTTACTTGGCCATGGTGAGGAAAACAAAGGTTAAATATTGTAAAACAGTATGAGGGCTATTTAGTATGGTAGCAAAGGCTTAATTTCATACCTGGCATAAGTGGCTTTATCGATTGAAGATCGGTCTCTCATTATTTTCCTGCGTTCTTTGACAATATTATGAGCTGCCCAATATATTTTGGACTTTTGGCTACTAAAATGTGTCTGAATCTTTAAATATATATTTATATATTTATATATATATATATATGTGTGTGTGTGTGTGTGTGTGTGATCTCTGGCATTTTTTCTTCGTGAAAGAATCCATCATAATCAAAGATCAAAATACCCTTGTGCACATTATTTAAAGATCAGACTACCCTTAAAATCAAACTTTGATATGATTTTGAAACATTTCGAGCCGTCTCTAATAAAAACAAAGACTTGAGGAGAATACCAATTCCACGCGGTTTCTGGTCAACTGAATCGATTTTTCAACGTAGCAGATGGTGTGATTTCAATAAAGCAGGAGAAAAAGGGATTTCTCTTGATGTTAACTTTTGTGGACACAGTATCATGGTGGCTCTAACAAGTTATATAGAAATCATAAACCACCGAAAGAAGATGCTGGTTGATTAGCATGGGAATCACGAAGGGTTGAGGAGATGCTATTTCAATTTGATTAACTCATACACGAGGAAGAAATACTTGTAATAAGAATCTATAAAAGAGTGGCGAAATTCTCTCCGCGTTATTTTACCAATCCTCAATTACTTCGTTTCCCTCTATAATACACTCTCACACCCACAGCAGGTATGATCAGAATGTCTAGATGAACATAAAATCCATAAATTTTCTTAACAGGGTCGAAGGTGGTTGGGCTCCATGGGAAAAGAATAAACAAAAGTAGCCCAACAAATCACATCACAGATAATTCACATTAAAATTAATGAATGAGTTCCTTCCCCTTGTCCCTTTCAGCCTCACGGGGTATCATCGAACCTGATTATTCTTTCTATAATGCCAGAGAGAAGGAATCATGCTTATTTTGTTTGGTTCTTGCATTTAGATGAAAAAACATTAGAATTTGTATCGTTTTAAAATGAGACTTTATGCAATGTTTGGTTTTATTTTGAAGTATTTAAAGAAACAGTTTGAGACAATATGTTTTAATGGTCAGATGGGAGAACCTATTGAAATTGAGGTTTTGTTTGATTTTATTTTTGAAGAAATATAAATTTTACTGTAAATGTCTTTTTTATATAATTTTTTATTTGATTCCGGGTGTTGCATCAAGTTTTTATATTAATATGCATCCTTTATATTGATATAATAATTGAAAAAGATATAGTTCTATTAAAATAATGAGTGGAAGATGTCAATATATCTAATTTTGACTGATGGAATGGTGAATAGAATTTTGAAATAATATTTTTGACAAAAATTAATTTTAAGAGAAATGTTTAGGTTATGTTTGGTTATGTTTTCTCGTTTTCTCGAAACAACATTGTTTCGGAGAAACATAGCCAAATATATTTTCATTTTTCTTTCAAAATGCACATTCTCTAATATATGCACATATATATACATCATATATATATATATATATATTTTATTTTTATTATTCGAACATTAAAATAATCACTCAATCCTATTTTCACCTTAAAAATCCAATAAAATTCATTAATTTGACTGCTACAGCAAAAATATCTTTTCAAAAATATAAACAAATATATCAAAAAATAGCCTAATGGGGAAATAGTTGGAGAGGTGACAAAACCCTATACTTTTCATTACAAAACCAATAAATTGGAAAAAGATGGATTATTTTGTGAAAGAATTTTTGGGCCTATCAAAAGTGGAATTTGTGCTTGTGGAAATTATTGAGTAATCGGAGGTGAAAAGAAGACCCAAAATTTTGTGAACAATGTGGAGTCGAATTTGTTGATTCTCATATACGAAGATATCTAATGAGCTACATCAAACTCACGTGCCCAGTAACTCATGCGTTGTATTTAAAATGTCTTTCTAGTTATATTGCGAATCTTTTAGATAAACCTCTTAAAGAATTAGAAGGCCTAGTATACTGTGATATGTGATTTGATCAAAATTCTGATTTTATAGATTCGGAATGAGATATTATCATCTCAATTAATTTAATTTGGATTCTTCAATAATTTATTCACTCAAAAAACATAATATACATATAATAAAATCAAACAAAAAAATATAACCAAACATAACCTTACTTTTACTAGTTTGAAAATGTAACGGAACAATGGCCATTATTTTTCGTAATAAGTTCTCATTAAAATTCAACATACATCTTGAGGAAAAATATTTGTTCTTGGGGCCCCCCACCGCCCCCCAAAAAACACGTAAGTTGAGCAACCCGGATACCATTCATTGCATTGACGCGGTCTCCAGAAATATCAGTTTTTCGCGTGAAGAACTGATAGTGGGGCTCTCTCAAACTTACCCCCATCATTTTCATCTTGTATGCATTTACTACATATTTTCCTTTTGTATATAAATTATGTATCCAATTACACTAGTTAGGCACTCCAGCTGGAAATGCTAATAGTAGAGAGCTATCCAAGAAAAGCAGAGGAGTACAGCCCCGGAGAGAGTTTCTTCGGTCTTTTTAAGCGATTTCTTGGGTGATAATTCTGGAGGTTCATTTGTTTGAGGTTAATTGGCTGATTAAATCAAGAAATGATTGGTTTGAATCAGATTAAATGTTGTCTGGTTTTTGTTGTCGGTTTCTCCCTCTTCACCGCTCCCTCGGCTTCCACTTTCATTTCAGGTTTGCTGGCCGTGAATTCGCAATTCCAGAAAATGGGTTTAGTGAGATGTGTTTGTGATTCTTGTTCTGTTGTTTGTTTTTCTGTTTTGGTTTATAATTAGCACTTTTGTTGTACTTAAGCAGATGTTGTACTTGGGCCCCAAGTTCTAAGTGAGAGGAGGCTGCTTCAGGCTAAGAAACGTAAGTTAATTGCTATTATACTGTCTTTTTTGTATTCCTAATTTATTCAGAATTTTGTTATTTGTCCGAATGGTTTTCTTTGACGGGTTATAGTTGCTGTGCCTCTGAATGGTGTCTTTTGGGAAGTTCATTTGCAAAAATCAAAATATGATGAATTTGCATAAGTCGTTGTCAAGAATATTCCATGTACCTAAGCAGTAAAACTGCTGTTATACATTTGAAACTCTTTCTTATATGAAGATAATGGCAGCTAAAATTGCAATTTTTTTTTTAATTATTGTTCCTTTAGAATCTTTATGGGATTTTTCAAAGCGTTCCAAAGTTTTTGAATTTTATAGTTTTCTTTAGCATTTAGCATGTGGCCGTTAACTCAGACCACATGGAAGAACAAAATTGCGTTCCTGTCCCATTCAATTCGAAGGCCTGCATGCATGATCTTGCGCTTTACAGATTCAACAAATGTAGTCCTAAAACTCCCAGATTTTTAAACTTTGAGATTAAATGTATCAAGTCCGCAGAGCGTAGGACTACACATGCAGACCTACCTATCAAATGGGAAGAAAAGTATGATTTTGCCCCCTTCGGCCTTCACCCAGTTGGGTTAACGGTCACATGCATAGCACGTGAGCTTCTCTGGAATTGGACTTCTTGGACGAACATGAAATACTTTATGAATTTTAGAACGTTTTCTAGAATCTCACAAAAATTTGAATTCCCCATGTTCTATGGGATCAGTATTGGCAATATATTTCAGTGTATAAGCTAATGAGAAACACCTTTACTCTGATAAAACATTTTGTGAATGATAAATAAGCTAGTGTGCTTTAGTGTCAAGACAAAAGCTTGCCCAGCATCAAACTCTATTTATTTCTTTTGTTGGTTCTTTTGGGAGAGCTTTTTTGCGGTGGGAAATCTTGATAGTTTGATTGTATTTACGCCAAGTTTTTGTTTTTCTAGTTTGAACAGACTATTTATCATAAACATTTGCTGTTCACAGCTTGCCCTGTTAACTTTGAGTTCCAGAACTACACTATCATCACCAGCCAGTGCAAGGGACCCAATTACTCAGCTCCACTGTGTTGTTCTGCTTTTAAAGAATTTGCTTGCCCCTTTGCGGATGAAATAAATGACTTAGCAAACAAGTGTGCGGAAACCATGTTCAGCTATATTAACCGCAATGGACAGTATCCAGATGGTCTATTTGCCAGCTTGTGCAGGGAAGGGAAGGAAGGGCTTGCTTGCCCTGCAGAACCACCATTATCTGAGAAAGATGATAAAAACAGTGGCTGTCGGATAATATGTCGATTGTTTGGTGTACTGATGCTCACAGCAGCTACCCTTGTGCTGTCCCTGCATATCATGTGAAGTTGTTTTCATGTGATTATAGTTATGTTGTTACTGTATTAATGTTTTTAAGTGCCGAAGTTGCATCGATAAAAATCGTTTCCATGCTATGTTACGTTGTTCCTTTCTGCCTAGATTGCCCAACACTTCAATTTTTGCACTGGTGTTTGGAGTACTCGATTTGCTCATCAACTCTGGATGATGGTTTCCTTTAGTTACATTGTGAATTCTTATTTTCCATGCTTAATCCACCTCCTTCTGTATGGGAGGATTTAAGCAAAAATTCATTCCTTTTTTAAATAAATTACACATTACAGATAATATCAACCCGCGTTTAGGAATCATAAATGTATCATGGGAATTTTTAGACAGGGAAAAAAAAGAATTAAATAATTTTTTATTATCTCTTATTTTTCCCCTTCCAAAGAGTTACGCAAAAGATGAAGAAGATGGGGAATGCAAGAAAAGAATGATACTTAGAATCAATAATAAATATTACCTCTATCACGGTACTGATAGTTTGAAGAAGATAATCGATCAGTTTTATTTAGTATATTTTTACAAGTTGAGTAAAAGTGAATAAAATTCTATTAGATAATCAATTTGGTATTATTTTTAGCCACTATAATACAATGCTACAATGCTATCTAATTTCATGGTAAAATGATCAGTGACAAACAATGCGTGCGCAAATTTGTAATTACATTCTTGTCCATATTTGATCTTTTGATGGAATTAATGGGCCTCGTTAAAATGGTACATGCTAAAATTCTAACACGTCAAGTATTTGGAATCTTGTATTTTAAGTTCCATAGGAAGTAGCTAGTAGGGTCATAGTTAATTTGTACTATCCTCATTACTGAATTCTAATGCACAATTAATCAATAATTGAAATGCCAATATGTCTTTGATCATTTGTAAATGGAAAGAAAAAAAAAAAGTTAATAGGACATCATGAAGAAACAATCTATAAGCTGCAAAACTCTATTGATTTGTGATTTTGTTCTAATATCTTTAAAGGCTAAAAAGTATGCTCCAACCTCCCATCAAGAAAGTTCTGTTTTCTTCTACAGCAGGAGAACTTTTTTCTTTGTTTTACCTTTCCAAATTAATTCATTATCAAGCTCATTCTACTTTTAATTAATTATCTTTTTGAACAAAAAAAAAAAAGTCATTTACATTAGTTGCTATATCAACGTGTGTATGTTAGTAGTAGTTAATTATATATAATACTTAGTCCTAAATCAAATTCTACACTTAAAATAAAAAAATTACAATCAAAATAGACAAATAATCACGTGGGTAAGACTTAAATTCAAAACCTTCTAATGATATTGCCTTGGAACCTAAGTTGGCCTTTTATTATTATTTCTTTTTCATATTCAATGTTTTGAAATGTAATCTAAATTGTAATTCGTTTAAACTTAGTCCAAAAGAATAAATTATAAATGCCATGCCCAATATTTAATTGAAAGTTTATGAGGTGTATTAAGTAATAATGTGAACTGGAATATTGCAATAGTCACAAGACTATTGAAAGTAAGAAAAAAAGACACAAAGATATATAGGGGTTCGGCAAGCCTACTCCACTACCTAAGTGATAACACTTAGGATTTTTAGCCTGCAATATTATTAGAAGAAAAGGTAGATACAAGAAACAAAGTACCAAAAGATTGGAACTTGTACTGCAACGATAGTAAGCTGAAGAACAACAATAACACAAGCTCTCACTCAACTATACACAAGCTACTAAGGTTTATGAGTCTATTGTGAGACGTTAACTATGTTTGAAAAGAGTCCTCCTTTACACTGTTCTCGGGACATAGTCTTTTTTTGGATGTATTCTTGTTCCCTTCTTTTTGTATGGCAACTATTTTAATTACTTTCCTTAAAATCTTTGCCAACGGTAACTTGCCATAAAACTGTGTGTGCCATGGTTAGTACATAGAAGGTTTTCCAAATGGTAACATTCCAAAGTTGCAATAGCTAAACAAGGATGGTTTTGGTCATAATCAAAATTAAGAAAAGAAAATCATAATCGATGCTCAAGTTAGGAGAAGATCTTAATAATCTCTTCATTTTTTATGATGACCAAACACAAATGGTCTCCCCATGTCAAGTGCACTAAACAAAAAAAATAGTATTGCAACAACTTCTTGAAGAGAGAAAAATTTCTCTCCCTATCAAGTGGAGTTTGCCATTCACTCCCTCTGCCTTTTTGAATTTAAAAGAAGCATAAGCTGTAAAGTATTGAACTATCAGCATGGTCAACACATTTAAATGAGCACATGCAAATTTAATCTAATTACCAGCATATTTAATAAGTGAACATGGGCATTGAATGGTACTGGTAGTCAAAAGATGTGGCAAACTATCCTAAACTTTTAAAACATAAGTGCAATAATAGAATTAAAGTAGCAGTCCTAAACTTTTAAAACATAAGTGTAATAACAGAATTAAGGTAGTAGTTTAGTTTCTGAAAGCAATTACCCAAAACATGTAATTTAGGAAGTGTAGTGCAGAGGAATGAGCCATCATCAATTCACCCCTTCATCATCAAAAAGTTAGTCACCGTGGGATTACTTGTGGAGGCTATGACGAAGGTCCTCGATGTCATGACACAAGTCACTAAAACGGTTGCGAGATCATCTAAAGCTGTCATCAAGAGAGGCAGGTAGGGTAGCAACCTGAGACTAAATGGAAGTGATAGTGGTGGTGAGGTTGGAGATTTGTGTTTGAAGATCAATGACCTTGGAAGAAAGTGTATATATAGAAGTGATAATCTGATTAATTGGAACTTATAGAGAAGGCAGCCTTTTGGATGTTGTTACATCAGAGGCAACGAAGTAACTGTCAGGAATAGAATCAGGAACAATATAGATAGGAGTTTTGCCCTTGGCTTGGTGAGATTGACGTCGCAGTGCGAGAATAGCAATAGAAATAAATGTCTCTTTAAGCCAAACCCCATTTTTCCTATATTGAATTTTCATTTTCCTTAGGCTTTGTAGGTCAACAATTTTTTGTTCATTGTGATTTTCAACCCAAGTAGAAGGTAAGAAAACATTTTCTTTTTGAAAAATTTGAGTTAAGAGCATTCCATAGGGGAGGTTTTTTGAGGAATGGCTGAAAGCATAGTGAACGTAATGTAGGATTAAATGACCAATGTTAACATGGTGCTTAGTTATAGCCATGTAAAGCAAAAAAACAAACAATCGATTCATATATGTGGAGTGCCTTCCACTAGTAGATGTGCTTGACAAAATCGTTAGAGTGATAAGCTTGTGCAAAATGAAGTATTCGATACAGAGCATGTTTAAAGCTTTACCCCAAGACAACTGAAGAGATTTCCCTTCCTAGAAAAAGACTTTTTGCATGAGATAGATTAAAAGCATTATTAGGGCACCATTCACCAAAAGCAAAAAACTTTACCCCACTATTTTCTAACTCAAAAAATTGATTAAGTTTGGTTATTGTGAGAGTGATGGGCGTGCCTAGAGCAGATGAATGAAGAATGAGTGAATATGATCTAGGATCTACTTTAGAGGTGAGATTTGCGTAGAAGAGTCTTGCCAAAAGAGGATATGCGGGTTCATGTATACTTATTAGGGTTTTCTAGCCCATGTTTTCCACCTATTGCATCACCGGAGAGTGCGGAATGTTGGCAAAGTCAATCCCCCCCTCTATTAATGTGATGATTTTGAATCTAAGTAAAGAGATCTTTTGCTTGTTGTGTGGAGAAACACAAATTTGTTGGCACAGAGAGAGTCATAATTGTTGAAGAGAGAATCAAAAAACTTTTGCAAAGAAGGGGATTTTTGTGGAGAAGAGGATGGAGTTTTGTGAATTGAGACCGGCGAAGGGGAGTGAGCAGGGGAAATTTTTACATGGTCAGAATAAAGGTTTGGACGAGAAGAAGCATGGTGACTCGGTGGTGAAGAATATTTAGACTTATTATCTGAAATAATGAGGTGATGGTAATGAGAAGTTTCAACATCTTTTGGCAAGGGTAGTTGAAGGGTAGCCTTCCGAACATAATAGCGAAAGGAAGGTGGCGCCATTGTTGAAGATGAGAGATTGCTTGACAAAGCGAGAGAGTAAGAACAAATTATTTTACAATGCAATTAGGCAGTTTGAGGGAGCAAGAAAAAAATTATGATATCAATAATAATGTTCTACAAAGTTTCATGACTTGTTTTTTGATGTAAAGGAAGTATAGTGTTTAGAATGAAAAATGCCAAAGTCAATTTTGAAAGAAATTTGTACTCAAATTACGCAGGAAAGGAAATAATTCCTAATTTTTCTTTAAGGAAATAAAATCTTTCCTTAGATAAAATGTTGTGAAAATATCAGCTAATTGATGAGATGTAGCCACATAATTAATGCAAATATTTCTTTTGGCAACATGATCTCTGATGAAGTGATGACGAATTCCTTTATGTTTTGTGCATGAGTGATGGATTGGATTTTTTGTGATGCTTATCACACTTGTGTTATCACAATAAATAAGTATGAAAGAGAATTTTAATCCATAGTCACTAAATGTTTGTTTCATCCATATTACCTGTGTGCAGTAGTTTCCTAATGCCATATATTTAGCTTCCGTCATTGAGAGTGCAACCATACTTTGTTTTTTTACAACACTAGCTTACAAGGCAATCACCAAGAAGTTGGCAAGTTCCAATGGTGCTTTTGTGTTCAGCTTTGCATCTTGCATAATTAGCATTAGAAAATCCACCAAGAGAGAAAAAGGATGATCTAGCTAGGATACCATAGGCCCAGATGGGTAGATCCTTTTAGATATCGAAGGATCCATTTTGCCGCATTTAGATGAGATTCCTTGGGATTTGATTGAAATCGAGCAAATAGGCTCGTGGCAAAAGTATGTCTGGACGGCTTGCAGTGAGATATAGTAAACTACCGGTGATCCCATGACATATAGATTCCTCAACTTTCATTTTTGCTGAATCAAGTTTCTACTTGGTATTAGGGGCCATGGGAATAGCGGTTTTTTTACAGTTTTCCATGTCAAATTTTTTCAAGAGCTCTTTAATGTATTTTTCTTGACATAGAAAAATTCCTTTTGGAGTTTGTTTGATTTGTAAACCAAGAAAGAACTTGAGTTGCCTCATAAGACTTATTTCAAATTTAGTTTTCATGCATGAGAGCTCAATTGAAGTTCCACTAAAGATGATGCCATCTATATAGATTTGTACTAACAAGATGTCCATTTGACAATTTTTTGTGAAAAGGGTAGTATTAACGGATCCCATATGATAGCATTTAGATAATAGAAAAGTGCTCAATTGTTCATACCAAGCTCTGGGAGCCTATTTTAGACCATAAAGAGCTTTTGCCAATTTAAAAACATGATTTGGAAAATTGGGGTTTTTAAAACCTGGTGGTTGTTCTACAAAAACCACTTCCTTGATCCATCTATTCGAAAATGCACTTTTTATATCCATTTGAAATAGTGTAAAATGCTTATATGATGCATAGGCTAAAAGCATGCGAATGGACTTAAGACCTTCAACAGAAGCATAAGTTTCATCGTAATCAATGCGTTTTTGTTGGGAGTATCCCTTAGTGACTAATTTGGCTTTGTTTTTAACAACCATACATTTCTCATTCAGTTTGTTGCAAAAGACCTACTTTGTTCCAACAATAGGATGATTTGGGGTCTTTCTACCAAGTTCCAGACCTTATTTTTGTTAAACTGGAGTAGTTCTTATTTCATTGCATTGACTCAGGCTTTATCCTTCAAGGCTTCTTTGATATTTTTGGGTTTTGAGAGAGATACCAATATAACATTAGTGTAATCATTTTGATCCTTTCTTACCTTGGATCTAGTTGTAATTCCTACGTGAGGATCTTCGATAATGTTATCTATTGGATGACTAGAAGAATGTTTGAATTTTTTTTGTCTTTCTTCGTTATCGAGGTTGGAACTTCCAGTGGTGGTACTTTCTATCACCTCATTCTCTTTAGACCTTTCAATTTGCTTTTCCATTACTTCAATAATTTGATCAACTTTTATAGATTCTATGCTCAAGGTTTACTTGGCAGCAAAGGGGTGAGTTTCATCAAATATGACATAAATAGTTTCTTGTACCACCCTTTTTCTTTTGTTAAATACTCTATAAGCTTTACTATGAGCTAAATAACGAACAAATATGCCTTCATTGAATTTTGAATCAAATTTACCTTGAGGATCTCTGTCACTGAGAATGTGGCATTTGCATTCGAAGACTTGAAAATAAGAGATGTTTGGAGTCTTCCCCTTCCATAGTTCGTATGGTGTATCTTTGATAAAGAGCCTTAAGAACACTCTATTGATAATGTAACATGTGTGTTTATTGCTTTTCCCTAAAAGGTTTTTGAAAGACCATATTTATTCAGCATTGATCGTGCTATTTCTTGAAGTGACTTATTTTTTCTTTCAACAAACCTTTTTTGTTGGGTGATTTTGGGCACAGAAATCATGATCATAGCCATTTTCGTTACAAAAATTACTGAAATCAGTGTTGTTAAATTCTAGTACATGATCTCTTCTAATGGCTTTGATAATCAAACCTTTCTCATTTTGTATCCTTTTTGTGAGAGGGATGGATGACGATAATGCGTCATTTTTGTGAGAGAGAAAATGTAACCAAGTAAATCGTGAAAAATCATCCACTATTATGAATACATATTTGCTTCCTCCTAAGGTTTAGTTTTCATCGGGCCAAAAAGATCAAGGTGAAGTAGTTTTAGAGGCTTTGGGGATACCACATCATTTATTGGTTTGAAAGAGCTTCTTACTTGTTTTCCTTTGATGCACACATCCCAAACTTTATTTTTGATAAATTCCACAAGGATCCCTCTTACAAGATTCCTTTTGACAATGTGATTCAGTAATTTCATGTTTGCATGACCTAGACGTCTATGCCATGTCCAACTAGGATCTTCAGATGCAACTAAACATTCAATTTTTTTATTAGAGAGGTCATTCAGATTGATGCAATAAATGTTTCTATCCCTCGTGTTAGTGAAAAATGTTTCATCATCTTTAGAAACAATGCAAAGTAAAGGTTTGAATTATACCTAGTACCTACTGTCATAAAGTTGACTAATGCTTAGTAGATTGTGTTTTGGTCCTTCCACTAACCAGTCATTTTCGATGGAAGTTTTAGTTCATTTTCCCACAGTTCCTTTTCCAATAATTTTACCTTTTGTGTTGTTTGCGAACCATACATTTCCACCATTCATTTCCTGTAGATTTGAGAAGAAAATCCTATCTCCTATCATGTGTTTGGAACATCCGTTGTCCAGATACCATTTGTCCTTCCCTTTTTCCATTAGTTCCTGCATCACAAATGTTTAAGTTCTTAGGTACCCACGTAGCACTGGGTCCTGAACCGTTAGATTTCTTGACCCAAACATACTTAGTTTCGATGAGTCTTTTTATGGGACATTTTTAAGATGTGTGTCCAGTAAGATTAAATGAATGACAAGTGTAAACATATTAACTCTTTGATCAATTGAAAAATGACATGTGTAAAATAATATATTAAATATTAATTTAAAATTTTCTATTTAAATTTTGGGATATATTAAATTTAATTCCAAAAGATAAATAGTTAATTTTAATTAATATTTTAGTATTTATTTTATTTTCAAATTAAGCATTGACATGTGTAAAAAATGAAGTGTCTGCATTTACAGACCAATCAAATCAAAGGTATTTGATATTGATATTATCTTTGATATTAAATATTATCAAATCAAATATATCTGATACTATCTCTTCATATGTAATGTTATCTTATCAAAGAGATAAAACATTGAAGGAATTCAAGCCAATCTAGAAATTTTCCATCAAACACCTATGTAAAGGGATGATTTTAGCTCATTTAATACAACACAAATTCCAGCAAATAAGAGAAACTTGGAAGGAGTTCAGCAATTTTCTCAAGTAAATTCAAGGAGATTCATGACGTTCAAGTTGTTCTTCATGGAATTTATATATTTTTGGCGTTTGATTCGAGACTAAGGTGTGAAGCCCTCAAATTAGCATTATTTTTTTTCAAAGAGATTCACAACGTTCAAGGCGTTCTTCACAGAATTCATATATTTTTAGTATTGGATTTGAGATTAAAGTGCAAAGCCCTTGAATTGGTATTGTTTTTATTCAAGGAGATCTATGACGTTCAAGGCATTCTTCACGAAACTCATATATTTTTGGTGTTTGATTCAAGATTAAGATGCGAAGCCTTTAAATTAGCATTATTCAAATCAAATTTAAAGAAGATTAATGGCGTTTAAGGCATTTTTCGTGAAACTTATTAAATCAAGATTATATTTAGAAGGAAAGAATTAGAGGATTAGGTTAGAGATAGAATCTCCAATTGATTAATTGATTTATTTTGATTTTATTTGTACAATTTTTCTTATTTTGTACTTTGATTTTTGTAGACAAGAAAATTTATTGTTACAATAGGTTTTGGTATTTCTATACTGTCTATCAACTTGGGTCATTTTACCTTTGATTTTTCCTTTTAAAGCATAGTTCTCATCAAGACGTTCTTTTATTCTTCTTTCTAACTCTTGATTTTTTTGAACTATTTTATTTTTTTGTTCAGACCCCTTCTTAATAATGTTGTTGTAAAAATGAACTATTTTTTTATTTTTCATTTTCAGTTTCTTGCAATTGATTTTTAAGAGAGTTTATTTTGATTTCTAATGCAGTCAATTGATTATGACATTCAGCATGCAACTTAAAGAAATTGATACTTTCACATTCATATTAAAAAATCTCAGTATCACTGGCTGAATTGAAAGTTACCTGCTTGTCTGCCATTGGACAGTTGTCCTCAATATCAAATTGATCAGAATCAGAGTCATTCCAAGTGATTGTCATGGCTTTTGGTTTGGAACTTCGCTTCGGTTTGGGACTTCTTCTGAGTTTTGGGCAATCTGGTCTCTTATGGCCCACCTTATGATATTTGTGGCATATGATTTGTTCTAATTTCTGATATTCATTGCTGTGCCTTTTAAGATTTGGTTTGGAGTTTTTTCTAAATCTTCCTTTTGCTTGAGTGAGTTACCTTAATTGTTTTGTGATCATATCACAAAAGGTAGATACATGATGCAAAGTACCAAAAGGTTGGAGCTTGAACTGTGAAAATAATAAGCTGAGGAACAACAATAACACAAGCTCTCACTCAACTATATGCATGCTATTAAGGCTTATAAGTCTATTGTGAGATGTTAACTATGTTTGAAAAGAGTCCTCCTTTATACTGTTCACAGGACATAGTCTTTTTTGGATGTATTGCAGTTTCCTTCTTTATATATGGCAATTGTTTTACTTTCCTTAAAATCTTTGCCCATGGTAACTTGCCATAAAATTGTGCCTACCATGGTTAGTACATAAAAGGTTTTCCAAATGATAACATTCCAAAGTTGCAATAGCTAAACAAGGACGTGTTTGGTTAAAATCAAAATTAAGAAAAGAAAATCATAATCAATGCTCAATTTAGGAGAGGATCCTAACATTAATGAATTTCAAGATATTCTCAATTTTAAATAAATTTTGTTGGGAATTGATTTAAAGTTTTGATCTTCACAAAAATGTTATAACTATTTAATCGATTATAAATTATTAAAAAAAATTTAGCTTAACGTAATGTACTCCATAAGTAATGTGTGCAATATGCTTAATTGTTTAAAATTAATATCGGATATATGAAAAAATGAAATAGAATTGAGAAGTGGGAAGAAACGAAAAGACATCCATCACATATTGAAATTAGAAAGGTTCAGCTGGAAAACATTATTTAAGTTTGATATTTGGGTTTGAACCTGAGAAAATTAAGGTAATATTTGTTTACAAATTATATGTTTTGAGAGAATAAGTTTTTGGAATGGGGTTAGGTAATGTGAAATTTGTATTAGATAGTGTGAAGTATGTTTGTTTATGATTTGAGAATAGTAAGAAAATTATTTTGGGAAAGTTTGGTATATTTGTTTATGTTTTGAGAGAGATAAATTCTATTGTATCAGTCAAATCAATATCTTTTTATTAGATTGTGAGGGTGTAAATGAATTTTAGTAGTATTTCTTATTGTGATATGTAAATATATGTATATGTGATGGTAATGGTTGTAATGTAAATAATATGAGATTTTTGGCCATTTGCTAGTTAAATTACAAAAATAATCTGATTATTTTACGAACCATTTTAGGAGAAAAAGAAAGCATATGTTTGGTTACATTCTCCCCAAACAAAATTATTTTGGGATAGTATAACCAAACATAACCTAAATAATTTTTGAAAGGAGGATACTGATTTGGGCTAGCCAATGCGAGCATCTATCTTGAGCTTGAGCTCTTCTATTAAAAATTATATTTATGTGCTTTTAGTAAAAATGTTATAAGTGGTATAATTCAAATATCGATATGTGATACGGTTATTAGTTAATCAAAGTGGGTTGTGCATACAAAAAAAAATGAATTATTATTATTATTATTATTATTATTTTAATAAGTTCTATTTGCATGAAAAGATATTTATTTTAATCAATTAACAATAACATTGATTAATAAATTATAATTCATTGTGTGTATGCTCAATTAGTTGTATAACTATTTGTACCAAAAAGGCGAAAATATTTTTCCGATTAGCTTTACTTATACAAAAAGATATAAGTATTTGTTCAATCAATATAGAAAAATAGATATGTCCATCCAATGAGCACCACTTACTCGTCAATTGCGCAACTTTTCAACAATTATACATAAATCCATTGAAGTTGCAGATTTTCGTCATTTTTATGTTCACATTCTTCTTTTCTCCATTCAAACTTTATGAAATGTTTTTATGCAATATTTCTTTTTAACGCACTTTAAAGATGTAGAAATTATGATGATTTGTTGTTATAGAAGGTCGATGGTTACTAAGAACCCATAAGCACAATATACTGCCATGCAATTTCAAACCTGCAAACCCAACAGGTCCGTTCAATTCTTACACCTACTGCTAGCTGTATTCGACCCAAAATGTTTTGGACTTAAAATGACAAATCATTCGAATGTATCTATCTTTTCATGGTGTGGTGTGGTGTGGTCATGGCTTTTATTTAAATTACCATATCCACCGGCAAATGGAGCCATAAAAAATATTCTGACATAAACTAAATGAGAGATACAATGAAGGAGAAAGTTCTAATTTATGTGTTTCTCGTTGGTACCCCCGACCCCCGTTCCAAAGCATCCGCGCAAGACAGATTACGGTGGCAAAGTTGGAAATTAGTATAAACTTCAATGGCAATAATACAGCCGACATTTATATTAAGCCGAAACCAGCCGTGCCCTTTCGGACGCATTTCTGTGTTCCGACGCTCGCTGGAAAACCAGCGGATAAAGATTGGCAGATGTGTTCTCTCTCTCTCTTCCTCGCTCGCTCGCTCGCTCTCGCGAAGGCCTATCGCGATCCTCATACCTGAAAGTTTCCTCAACTCGTTAATTAATCACTCTAATTAATTAAGTCTCCCATCGCGAATTCCGCAATCGAAATTGGTGGAGTTTCAGAAATCTACTGTGAGGAAGGTTAGAATTTTTTCTTTTTTTTCTGAAAAAGAAAAAAAATTAGACGCGAATATCGGATTTATACATGTTTGTAAATGCCCATTTAATATGGTGTTATTTGCTTTTATATGTTTAATTCTTTACAGTTATAGGGTCTTTAATATTACCACATGCTATTCTTTCACTGTAAAGGTTGGCGAACGCTTCTACCTATGTTGCATTTTTTTCTCTCTTAATCGCCGGTGGTGGCTTTTTGCGGGAAATGTGTGACTTGTGGCGTTGTTTGCTACTGCAAAAATCGTGAGTGTTTTTTATTTTTAGTGAAATTTTGAGATAGTTAGTTGTAAGAGGTATGAAGCATAGCTTTTGCGGTTTTAATTGATTGTTTCTGCACATAGTTTGAGTTGTCATTCTACTATTTTGGGCATGGAAACTTGAAGCATGATGCTTTTCGCTTCTGTAGTCATCTTCAAGTCTGAATATCTGTTCTTCTTTTTGTTGCGATTTTCTTCTATTGCTGCAATGAGTCGTTTGTTTAAATATTTTGTGTAGGTTTCTGAGAATTCAAACTGAATTTATGATTGGTATCGTTTTCACTTTTCAGTACGTTGTATCTCTGTAGGATCTTCTCTGGGTTGACAAAATAGTTATCTTTATTGCAGCCTTTTTGTAGCTAACTTGCCAGAAAAATTAGAGGGCAAAAAGGAACCTGCAAGCATGCACTCCACGTACATTTTTAGCTGGAGAGGCTTCTGTCTGATTTTTTATTTCCACTTGGGTCTTATGCTATTTTCCCGAAATTAAATATGAGGATAAGTGTTGCATGCATAGGAATTAAATCCATAATTTTCCAAGAAGACTGACTAAATGTGCCGCATTAGTCCCAGAAATGGTTGCTTCTTTTTCTTAATTACTTTATGAGTTTTGGTATAGCTGGGAGTCTGGGTTGTTGCCGTGTAGATGAGCATGGGAGTTGGGAAACAGAGTAGCCAAAATGATTGTCAAGGTTGTTGCATCATTCCTGCAAATTGTGATCTTTGTTTCTTCAAAATCTTTGTGGCATTGGTGGGTTTAGATTCCCAATTCCCACAGTGTGTATGAGTGTGCGATGATTTGAAGTACAGACTTAGTTCACACTGTTCGGTTGCTTCATGTAGTCGTTTATGAGGTTCTGGCTAGAATTTCTTCCTATGTATTTATTTTTTGTATCTTGTGAACCATCTCTCCTGCTGTGCTACTTTCTAAA
The DNA here is from genome assembly GCA_014898725.1 of Jacaranda copaia. NCBI lineage: Eukaryota > Viridiplantae > Streptophyta > Magnoliopsida > Lamiales > Bignoniaceae > Jacaranda > Jacaranda copaia. The sequence continues at coordinate 261,662 of JACGDI010005547.1, forward strand.
TCATCTTGCTTCATATTTGCATCTTGTTTTATGTTTGCTTGCCTGGTAGGTTTCACAGGGGTATTGAATAGGAACCTTGCACCAAGTTTCTGCCTGCTGTGCAGCCTAATTGTGTACCAATTAGTCAGCCTGTCTCCCAAACCCTCGTTTTTATTTATTTGAGGCTTTCAGCGTACTAGTAGGTCAAACCATACCTATCTCGGCCAGATATGTAGATCATGCACAAAGTTTATGGAACAAATCTACATTACCACACAGTAACACTGAATAATGCCCCATCTGTCTTCCATGTTACTTTTGTGAGGTGTGGGTCAGCTATCAAAATTGTCTAAAACAGTCACAGTTGATGTCCCCAACTGCCTAGGACGAATGGACCAATCAAATGCTATTTTTGTATGAAGCCAGTTCCCACTTGGACTAGTTGCCCATAACTGCCCTCGGCAACTGCCTTTCATGCCTGGCACATCTTAGACTTTCACTAGTCTAAAATGCCACTGAGATGCCCAGTCCCGCCTAACCATTGTATCAGCCAACTCCCAGGTCACTGATGTGTGCACACCAATCCTTGCAGCCAGTCCTGGGTGCACGCTAATCTCAAGTTCCCACCCATGCGCCTCAGATACCTATCACTGCCTTGCAGATGTGTGCGTGCATGCTTGACGGCCCGCTCGAACACTTTGCCATCATCCCTGTTTCCCACACAAAACTCAGCACGTTACGCACAATCTTTTGCAAGAATTCATAACCAGCCAGCACTATGATCCAGAATGCCCACACTTGGCCATAGTTTGTGTTGCATCATTGTGATACTACAACCTATTGGCACGCTAAGGCCATTTAAAGCATTAAGGGGCTAACAGTAGGCCTATTTAAAGCACACTGCATGAGATAGATTCTGAAGGTCTAGGCTGATGTTATGTTACTAGAGTTGTAATAACAAATGTGCTCATAAATATTGTGGATGTTTGAAATAGGGGCGCCCAATGTGGATGGTTATGCCTCAGACCAATTTTAATCCTCAAAATGAATATTCTTGGGCTCAGCTGCATTTCTCAGGCATTTGTATATAAGTAACTTCAGATTTCAAGAAAACTTACACCATCCTTGCTTACACCTCAGCTGCTCTACGATCTTCTGTAGCTTAAAATCATAATATTCTTGTATAATATCCTGGATGACATCTCTGTAATTGGACTTTGTCATAATGGCTTGGCAGTCTACGGAATCAGACAGGAGATAAAGATGGTTGTGTTTATATGTCATCTATAGTAGATATGCCGTCCTTGTTAGTGCTTTTTCCCTTACTGGTGCTTGGTTTATTGGTCCCTTGTTGGGTACATTGTCCTCTGAGTGTAGAAAGAGAAAGCTACTGGAAGTTGTCTCAGTTCTATACTAAATTACGAACAGTTCTTGCAACATATTTGAAGAGATTGATTGGTTTTCTTGCAGGTCTCTCCCTATGTAGATCATGTCCCATCAGCAAGGAAACAACAGTGACAACATGGAAGAAGAATATGAAATGGAGGGCATAAATGATATGAATGATGAGTTCCATGGCAAAGATGGTGCCTCTGATTCTGATGTAGATGAATATGACTACATGGTCTGATTATAATTGGAACATGTGAACTTGTTCTTGTGTGACCATTTTGATTTTCAAGTTTTCTAAGTGACCTGTTCTCTCTCTCTTTTCTTGTTTGTTCTGTCAGTTTAGTCGTCCTCTTAGAAAAACCAAGCTTAATATATGGTGGCCACTAAGCATCTCTCCCTCTGGTCTCCCTGTATTTTTTTACAGAATAGTAGAACACAAGATACTATGGCAGCTCAAGCTAGAGAGGGCAGAGATATCCAAGGGATTCCCTGGGAAAGGCTCAGCATAACAAGAGAGAAGTATAGGCAGACTAGATTGGAACAGTATAAGAATTATGAAAACATTCCTCAATCTGGAGAGGTATCAGAAAAGGTGTTTTGTTATGTTTCATTTTCTAGTTGGTACTATCCTGTATTCACGCCCGTGGTTTTGTGGCTCTTTTTATGTTCTTTTGTTTATTAACTTTGCTGCATTTTCCTCTCATGAACAGGAATGCAAAACCACTGAGAAAGTAGGCAAATATTATCAATTCAGAAGAAATTCAAGATCCGTGAAATCAACAATTTTGCATTTTCAGGTCATTGCATAGCTGCATATACTAGAAAAATTATTATTCATCCCGTATTTTGACAACTAGGGTAACTCTGGTTGGATTTGTAACATCTAGAAGTCTATCTGTCTCTTTTACACGTCCTCTCTTGCATTCACAGATCACAATTCATTTCTAATAAGTCTACAATAAGAACTGCTGCTAAGTAGTTTCAGAGAGTAGAGGCTGAAGGCTAGGTTTCTCCAGTTCTTGCCATGTATGTTTTATCTTTGGAAATGGTTATGTTCCTTCCAGGTTATTCATGCACTTAGAAATAGCCTTTCAGTTATCTTGTTCCTTACAGGTTTTTTGTTTACTTCAAATAGCCTATCGTTAATTTTTAAGTTAATTATTTCCTTTTTCAATCAAATATAATTTGATTCATCGAGATACAGAGGGTTTCATTTGAGCAGCTTGAATGAAAGTTTAAGATGTCAACATTACTGATAGATTATTATGAACTCAGGACATCTGTGCTGAGGATGTGAGTTATTGAAAAAAGGGCACTAGGCGCCATTGCAAGGGTGCTCAAGCCTGGATGTTCTATATCCATTAATTAGAAATGGGTTGTAATTGTATACCGGTATTTGAAAACATTAAACATATCTTGAGGAGCCCTTGAAAAAGGGGCAGCTGTCTTCCACATCTCTTGTGGTGAGCGCTTGTTAGGTAAAGTGATTTGGAGTACCATTTTGTATGTGTAGGAATAAGTGTCAAAGTTGTACAATAAAAATGTGCAATAAATATCGTTTCTTCCTAATATTTTTATTGCGGCTTTAGTTACATATACTGTGACAACTCTTCTCTTTAACTTCAGTAAAGTATAAGAAATGTTACACATACGAAAAGAAGATATGAGAAATGGGTAGGCATCACTAGTTGGGCAACTAGATGTGTCGCTATAGGTCAGCAAAGAGAGTTGCATAAATTGATCCTTCAGGGGCGGGGAGTTTGTTGCTCTCTTCTGCCTGATTATTGTTTTTTGTTCCATCCTTTTTTGCCCATAAAAGTATATAATCTCTGTTTTCAATTCTTCCTATTATGATTTTTGCAGTGTTCAAGTTGGAGCATGATAACTTATGAATTTACTCCTTTTGCTTGCAGTTGAGAAATTTGGTATGGGCTACATCCAAGCATGATGTTTACTTTATGTCACATTACTCAGTTATGCATTGGTCGTCGTTAGCATCCTACAAGTCTGAAGTGCTCAATGTGTCGGGCCATATAACACCTTCTGAGGTTAATGATTTTGGTGTTGATATGGTGGTTATATATAGTGTTTCAGAGCTCTCCCCTTATTTTTCATATGTATGTAATCTCTTTTTTACCCAATGCAGAAACATCCTGGAAACTTGTTGGAAGGATTTACACAGACGCAGGTCAGCACGCTGGCAGTGAAAGATAAGCTGCTAGTTGCAGGAGGATTTCACGGAGAACTTATATGCAAGGTGTATATATTGTTGGATCCTTGAAATAATGCTAGTTATAGAGCAATGTTGGAAAAATTGGTTTGCCGGAATACTTGTGTTCTGAAATGTCTTAATGCATCGTATTGCTTAAACTGATGGGTTTTTGTATTTATTTGTAATAACTTCCTAGTCTGTGAACTGCTCTTGATCTCTGTTTCACCTAACCCAGTTAAACTTGTCTTGCTTAAATTGGTTAAAATAGTGGTATTGGTTTACAGCAAATCCTCCCTTTTGGTTATGACTTTCTCATCGATGATTAATAGCCTCAAAAGGCTCATAGAGGATTTTATTCTTGATCTTTGTTGTGATATCTCTCTGGCTCTTTTAGCTGTTTTGGGGGACTACATTTGTTTTTGATAGACTCAATATTGAGTCATTTTGTTTGGTTTACTTGAGTGCAGTATATAGATAGGCCTGGAATTTCTTTCTGCACACGGACAACTTATGATGATAATGCCATCACTAATGCTGTAGAGATATATACGTCTAGCAGGTATGTGCTAATTATTTAAACTTGTTCTGGATATTAAGATTTCTGGGTGTGACATCCCTGAAAGTGCCTCTATCTTCCCTTCAGTGGTGCAGTTCATTTTATAGCTTCAAATAATGATTGTGGAGTTAGAGATTTCGATATGGAAAATTTTCAACAGCCTAACCATTTTCATTTTTCTTGGCCAGTTAATGTGAGTCTCTCTCTCTCTCTCTCTCTCTCTCTCTCTCTCTCTCTCTCGATATGTGTGTGTGATAAAACTTCTTTGGAAATTATTTTTAGGGTGTGCAAACCATAATTTTGGGTTGGGGTGGAAACAAGTGGTTTGGTTTTTAGATTTTCTTATGTACAATTTTGGAAAAAACAAAACAAATTAGTTAGGTGATAGAAACTGAACCAAACTGAATATACTGGTGTGTTTCTGAAACATATATTTATTTCTTTTTAAATTAAAAAAGTCATTACGTGAAAATAGAAAATACAAATTAACAACCACATCCCCCTTGTCACCCCTACCCCGCTCACCCAATGAAAGAACACACTCTGTAGCTGCCTCAACCAGCCAACCCTAAAGCAACCCAATCCCCAACTCATAAACTTACATATAGATGTATGACACATTCATTTCAGGGGACAATTGGGTAACTTGGCTGTAATCTCCCATGCCTACAAACAAGTCAGTTGTGGGTTCAAGTCCCATAGAGGGTAGTTGGGGAATCATAAAAGATCCTCCTTGAAATTAAAAAAAACAAAAGAAGAAAAGAAAACTTGTTGAACATGTATGGATTAAATATATGATTTATATGAAAATCTGTTCTGTGAGTACTGAATGAGCTGCCCAAGGCATATCCAATAAGACTCTTTCCTGGCTAGCTGAACCACCTAACTACCGACTAGGGGCACTCCAGACATTCAAAATTTACTTGGCTATCATAGCGGTAATCATGCTGATGTGTTTTGTTCTTTTCTGGTGTCTGGATAGTCATGCACCATTTAGGCGGGCAATATCGCTAGCTTTGTTTTGGAGCAAGGTGGGGGGGGGG
>JACGDI010005547.1:266943-276998 GCA_014898725.1 Jacaranda copaia
TTGGAAAAATTTGATATGTTTGTTTATGTTTTAGGAGAGATAAATTCTAGTGTAGCAGTTAAATCAATGTATTTTTGTTGTTTTGAGAGGAGATAAATTTTACTGTAGCAATCAAATCAATATTTTTTTATTGAATTTTGAGGGTGTAAATGGATTTTAGTAGTATTTTCTATTATGATATAGTAATAAAATATTGTGACATGTAAATATATGTATATACGATGGTAATTATTGTAATGTAAAGAATATATGATTTTTAGTCATTTGCTAATTAAATTATAAGGATATTTTGATTATTTTAAGAATCATTTTGGGAGAAAAGAAAGGCATATATTTGGTTACATTCTTCTAAAATAATTTTATTTTGGGAGAATGTAACCAAATATAGCCTTAGATTTTTTTTAATTGTTATTAGTATTTGTTTCTTGCTATTTAATTAGTATAAAATGTAATGAGATTGGATTCAATTTATAACGCATTTATTTTTTAAAAAAAGAAAATTAAGGTGAATTGCAAATATGTTTGTTAGTTAATGAAAATTTTGATCTGAAAACTTGTGTGTTTGTGAAACCAACTTATAACTTAATTTTAGAAAAAAAAATTATATTTTTAAATTTTTTGAAATCTTGGTGAACTGGAGAAGCACATCGCTGTGTATGGTTACATTTTTGGCAAGAACATACAAAATTTTTCCCTTCAAAATATCAAAATAAAATTTTCAAAATACCCTTTTTTATCTTTCATTATTTCCCAAATTTTCTTATTTTTTAGTATATGCATGCATACATAATATATATTATATATATTGTATTATTATTTTAATAATAAAAAATAATTAAATTTCAATTTCATTTCAAAAATTCAACAAAAAAGTATTGAAATTTGACTGTTACAGTAAAAATTGTTTCCCCTAAAAACACAAACAAATATATCAAAATTCTTCAAAATAATTTTCTACTTATTCCTCAAAACATAAACAAATATTTATCACATTGTTCAATATAATTTCACATTTTTTAACCCCACTCTTAAAATTCATTCTCCCAAAAAGCGAACTTTATCATTTATTAGTTGTTTTCCTTATTTTTATGGAGTCAAACAACATTTATAAGGAGGATTTATTTGGGAAGTAAGAAGTCCATCGTCTGGGTGCATTTGCAACTTGGTTATTTGTTTTGATAAGTATACTGTTCTGTAATTATTGTTCGCTCTTTCTAACGTGTTTTACTCACGTGAATTTCAAGAATCAGTACATAATTTATTGAATTATTCATCTCTAACCAGTAAATAGTCTATTACTTTTATCTCCCATGAATTCCATATTATAGTTAAAATATATGTGGTCAATTTATTAATAATTCCAACCCAAGAAAATAAAAAAGAAAAGCTAGGTATGAGGAATTAAATTACTTATTAAATATGATAACTTTTATTGATAAGATATGTTTAATACTCTTAGGGTTTGTTTGTTTCGTATGATAAGGCATGATAGATATATTCTTAAGCCCTATCTTTTGTTTGCTTCGCATCTTTATGGCCCATTATATCTTTGCAGCTCGACATAGTTGTAACCACAAATTTCTTTGCCTGCAATAAATAAAATTACAAGGCAAGAAATATTGTACAAATAAAATTAAATTAAAATCTATCAATTGTGGATTCAATTTCTAATTTAATCATTTGATTCTTTCCTTTCAAATATGATCTTGAATTTGATGAGCTCTACAAAGAACGCCGTAGATCTCCTTAAATTTGATTTGAAGAAATAATGCAAACTCGAGGGTTTCGCATCTTAATCTCAAATCAAATGCCAAAATATATGAGTTCCGTGAAAAACGCTTTAAATAGAGCGGATTTCCTTAAATTTGAATTGAATAAAATAATACCAATTTGAGGGCTATGCCCCTCTTGAATCAAACGCCAAAATATGATGAGTTCCGCAAAGAACACCTCAAACGCCGTATATCTCTTTAAACTTGATTGAGAGAATTGCTGGACTCCTTCAAAGTTCCTCTCACTTGCTGAAATTTGTGTTGTGTGTTGAATGACCTTTGGTCACCCCCTTTATATAGGTACTTGATGAGAAACTTCTAGATTGACTTAAACTCCTTTGACGATTATCTTTTCAATAAGATAATATCAAATATAAAATATAAAAAAATAGTATTAAATATCTTTAATTTGATTGGTTCATAGGTATAACCATTCCATCTTTGACACTTATCAACATTTAATTTGAGCATAAAATAAATACTAAATTATTAATTAAAATTAACTATTTATATTTTGAAATTAAATTTAATAAATTTCATGAAATAAATAAAAATTTTAAATTAATATAGCATATTATTTTACATGTGTCACTTTTCAATTGTCTAAAAATTAACATGTCTATAAATGCCCCCATTTCAAGACTTGATGAAAGATGTGTCGATAATTTATGAAAGAAGTAAGGCTTGAAGTATTTGATAATTTTCCTTATTCTCTCCATTTTTCACATGCGTCTTCAATAAGAACATCTTTGAAGCATTTCTCCAGTTATGGTACACAATGAAAAGGTCAAGTATAACATAATTCAAAGTAAATATCCTTTTGAGGAGGGTGCCTTGCACAATTTATACTCATGCGGGCCAAAAATAACATGCAGTTTAGGCTCATGCATCAAGGAGCATATTTAACTTAAATAGACATTTTATACTTATGTCAAGAAGTCCGCTTGAATTTGATTGACAATTTATACTCATACAATGAGTTTACTTGAGTTTGACTTAATAGACAGTTTACACTCTTATCAAGGAGTACACGAGGAGAATTTAAATATTTAGATAATTTATGCTCATACATAGGAGTCTTATATAAAGTTTGGGCTCATATCAAGGAGCACGTATGGAGACTTTGAAAATTTAGATAGTTTATGCTCATATCTTGGAGCTTTATTGATAGTTTAAACTCTTATCAAGGAGCACATGAAAAACTTTAATTTAAAATTTTCAAATAGTTTATGCTCGTTTCTCGCATCTAGAAGCATTTGGAATTTGAAGACTTGAGCTTGGAACTTGAAGATTTGAGTCTTTAATTCAGAAACTTGAAAACTTCAGTCTTGAATTTAGACATCTAAAAACTTGAGTATTGAATTTGAAGGCTTGAGTTGTGGATTTAAAGATTTGCAGACTTGGGTTTTGAATTTGAAAACTTAGAAACTTGAGCCTTGACTTGAATACTTGAAAACTTGAGATATGATCTTGAATTTGAAGATTTGGAGACTTGAGTATTTGATTTGAGAATTTAAAATTTTGAGTCTTAACTTGAAGTATTGGAAACTTGAGTCGTGAATTTTAGAGATTTGAGTTTGCATTTGAAGACTTGAGTTTGGATTTGGAGACTTGAAGATTTGAGTCTTGAATTTGAAAACTTGGAGACTTGAGTTATAGATTTGGAAACATGAAAACTTCAGAATTTTAGATAGTTTATGCTCTTATTTAGAAATATTATTGATAGTTTAGGTTCATATCGAGGAGCATATGAAATTTAAAGATGAAAATTAATTGCCCCCAACATCTTCATCATCATCGGCATCACTTGAATCTTCTTGTTCATCAAAATTCATGCTCATTTCAATATTATGTGCACAAGTTGCCAAATCTTCAAAAGTTTTTGATTTAATTCCTTGAAGTATGTAGCAAAGACTCCAATGCATTCCCTAGATACACATCACAATTGCTAAAGCCTATGATAATTGATCTTTGCAGTTAATACTCAAATTTCTCCAACGATTGATGTAGTCAATGACAGATTCTTTTTTCCATTGGTGAGAGTTGGTAAGTTCAATCATGCATATTGTCCTTTAAGTGTTGTAGAAATGATTGAGGAACTCTTGTTCTAGCTGCTCCCAACTATCGATGGAGCCTGCCTCCAAGTCAACATACTAATCAAAAGCATTATCCTCTAATGATCAAACAAATTACTTGACCAAATGATCGTTATATGTCCTAGCATCATTACAAGTCTCAATGAAATGAGCCACGTGCTGCTTTGGGTTGCCTTTGCCATCAAATTGTTGAAACTTTGGTGGTTGGTAACCGATCAACATCTTCAAGTTTTCAATCCTTTGAGTATATAGCTCGGAGTAAGTCATAGATGACTTAGAACTTTCATCAAATTTGTCTTTGATAGTTTTCATGATAAACTCTTTCAGTAGGTTGATGGGAATTAATCCAATAGAAACTTCTAGTTCTTTTGCAGCAATCTCTTCATTTTTAGCTGATTGTCTCCTTGTGGATGTTTCACTTTTATCATGAGCCTCAATTTGTTTTTCCATCATGCAGCTAACATCAAGATGTTCTATTCTGCTTATCAATTTAGAGATTTGAAAGTCTTGTCTTGGACATGCTTTGTGAGTCCTTCAATAACCCTCGTCAAATTTGAAATTTGTTTCTCCAAGGTTGTAGTATTTGTCACCATCATCATTGTCATGCTTGAGGAATTTGATGTTGAGTGGAGAATGGATAATGCAAATTCTTCCTCTGAGCCTCCACCTTCTTTATTCATATCAATAAAATGTGGCAATAGCTTTTCCCAAGCAAGTAAAGAATCCACCTTCGAAGATGATTGCAACTTCTTGGATATACTTCTTGTGATGCTGCCAACACTTTTTGCTCCAATACTTGAGGAATTTGAGGTAGTAATTTTTAATGCAATAGTCTTGTTGGCGGTCATTTGATACTTCAATTTTGATGTAGGAAGGAGATGAGCAATTTTGATGAAGGAAAGAGATGAAATGTAGAGATTGTCCCACTGGATGTGTCAAAATTTGTAAGTTCAAATTTCTTTGTTTGCAATAGATAAAATTACAAGACAAAAAATATTCTACAAATAAAATAAAATTAAAATCGATCAATTGTGGATTCAATTTCTAATCTAATCATTTGATTCTTTTCTTTCAAATATGATCTTGAATTTGATAAACTCTGCAAAGAACGCCGTAAATCTCCTTAAATTTGATTTGAAGAAATAATGCAAACTCGAAGGCTTCGCATTTTAATCTCTAATTAAATGCCAAAATATATGAGCTCCGCAAAGAGCGCTTTAAATACAGTAGATCTCCTTAAATTTGAATTGAATAAAACAACATTAATTTGAGGGCTACGCACCTTAATCTTGAATCAAACGCCAAAATATGATGAGCTCTGCAAAGAACACCTCGAACGCCGTAGATCTCTTTAAACTTGATTGAGAAAATTGCTGAATTCCTTCAAAATTCGTCTCACTTCCTGAAATTTGTGTTGTGTGTTGAATGAGCTTTGGTCACCCTCTTTATATACTCACTTGATGGGAGATTTTTAGATTGATTTGAACTCTTTTGATGATTATCTCTTTAATAAGATAATATCAAATATTAAGAGATAATATCAAATATCTTTGATTTAATTGGTCCATAGGTATAGAGACTCCATTTTTGACACTTGTTAATATTTGATTTGAGTATAAAATAAATACTAAATCATTAATTAAAATTAACTATTTATCTTTTGGAATTAAATTTAATAAATTTCATAAAATAAATAGAAATTTTAAATTAATATCTAGCGTATTATTTTACACATGTCACTTTTCAATTGGCCAAAAATTAACATGTCTACAATGGTATCATAGGCCAAGTTGGTTTATGGATCAATCCATCATTTTTCATCATTTTAAATCTAATATGATAAAAAATGAAAAAGTCATTCTTACCACTTATATAAAAACTCTAACCTCAACACTTTCCGCCAAATTCTATAGCCATATTTTGGAAATTTACTTTATTAGAAGTTATGATATTTTGAACATTACAAAGTATAATTATATTGAGTAATCTTGCCAATCAAACATTATATAATGTCAAGTGTAGGATGACATCAATTTCTAAAATCAAAGCAAATAATAGATTACATGATATTAGATACCATTTCTAACTTATATATCATTAGTATATGAATCTTGCCTAATTCTATATGCCCAAGCAAACAAGCCCATAAGGTAAGTTTGGTTGGTGAGATTAGATAGGATTAGGGAAATTTATCCTATTCAATCCCATATTTGGTTCGTTGGTTTCTATACACATAGGCCTGTGATTTAGTGTTGAGCCCGTATATATAAGTTTAATATGTGGTATTAATAAACCCACCCCCATCAATGAGATAATTTATCCCTGTTGATCCTAATCTCTCCCTTCGCTCTACAAAGTCTTATTTGCCCTTCTTTTCATGCAACTTATTTTTTTTGCTGATTTTTTTTTTTTGTAGTCATGGTTAATATGCTTTATTCATTCTTCTTCTTCTTCTTCTTCTTTTTTTTTTTTTTAAATTTGTAAAAATTGATTAAATTAATAAAAAATTATTTTTAGATTATATAGTGCATTTGAATGTTGGGGAACTAAATTTTTTCTCATACCTTTCTTGAAAGCGTGTGACCTTGCAGGCCTGGCTGTAAAAAACATATTTTGAGATGATGTCTTTCCTTTTGTTGCTATAATTTTTGGGGGTTTTAAACAAATCAAAATTTCATGAGTTGAGTTTTTAGTAAAATAATTATTATAAATAATTTCATATTTTTAGTAATTATAAAATTATGAAAGTATTCTTGAATAGTTATGTGAAGAAAAATTATTATAAAATTAATTATTTTTGTTGACTATCTTGGATAGTTATAATATTATTTGAAAATTATAAAAAACAATTATGGATTATGTGAGTAAATTATAGATTAATTTACTATAATGGTAGATATTTATAAAAATAAATTATAAACAAATAATTTTAGAAATTGTAAGTAATAACTTGTTTATTTTAAATTATTAATTTAAGAAAATTAACAAAATAAATGCTATATTATAATTTTATGATATGAAATTAAAATTCTAACTTGCATTATAATTAAAATTTAATAACTTTAAATAATATTAAAATAATTTAATTTATTCTAAATTAGTAATTTCGGAAAATTGAAAAAAAAGAGAAGAGAAAGAATTGCTTGTCTTTTTTTTTTTTTTTATACTCTAAAGGGTAGGATGGTCATTTCATGAAACAATCAAATGGTAAAGATTATTATACCTCCAACCAAACAACAATCATGCAAACCAAACAACACTATATGAGATAATGATCAAACAACTTATCATAAGATACGTTATTAAGAGAGAAATTTAAAATCCAATCAAACTTGCACATATAGTATTACATATACACCTGAATTATCTAAAACAAAAAATATTATCCTTTTTGTTGTACTGGCAACTCAAGCATGTGGTTTTCACACATATAGTTTTTTTATACAGAAAAAGAACAAATTTTCTATAGTTTTCAAATTGTAGTTCATTATCAAACCATAAAAAATGTAGATTGAAAAGAAAAATGATTATAATTAAAGAAGTCAACCAAAGAGTCTGTAAAATTATATTAATCAAAAGATTTTTATATTGAACTAATGTCCACTAATTAAAAAGAATGAAAAGACGAATCACAAAGAGGGTGTTTGGCTAATTTTATTAAAAGATTTTACAAGCTCCTACATCTTATAAAATATTTTAGGAGCTTATAGGATGTTAGATCTTTTTTCAAAAATAAGTTCAAGTATTTGGATAAAATAATATCTTGGAGCTTATAAGATATTAGTAATGGCATTTTTGTAATTAATATAATTAAAATTAAGCTAGTTTATTAAAATTTTCAAAATAAGTTAGGCGTTCTTTACCTTTATAAAAAGAGAAGTTCATAACATATTATTTTAGAAGCTTATAAGCTCTTTGTAAAAAAAATTATTAAATACTTTTTCACACCTTATAAGCTCTCAAATATCTTATAAAATATTTTGAAGAACTTATAAGCTCACCCAAACACCTTCTAAATCTACACTCAAACAAATTCCCAATAATTATTTTTTTCAATATGTTTTCATATTTAGATTCAAATAATGAGCAAAATAATCCAGTGCAAATCAATTCCTTGTGAATTTCTGAAATATTATCTACAAAAATTATCGGAACTTATTTTTTAAAAGATATTGGAATATAGTTGAAAATGTGGTAGTACAACAATAATAGTTTTAATAATTTTTTGGCAATATTTTTTATACCAATAGTTGAGACCCTATTAAGTAGATTGTTTAAAGGTGATTGTAAGGCTATTTGAAATTCAAATTTGGTATCACAACTAATCTAAAATTATACCCTCTGTTTCGTATTATTTTAAAAAATTTAGAGAGAATTGAAGGATAATTATGTAAAAGAAGTAATAATAATTTTCACTTTATGTCTAAATTAGGCTTTCTTTTATAAACTAAAAGTGAGGTAAAAAATTTTCATTAACTACTCCTCACGGCCATAACTAATATACAATATGTGTAATTTCATAAAAATTTCAGAGTTTTGCTGGGATTAGATTTAATCTCAAGAAAAATGTTAGTGTAATATATTTTTGTTTAAATGAAATTTTTCCTCGCAACTATATCATAAATAATAATAATTTCTATTTTATGTCTCAATTATCATCTTTACAATAATAAAATAAAGATACATTTTTTTTTAATTTTCACACAAAAATTTCTATCAAATTAACTAAATCAATTAATATTTTGGAGAGCGTGCAATAGGGAGAAGAGAACAGCACAGTAAACAAGTAGAATACAGCGCTTGGGAAAGAAAACAATATACAAAGATAGATCCGCATGGACCGGGTTTTGAACCCGACGTGAATCGAACACGCAACCTTCTGATCTGGAGTCAGACGCGCTACCATTGCGCCACGGATCCTTGGATGCTCAGGGTTTCCAAATATTACGTACTTAACGGAGATACAGAAATATTCTTGTGGAACAACTTACTAAGCAAAATTTTGAATTTGTGTACTGCGTATATTCCCGGTTAGACTCATCAAATAATACACCATTTTGACACACAAAAAAAAAATGATTTTATTTTATATTTTAAACTTAATTTTTTTAAAAATTTATTTCATTTTTTAAGCTTTAAAATTTCTCCATTATTTAATTTTATTTTCCAACACTTATTGAATTTTATAGCCTATTTATTTTTCATTATGTCATGATTTTTATGTGTTCATTATAATTTGACCATCTTTATTTACCTCATTATGTGGCCAATTATCATTGAGTTTATGATCAATTTTATGAGATTTTATTATTTGCCATTTTTTTAAACAGTCAAATTGTTTTACTATATAAAGGGCCATCTTTTAGTCATTTTAGAAGTGAGAATTTTCTGGGCTAATATTTTACCCTCACAAGAATTTTTTGTTACTAATTTAGCAATGTGATTGTGGATTGGTTAATAGTCTTCTCATGATCGTGAGCATCAAATGAGACATTGTTGTGAGCTAATGGAGTTCATCTTGAAATCATGATCAACCATTAGAATACGCATGTAAGGAGACAATCGCGGCTTTAAAATGTCTGCAAGTGTCTTGACTTTCTATTGATTCAACTTTAATTTTTTTAATATTTTATATGGTTCGATCTATTTATATTTTCTTAATTATAATTTTATAAAATATGATTATGAGAATTTTTTTATTTTATTTTTATTGTTTAAATACAAATTACACAATTATCAACCAATAATCCTACATACTTCTTTATAATTAATAATGCTTAGACATGACCCTTGAGTACTTTTTAGTGAGAAATGTTAGATCATTAACATCTATGTCCATGAAATACTCACAAATGTTTCAATTGATATTAAAGACCTCGCCATAACTATAAAGATTTTAAGTTAGTTATCTATAATTAGGATTCTTCTGGCTACCTCGGCCATATACCCCTTTTGGCTCAATTTAAATTAGTTCCGTCATACATTTTTCTTAGATAATTCAAATTTCATACCCTTCACAATAATTATAAAACAAAATTTATTGACATAATTCTAACAATGTGTAGATATTTTTTCATGGACTGTACACGTAATTCAATCCATTGAATAGTTCTTATATCATCCGAAACCATAAAAACAAAGAACGCAATCAAATCCATGTATTTCAGTATAATGCACGGAAGAGTCG
>JACGDI010005547.1:277008-295190 GCA_014898725.1 Jacaranda copaia
AGAACTATTTTACCCATTGAAAAATAAATGTATTAAACTAAAGGGACAAAACTGAAATGAAAAAATCATTGAAGGGCAAGTAAGTAAAAAACGAAGAGTCAAAGTTGGTTTTTCCCTTTTCTGTTTTTTTTTGGCATGTAAATACGTGCCAGACTGGCAGACTCTCCTTCAAAAGTACTCCAAGGGTAAAAAATCGAAGGCGTTTGTGGATATTTGTAGTGAAAATCTTGGATAATCCGTCTATAATTCTCAATCAAACTCTAATCCGAAGTATTACATCCTATTTTGTAGCATAAATTTTTACCTCCCACAATTAAAATGTCCAACGACCCACCTCCTGAAAAGCCTATTTCGAAGAACTGTTCTTATCCCAAACCCGAAGCCGAGTATCAAGAAATTATTCAAAACCCAGATATTTTCTTGCAAAAGCTCCAAGCTTTCCACGTTTTTTATGGCACCAAATTCAGGTATAACGGCTTTCAGTTATACCTTTCTCTCCATGCCTTATTTATTTACTTACTTTTTCTTTTGAAAATTTTTTGTTGGGTTTCTCGATTTTTGATTAAGAATTTTGGGTTTTCTGTTCTGGATGTCAGATTTGACTATACATGTTGCTGGGCGGGTGTTAGAATTGCTTGTTCTTGTTCTTGAATGATGCTTTTGTATAAATTGCCAGCTTTTTAAGTTTTCTAATTGGTTGTTTTAGAGGAATGGGTTATTAGTCTGAGGCTCTGAAGTCACATACATTTACGGGTAGAGCTAAGAGAACCTTTGCGGCCATGGGAAAATTAAGTTAGAATGAACTGATAATATACCCAAAAATATCACTAACTTTGCTTTTGGTTAATAGAAGTAAAAATTGTCTAAGGATTCTTGATTCTTTGTTGAATTTTTTTTCCATTGGTTAGAGAATGTGAATTTGATCGAATTCTTTATTTCTGCTACAAAACATGTTTTTATTGATCGGTAGGTGATTGCATGAAAATGCTGTTATCTTTATGATCAATCCTATTAAGTTCAGTTTCTGTTCTGTTTTTAAGATCAATTAACTCACTTTGTGCTCCTCATTTTGATGAAACCCTGTAAACTTTCTCCTTCCTCTAATCACAATATTTATGCTTGCACCTTTGTCCCAAATAAAACAATGTTACTGGGGACTGTATTTTAGTAGTAGTTGTGTTTTATTGGCTGCCTTATGCATCATTAGCATGGAAAAGATGAGTCACTTTTGGCACAGCTTGTTGTTTGGGACTAATAGGAAATGACAATAAGTGCTGCCCATGGAGCATGAACCATGTCTCAGTACCATCAAAACTGAATATACAAAGCATTTCATGATGTTGTGAGAAGCAAATGTATAATTCCGTCTGGTGGTGGTTGTGAGCATAAGTTTGAATGGAGAACTGAACTGAAATTAGTAGTGGCAAACTTCATTCTTTAAGAAATTAAATTTGATCCAAACATAAGGAAAGCTGAAAGAGTTACATAAATTTATGTTGGCGATCAACATTAGTTTTATACATCCTCTGGTTTTGCAATGATAGTGTATAGGTTTCAGATTTTCTAGTGAAAATGTTTTCTGATTATTTGTCGTGCATTTCTTTGAATGGTCTCACTTGTATGTTCTAGTCCTATGTATTGGAAAAATTGCTTTGTTAGTTCCAAAGTGTTGGGGGTTTGCAAGTTTGATGTCATGCACTCAGAAAGTCACCATTGACTTTTAGATGGGAAAACTACTGTGCTCCTACGGTTGGGTTTTTAGATGAAAGAAAAGTTAATTTCAAGGCATACGCTTTATACATAATTACAAAGCTATCACTAAATTTTCACGTTGCTATTGGTTTTCTTTTTTATTTTCTCTCAGTTCCTCCCCCTTTCTTTTTTCTATTTTTTTCGTTTTTCTTCATTTATTTTTCAATTTTTTCTTTCTAGTTTTTTCCTTCATTTTTTCTATGTTTCTCTTTTCTTACCACTTCACTCCACGTTTCCATTTTTTCTCTTTTTCCCATTTTCTTCTTTCTTCTTTCTTTTTACTACCTCCTTTATTGTTCCATTTTTCCCTTTTTCCCATTTTCTTTTTTCTTCTTTCTTTTTACTATCTCCTTTAACGTTCCATTTTCTCCAGCAGTCTTAGTTTTTCTCTATTCTTATTCTTTTTTCTTATTTCTCCCTATTCTTTCTCTTCCTCCTCTCCTCTCCTTCCCCCACCCCGCCCCTCTTTTGGTATAATTTTTTATTTTCTTTTCTTCAATCATTTCTTTTTTTTTTTCGTTTTCCATTCCTTTTTTGTTTCTCATTTTTTTCTATTTCCTGTTTTCTCTTTTCTTCTTATATATATATTTTTTTCTTTTTTCTTCTTCTGTTTGTATGAATTTCTCTTCAACTTCAACCTGTCCGTCTTCACCACCATACCATCAATCCTAAAATATTTTAAGAATATCATTGGGTGTATAAATTGACTTTTTTCTTATTGCACAGTAAAAAATTTAAATTAAGTTTTAAAATAATCATTTTTGAATAGACTGAAAAAGTCTGTATTCAAGAAATTCAACTATCAATATACATATATTTTTGTAAATTGGCAAATCTAATGACATAGTGCTTATGTTTATAAACTTATGAATTAAAAATTAAGCGTTTAAAAATAAAGTGTACTAGATTCATTTGCAAAATAAAAATTTTGTGCAAAATTTGACATGAATTTTATGCATAAAAATCCTATTTCAATGTTTTAAAATATTCTCCTTAACAAGTTTGCATATACCATTACAAATTTTATGATGAATTTTAAAATATACAAAGTTGATCAACTTGTCAAATCCATATTCTTTTATTACGCTCTTAAAAATGATAACATTTACTGTTTTCTTGTTCAAAGGGAGATAGTTGAAAAGTTGATGAAGATGGTTGGTTAGTATGCTGAGGCAGACTAGAAGAGAGAAACCTCCGAGAAAATGGAAATAATATAAATTAGAAATGGAAAAATGTGAAAGAAAAGGAAAAAGAAAAAATAAGATGAAAGTGATAATAAGAAAATAGAGAAAAAGAACAAAATAAAGGAAAAATGGATAGAAAAGAAAAAAAGAAAAAAAGAAAAAATTAAGAAAAGAAAACAAATGAATGAAAAAGAAAAACAGAAAAGAGACAAAAAAGAAAGATGGAAAAAGGGGGAAGAATGAAAGAGAAAAAGAGGATAAAGGAAAAATCTAGCAAAAGGGTATAGAAAAAAAGGAAAAAGGAAGAAATGACAAAAAATAGTAAATAGTGAAAGGAAAAAAATTAAAAAGGATACAAAAGAAGGAAAGAAAAAACACGACAACATAGAAGGATGAAAATGGAGAAAAGAGTAAAGAAAAAATGGAAAAATTAAAAAAAAAATAGCAGAAGTTGGGAAAGAATAAAGCGGAGAAATTAGGAGAAAAGAAAAAGGAACAAAATATAGAAGAAATATACCTTAGTGATAGCTCTAAAGCTAAGTTTCTCTTTTCCATTTAAAACTCAATGCTAATGATATAATAGTTTTTTATATCCAAAAGCTAACGGTGGGATCAAAAGTGCAAGGGAAGACTACTGTGTGAAACTACACTTGGCTATGTATACAAACTTGGTACGAACTCGCAAATTCCTCTGTATTCCGTTACTAGAAAAAACAATTTTTCCCCTACCACCAAAAAATATGACTCACCAACATAATTGCTTTCACATGAATTTTGGAGATCATTATGTAGTATTATTTTTATCATTTATTATCCTTGCTTCTTTGTTATGTAGGATTCCTACTTTAGGAGGAAATCGTCTGGATTTACATCGGCTTTTTTTAGAAGTGACCTCTCGAGGTGGCATTGAAAAGGTATGCTTTCTCCATGCATTGGCAATTACAGCTCCCTGCATTTTGCTTATTGCTAAAGTCCAATAGTAATGGGCCCCATGGAGTAGCTACTTGCTAAGTTAAGCCTTCACTCAGTATCTAGCTGAATTAGAAAATGAATTGTTACTGCCCAGCCTGAATAGTTCAGCTGCTAGCTAACTGAAAATATGAGTTACTTACCTTAAGAAGAAATATACTATGTATAATTTTCCTCAAGAAGTGAATAGACAGACGCATGCACATTCATTTTCTGTGGGCAAAGTGATCTTGAAATGTGAAACTTTATGCTCCCTTTGCATCTAGAGCTTGCAAAAGGGAAAAAATAGAAAGCAAAGTCTTAAATACCAAATTTGATGTTGCTATCCTTTTGAACAAATTATGAGTCAATTCTAGAAACTGTTTCTTTGTAGTTGTGTATCCTCATTTCACCATCTCCTGTTTAGAAAAAATTCCAGCATTCAAGCAAAAAGAATGCTGAAAACGTCAGGGATCACTCTAACTTGTGCATGCATCATTGGGCGCTTAATACGTCTTTTAAATTGACTTATTTCTTGAATTGGCAGTTGAGGTTTAGACTTATCTTTTTCCTTCCATTGTTGTCCTGTGCTGGAGTATATAGTAAAAGGACCACCATTCTGTTTTGTGGGTTTAAATAGGTTTTTAGGTTGCAACAGATATAGCAGATGTTTTATAGTTGCCCTATGAGAAAACTTTTGAGAAATGTTGAAAGTTTTTATCGTAGCTAGAAAAGCATTTCTATTAGCAGCAAGTAGCAGATGCTAATTGATGTCCTCGAAAACTTGTCAAAATTGTACTGTTTGAATTGCTTTGCTGTATATGTTTATTAATTTTACAAAATTGCATACTTGCTCAAGGATAAACTATGTTGATTTTGCTAATAATTTGCTTGTTCTGATAATTTGCAACTGTTATGTTAACTTGTTACAGGTTATTAGAGATCGCAGATGGAAGGAAGTTACTGGAGCCTTCAACTTCCCCTCTACCATCACAAGTGCTTCATTTGTCTTACGGAGATATTATCTGTCGTTGCTTTACCATTTTGAGCAGGTTTATTATTTCCGGAAAGAAGAACCATGCATCTCAGTTCCTGGTGCCTTCAGAACCTTATTGTTGTTATATTCCTGTCTGGTTCAAGTTTTTCCTTTTGCAGAATTACTAATATTCCCATATCTTATTCAATAGATCAAGCAAGTAGGAGTGCAATTGGATCAACATTGCCACATGCTGTTGATGATGCAGCTGCATCCGACCATCTTGCAGGTGTGGGTTCATAGCACCTTTATTTTTGGTTTTGTTCTCACAAATTTTCTAATTATGAATGATGTGTCCCTGACACGTTTTCAAGTTTTACTCTGTGCTTGTGTAAGTTAATAGTGATACATGATCAATATGATGCACAGGGAGCCCTAACCTGGAGGATGGCAGTTTTGTCACTGGGACAATTGATGGAAAATTCGATTATGGATATCTGGTTACTGTAAATCTTGGAGGCGAGAGTTTGAAAGGGGTCCTTTATCATGCCCCTGTGGAATTAAATGCATCCCAAGGTTTGAGCACTTCTGGCGACCCTGCTCATCGTACCCGGAGAAAGCACCAGATGGCATTTAGGGACCCAGCTCATCCCAAGCCAAATCGGAGCGGCTACACTTTCTTTTTCGCTGAGCAGTATCATAGACTGAGGCCATTATACCATGGGCAAGAAAAAGCTATAAGTAAAAAAATTGGACAACTATGGAGCAGACTGACGGAGGCTGACAAACAGGTAACAAATACACTGCACAGTAGGATACTATATCTAATATAGCTAGTAGTTGCTAACATTGCCTAAAGATTTAAAATCTTTTGTGCTAGTTAATATATCTCCAGTTGCATGTATAAGTTTTCCATTTTAGACTGTAATTATGGGGTGGGGCATGTTGGGAAAGCCTTGTAGATTTTCTTAGGAATATTTTGGGCCATTAAATGTAGTTAGTTAGACCACAATACATGTTGGTTGAAGTCACATGCTATGCAAGGGAGCATGGACGCCTAGTGTGAAATCATCCTCATGCTTGTGGGTCCACAGCCAAAACATGTTAAATGACATTTTTCACTACGATGCTCCTATAGGACCCGTGTAAAATAGCTCTTGAATTTTATAATTGCTGCTATAACTTGTTGCCTTTTTGGGCTTAGATTTCTATTGAGGTTAAAATACTTCTTGTGATTCATCACAGTTAAATGAAATGGTAAATCCTTTTTTATCTTTATAGTTTTTGGCACTCATACACCAATTATTGTTTCATTATTCTTAACGTTTCTTGTTTTTCTTAGGTAAGTGGAAAATGAAGTGGGTGCACTTGACACGAAACTTGAAATCCTTTCTGATTGTGCTGAAATTCTCTCACATTCTTCAAATTTTGCTTCTTTAAGTATGTGCACTTAATTTGAAGTACATAAAAAAGGATGGTTTGTAGAGATTGTGTAGAACTGTGGCAGAATTTATTCATTGGTCTCTCTCAGTTTTTCTTTCTTATAAACCACTGTTAATTTAGAAATGGAACATAGTTTGGTTGCAAGGCGATGGATTTTAAAGCCATGCTGTATTTATGGTGGTTCAGGTATATCAGGAAAAGGGGTTGAGGGACAAAGAAAGATACAAAGCTGAAATGTTGGAGTACAAATCATCCCAGCATCTGCCGGCTGAGTAGGCTTTACCGTTAGTTACTTGGGGGTGGTCTATGATCTACTCAAAAACTGGCTTTTGCTTGTGCCTGTTTCTTTCTATTTATAGATAGATGACTGTAGAAATTTCCATTTTCACCTTCTCGATTGAGAGGCAGTGGCATGTTTTTGTCTGGGAAGTGGATGTTACTTTTATTAGGCATCTCCAAAACTGTTTTTGCTGTTGCCGCCAACTTACACATCACCTTCTGATGTTCTCTAAACTATTTCATCAGTTCTCCCAGTCAATTGAAACTCGAACATGTTTATCATCCATTGTTCTCTTTACCTACGTTTGTTACAATCTGCAGTTTCAGGAAAGCTTAGCCATCGATGGGGAGTATTATCCAACTGTAACAATAAAGGCCCTTCTGTCTCCCTTACTTGCCTGGCCGGCTTGGGATGGAGATTAATCTGAGCTTTTAATTCAATATATGAATCTCAATATGACAGCAGCCCCCCACCAACGCCCATGAAGACTACTCGTTAATTGCTGTCGACTGGGGTATGTTTTGTTTAGTCAAATCTCCCAGAATTTGTGTACAAAGTGGGTTGTTGGCCATAGTCAGACGAAAGATGCATCCAAGTCATGTCTATGTCGACTCCTATAGCTTGTTGCTATCGCTATCAGAAGCCAGCGGATTGACGCAGAAATCTGACCTCGTAAAACTGACCTTAACACTTCTAAACGGTGTAGTGAGAAATGAACTCTCACAACTATGAAATACGAGCATGCTCTTTAGTGGGAAAATAAATTTATGGGTTAAATTCACTCATGTATCATTTTTATTTCTTCTTTTACAATTACAATTACCTTGTATCGAGGTATGGTCCAATCCAGATGAGTTCTACTGCCTCCAAGATGAAAATGTCGAGAACAAATCTGTCACATTATTAGTGCATTAAATGATCATTAGTGTCGTATATGTTTGTATATTGTTATAAGAGTAGATTTCTAAGGGTTTGTAGTTCGAAGGGGCCTTCGTAATTTATCTTTAAACAAATGTCACTAGCCATAAAAAATGGAATTAAAAATATGGCTTTTCTGTTCACCCTCCGATATGGAGAATGTTTGTGTTATTCTCCTGAAATTTTTTATATGAATGAATCAATTGATTTTTTGGCAAAGAAACCGGTAAATCAATTTATTTACCTTTGGATCAAGGGAAGGGTATTTGAGATGCCTTTTACCGAGCAATTTGTCAAATTCTGTAGTGAGGCGGACAAACTAAGAAAAAGAAGTGAGGCCCAAAAGATGGGGAGTTTTGAAACCCGACGTGAATCCAACACGCAACCTTCTGATCTGGAGTCAGACGCGCTGCCATTGCGCCACGGATCCACTTAAAGAACTTTTTCAATAATTTGACCTATTGTTGTGGAACAATTTGTCATCCAAATTCTTGGATTTGTGTATTGTGTACATTCCTTGTTACACCCATCAGATAATACCCCATTTTGACAAAAAAAAAACAAAAAAAAAAAGAAAAGAAAAGAAAAGAATTTATTTTATTTTATTTTCTTTTATATTTAAAACTTAATTCTATAATAAATTTACTTCATCTTTTAATTGAATGTTATAAACTAAAGTAAGGATTTCCTATTTATCAGAAGTAGGCCAAAAAGATAAAAGAATCACATTCACACCACTCGAAATCACATAAAGAGCCTCAATATAAATTAATTGGTAGACATTGATAATATATTAAGTGGCTAGTTTTTCTTTGAAAACTTTGTGTATGTCTTATTTTTATTGAAATGTACCACATATAATTCATTATTTATTTTGATAAAATAATTATAATTTAGCTTGCTTAGAATACTACGCATCATTTAAATGGTAGTCTTTAAATCTTCATATAATATAATATAATATAATATAATTTCATATTAGAATCAAATTGACAGTCTTTAAGCAGTGTTAATCAAAAGACCCAAAAAATTTCAAAATTATCAAAAGGCTGTTTAAGTTCGTTAAATTTTTATAATCTGTAGATGCTGTTGTTGCCATTACTGATTTTGTTGACATCATCTCGAAATAATGTTAGAAACCCAAATTTATCCTTATTGTGCTGTTATCATCAAATGTCATGGGACGAAAATGCACTCGAACCAATTTGTAGTATTTTACATATCATAGGAGTGTAATTTTAGCATTGATTATATACAGAATATTTGGTGCTTTTAAATATCTTAAAAGTTATTAATGAAAATACAAATTTACTATAATTTAAAATTACTTAGCATGAATACTTAAATTCAAACTCTAAATTATTAACATAAAATATTCTTAAAAAATTGCAAAATTATTATTTACTCAAAATAGGTACTTTTAATAATTTTAAATCACTCATAATAAATTTACATCTATATATATATAAATGTTAATAAAATATCATGATTATTGGATACTTTCTTTAAATTAGAAACATAAAAATTATTAGATAATATAGTTTAATAATTGTAAATTACATATTCACTAGTTCTTTTTCTTCATTTTTCCAATTTTCCGCACTATAGAATGTGAATGCGAGCATGAAGATTAATTTGAAAAAGTAGGGATGAGAAAGGGATGAGTAATCCTCGATCCGACCCTCTCTTCTTCGTCATCCTTTTTTAGTCCCTTACTTACGATGAGTTCACCACTTGTAATGGTGCGTTCAACATGTTTTTCTATATTTATCGATCGATTCCTTTTCTACAAACTGAGAAAATCTCTCAAGTTTTGGTATATGGCTAAAATATTTTGTTAGAAAGAGTTCAAAAAGAGCTGAAACCGTGTGGAAGAAAGAATCAAGTTTGTGGGGTTAATTGACTTTGTTTATTAAGGTGATCAAATATTATGGAAAATAAATGCACGAGCGACTTATGATGCCTATGGTTACTTTTTCAAAATTCAATTGATTGTGAATTTTCTCTAAAGAAATTATAAATTCTAGAGCTTTTTATCTTCTAAAACTTCTATCAAATACGTTAAAATATTTTATAAATTAACTTTTAATAATTTTGTAAACTATTTTAAGAAGTTTATATATATATATATATATTCTATCAAACACTCTCTGAAAAAGAATTAAACCAGACAAACCAATTAGTTTAGAATGTGTTTGCACATAACCCAATCCAATGGTGCAGGGCTATTTTTCGTTTCAAAATCATTCTTCACATGGTCTCTTTGCCCCTCTCAAAATGTCCCATAAATTGGAAATATAGGGGGTGCTTGTTGGAATGAAAGTTCTTCATCAATTTCACTTTATTTTGTGAAAAAAATCATACGGAAATGACAAACTTCATAGTTCCAATATTGTATCTCAAATACAATTAAAAATCTAAGTTCAAATTCAAAGAAAATCGAGAAATTGAAGTAATGTTTAGTGAACTAAAACTTTGAAGTTTTACAAAATTTAGTGAAAGAGAATTTATATGCGGGCTCCTTTATTTGTTAAAGACATTCCAATCCAATTTTATTTTAGTATTTGACCAGCATACACCTTTAACCATCCCAACCTTTTTCTTCTACTCTGTTAAATCTTTCTCCAACCACCATTAGCTTTTTCTCTTTTTAATCTGACAGCAATCAGCTTCTCATCATACAAAACCTTATTCAACAAAAGTGCATCTAAGTTTTCCTTTTTCTCTCAAATTTATGTTTGTGTATCTTAACCCCTTAAAAGAAAAAGAAGTTGATGCCTCAAAAGAGCTACATTAGACCAAGATATATACAATGGAGCTATGTTAGACCAAGATATACCATGCAGGAGAATACGTAACTTTAAAAATTTCCTTAGCTCTAAACAAGTTTTTCTTGTGAGAAATTTTGGAAGAATTTTTTCCTTTTGAATTTATGTGATATGGGATGGCCCAACAGGCCCTTCTGCAAATGGGACAGCCCACGAGGCCCAACATGATACAGTATAATCCAGTAGGCCCAATAGGCCCAGATTCAGAAGAGACAGCCCATGAAGCCCAGAGGCAAGTCAGTCTGGTCGACCAGTATCGACCCCGTATGGTAAGCCCTACGGTTGACCCGTATCGACCTGAGGGCCACCCACAAACTCTTATCATCCAAGTCTGGTCGACATGAATCGACCTCCGGTTGCAAGTGGGACAAGTTGAACCTTTCAGCAATGATTACACGTGGCAACGGATGTGACTGCTGCCAACGGATGTAACCGCTTTCAACAACTCTGACAACCCTGCCAACAACTCTGGCAGAGGCGCGCTCCTACTGATATGACTATCCAGAAAACTAGGAGATTGCCCCACCTGGCATAGCCCCGAGATCTGGGCAGAAAATGACTACCAAACCTCGGTCATGGGAAAGACCCAAGTACACCTGATAAGGGTATTTGGGTAAAATCATACCTTCATCATATTATAAATTCTACAAGCACCACCACGCTCAAGGTAATGCAATTATACTATTCACTACACACTTTCTCTATACTCTCCGTTCTACCGAAAATCTGACTTGAGCGTCGAAGTGCCTTAGCCGGGGCACCTCGGCTAGTTTACGTTTGTTCTTGGTTGCAGATTTCAAGTCCAATACTATTCAAATCCACTGGAGTTCCGGACCGATATGCTCTTTGCCGCATCATTATGCTTCATAAATTAGTGAATTTGTAAATTCATAATTATCTTCAAAAATGAAAAGTTCTATTATGAAGTTGAAGATTGATGGAATAAGCTTGGATAAGGAAGCTGGAGGAAGTTGCGCTCGAGAAAAGAGTAGTGTTTTCTTCAGAAATGAAAAGGGAAATGATGCTATTTTGGCAACGACTGGGTTTAAAAAATAAAAACAAAATGACGCTGTCTTGCTAAATCGAAAGACGCCACAACATGGTCAATTAGGGTTAGGGATTTACATTAAGTTAGAATAGTGAGCAATTAATGCCGTTTAGTTAGTTTAGTTAATTAAGGTTGTCTTTTATTTTTTCTTAGTTAACTAGCTTAAATAGAAGTTTAGTCGGAAGAACAATATTGAAGTTGTTATTTT
Organism: Jacaranda copaia; assembly: GCA_014898725.1. NCBI lineage: Eukaryota > Viridiplantae > Streptophyta > Magnoliopsida > Lamiales > Bignoniaceae > Jacaranda > Jacaranda copaia. The sequence continues at coordinate 288,594 of JACGDI010005547.1, forward strand.
GCATGCGAGAAAATTAATTCGATCTTTTGAATATTTTCTGCACCAATCGTCTCCCCTTTTTCATTCTTCTCCCTCCCCCCCTCTCTCTCTCTATATATATTATGTTATTATTTTTTTGGTTCAAGCACACACTCGAACACCATAATCATTGAATTTCTAAGGAATTTGGTGATTTTTCTTAGAAGCCAATGATTGTGTTTACAGTGGCCCTAAAGCAAAGATCCTAAAACTGGGCAACTCTGATGACTAAATCAAATCAAATGGATTTAGTGGAACAACATATTGCAGAGATTAAGGAGAATCTAGGAGAACTAGCTAGAAGTAATAAGGAAATCATGTTAAAATTGGAAGTTGTGACGTAGAAATTTGAAGACTCAGTTAATCAAAAACTTGCTGATTTCTTCCATGCATTGGACCTAACGAGGGCAAGGAGCAAGCTAGTGATATGTCCTCTTCACCTTCCATCCACTTCTCTAGATCATGAAATAATGGTATATTTACTTCAACCTATACGCTAAATGTGAATTTTCAAAATTTTCAGGAGATAATCCTAAAGGTTGGATCAGCAAATGCCAGAAATATTTTCTTTTCAACCAAATGAGTGATTATGAAAAAAATCTTGTTAACTACTTTGCATATGGAAAGGGTCACAGATAGTTGGTATTTACACTATGTTGAGGTGAAAGAGAGTATTGGGTGGGACTGTTTTACTAAGTTGATATTATAGAGGTTTTCTTCTCAAAATGAAGATAACCTCATCAAATAGTTCAACAAACTTAAATAGGATACATTGGTCAATGATTATACTATTAAGTTTGAAGAACTCAAACCATTTATGTTAGCTATGAACAAGCACTTGATGGAGGATTATTTCATCAAGAGCTATGTTGGAGGATTGAAGGAGGAAACAGGTCAAATGGTTGAAATGTTAAATCCATCAACCATTCCTTAAGCTATTACAATAGCCAAAAAATGGAAGAGTTTGATTAAGGTCCTCCAAAAGGGACTTCTAACACCAAGGGATGGTCTAATGTGTCCAAAAAATTGGGAAGAACAGTAAGATGGAGAACCAATCAAAGGGCCATTCCAATCCTAAAGACTAGCATGCCCCTATAAAGAAATTGTGCAAGGATGAGATGGAGGCTAGAACGAAAAATGAACTTTGTTTTAATTGTGACAAAGTAGATCACACGGGCCATATGTGTAAAAAGTTGTATATGATTATTGGGGATGATGATGAGGAGTCTGAGAAAGAAACTAGTCGTGGAGAGGATAAAGAGTTACATATTTCTTTTGGGGGCTTTGGTTGGTCAAGTTACCTTTAGCTCCTTTAAATTAGTTGGGAAGGTAGGAAACAAACCCATCACCATTCTATTTGACACTGATAGTACTCACAACTTCCTTAATCTAGAGACAGCCAGGATGCTAGGCGATTGATGTTGCTTTGAGCTTGAGGGTCAAATATTTTGGTTGATTCAAGTGATTTTGGGTTTGAGATCTACAACCACGAACACACATCAACTAGCCGAGAGGCCCCTGGCTAAGGCACTCCGACGCTCAAGTTAGTTCCGGTAGAACAGAAAATAGATATAGTATGTAGTGAATAGTATAAATGGCATTACATTGAGCGTGGTGGTGCTTGTAGTATTTAGAGCCTGCTGTGGGCGTGATTTTACCCAAGTACCCTTATTAGGTGTACTTGACTTTTTCCATGACAGGGGATTGGGAGTCATTCTTTGTCCAAATCCTGGTACTATGCTAGGTGGCACAATCTCCTATTTTCTCAGATAATCATGCCAGTAGGAGCACATCCCTGCCAGAGTTGTTGGTAGGGTTGTCAGAGTTGTTGGAGTTGTTGGTAGGGGTTACATCAGTTGCCACGTGTCACCCATGCTGAGGGGTTCGACCTATTCAATTATGCTCGGAGGATAATTTATGTTGATCGGAATTGAATGCTAAAACTTCTGAAGTGGCCCTTAGGTTGATACGGGTCGACTACGAGGCTTACCAAATGAGGTCGATACAGGTTGACCAGATAGATGTGCCTTTGTGCTTCATAGGTTTTTTCATTTGAAGTTGGGCCTATTGGGCCTACTGAATTATCCCGTATCATGTTGGGCCTCATGGGTTATCTCATTTGAAGCTGGGCCTATTGGGCCTACTAGATTATCCCATATCAGCAATACTTTAGAGTAAACTCATTCTTTAACTATTATAGTAATTGATGGTAGGGAAACTGAATGTGAGTTAAATGTAGTGATTTCAGTTAGGAAATGGGATGATGCAAGTTCACAGCTACTATAAGGGTCCTTAGTATAGGAATATGTGATTTTGTAATAGGCTGTGATCTTATTAGGAGACTGGGGCTTGTCCTCTTTGATCATGACCAACATAAGATCTCCTTCAAACATTAGAAAAAAAAGGGTGATATTATATGGGATTAAGTCAGAAGTCTCACTTAAGATGATATCAGGTAAAAAACTTCAAAAGATGAGTAGGAAGAAGAATGAATCCCTCACAGGCTCTCTCTTGTTGAAAAGTCCAGTAAAAGGGTCACAAAACTTCAAAATAATTCCAAAACTTGAACCTGTTCTCTCTAGATATTCAGCTGTGTTTAAGGAGCTCGAAACCTTCCCTCATTTTAGGAACATCAACCATAAAATCACTCTAAAACATAAAACTGAACCTTTTGGGCCATAAAATCACTCTAGAACATAGAACTAAACCTTTTAAACTCGATCCCTACTGGTATCTTTATCTTCAAAGGGCAAACATAGAGAAACTTATTAAGGAGATATTGCAAATTGGAATTATCCAACCAAGCACTAGTTTTTATTCTTCTTCAATTCTTTTAGTTAGGAAAAAAAATTAGATCATGGTGTTTCTGTGTTGACTATAAAAAATTGAATTTTCTAATAGTGAATGATAGCTATCCTATCCCACTCACAGATGACCTATTAAATGAATTGCATGGCTCCAGTAGTTTTTCTAAGATTGACATTAGGGCTGGTTATCACCAAGTGAGAGTTGATCCTAGAGACATCCCTAAAACCTTTGAAACCTTTTTTGGCCTCTTTAAATTCAAGGTGATGCTCTTTGGACTGACAAACACCTCAGTCACTCTCTAAGCTATAATGAACTATACCTTTAGTGAGCATTTGAGAGACTTTGTACTTGTCTATTTTGACGACATTTTAATCTACAGCAAGACCCTAGGAGACCACTAAAAACACCTTAATTTAGTTCTTAAGAAGCTAAAAGTTAGCCAGTTGTTTGCCAGGCCTCCAAGCGTGTTTTTGGCCAAGAAAATGTAGAGTATTTAGGCCATATCATCAATCAAAAGGGGAGGGAAGAATGATCTAGGGAAGATTCAAGTTGTAAGTGATTGGCCTAGGCCTAAATTAGTCAGGTTTCTAGTGTTTAACTAGCTATTATAGGAAATTCATAAGAAACTATGGCTTAGTAGCTAAACCTCTCACTCAACTCATCAATAAATGGGCATTCTAATGGGATAAAGCTAATGAGCTTGCTTTCTAGAACCTTAAGAGGCCATGACATCTGCTTCTATCCTCTAATTTCTTGATCTCAACGAATAGTTCACTTTAGAAATAGATGCAAGCTTCTTTAGGTTGTGAGTTATTTTGACTCAAGGGAAAAACCCTATAGCATTCTTTAGTAAAGCATTAGGGCCAAAGGTATTGTGTTTATCTATTCATAAGAAGGAACTAATGGCCATAATACAAGCAATGGAAAAATGGAGAACTTATCTCATTCATGGACACTTCATAATCAATACTGATCAGTGCAGCTTCAAATACCTTTTAGAGTAGAAGATTTCAACTCCACTTCAGCATAAATACCTCATGAACTTCTTGGATACAATTATAGTATAGACTATAGACAAGGGAAGGACAATAAAGTGGCAGATGCTCTTCTAGAAAGGTAGAAGTAGGAAAATGTGAGAGAATAACAATTTTGCAACCAGCTTGGGTTTCTGTGATTTTAGCTAGCTATGAAGGGGATGCTTTAGCTTAAGAGGCTATAATGGAGAAGCTGATACATCTCTACAATCTTTCTCTCTAAACTCTCCATGGAGATTTGATTAAGTACAAGGAAAGCTCTATGTAGGAATTGGGATAACCCTTAGGGAATAGATTGTTTAGGTTATGCATACATCAAGCATAGAGGGTCATTTGATTCAAAGGACTTTTCAAAGGGTTAAGAGTACTTATTGGTAGCTAAAGATGCAAGAGACAATTCAATAGGTTGTGAACACTTGTGAGATATGTCAACAATGCAAACAGTAGACTCTTAAACCATATGGATTATTGCAGCCTCTTCTCATTCCAATATAGGCCTAGGAACGCATAACCATAGATTTCTTAGAACAATTACCAAATTTCCATGGAACGATGGTGATATGGGTGATAGTGGATAGATATACCAAATATGCACATTTCATTGCTTTATCCCATTTTTTTTTAGCTTTACACCTTGTACTCACTTTCTTGGATTATGTTTATAAACTTCATAGATTATCTCCCAGTATGGTTTTAGATAGGGATGCAATGCTCACCAGTCAGTTTTGGAAGAAATTTCTCAAGCTTATAGGAGTACAATAGCTGTTAAGTATGACCTATCACTCTCAAATTGATGGCTAAAGTGAAAGAGTGAATCAACATTTAGAGAGTTACCTCAGATACATGTGTGGAGCCTCCCCAAAGTAGTGGAGCCAATGGCTTGCAATGGTTAAGTATTGGTACAACTCCAACTTCCACACAACTACTACAATGATGCCTTTTAAGGCTTGTACGTGTATAAGCTAACATACTTTTCAGTCAAGATTATTGAAAAGATTGTGGTTTAAGGGGTTGATCAGCTCATCTAGGACAAAAATGAAATCCAAAGGTACTTGAAGCACCATCTAGCTAAAGCCCAAAATCAAATGAAACAAGCATATTGCCATTGAATTTAAGCCATATTTAAGATAGGTAACTTAGTCTATCTGAAATTAAAGCCCTAAGATAGGCAAACAATCTATAAAAGCCAGGTTTGGAAGCTAAGTTGAAGATATGTAGGAAAGTTGTAGTTGCCAGCTGGGGTAAAAATATACTAAGTCTTTCATGTCTCTATGCTCAAAAGACATGTGGGCAACTTTGAGAAGTTAATGCCAACATTTCTTAACTTTGATGAAGGGAAGGTGATTCTCAAGCCAATAACCATTCTTTCTAGAAGACTGATTAAAAGAAAAAACCAGGCTTTCGTGCAAGTTCAAGTATAATGGCCTCACCTACTGGAATTTGAGGCTACCTGGGAAGACTATTATGTTGTAACTAAGTAGTTCCTAGAGCTCGCAGAATTGAGGAAAAGTCTTTCGAAAGAGGGAAGCCATGTTATGAAGTAAAAGATTGATGTAGAAAGCATGGATAAGGAAGTTGATGGAAGTTATGTTCAAGAAAAGAACAGTGTTTTCTTTAAAAAAGAAAAGGGAAACAATGCTGTTTTGGCAACAGCTGGGTTTAAAAAATAAAAACAAGATAATTTTGTCCTACTAAATTGAATGACATCGTAGTAAGCTTAATCAAGGTTAGTGATTTGCATTAAATTAAATTAGTTAGCAGTTAATGCCAATTAGTTAATTTAGATACTTAAGGATATGTCTTTTGTCTTTTCATAGTTAACCAACTTCAATAGAGGTTCAGCTGGAAAAATTGCATCGAAGTTGTTATTTTGCTCCTGAGAAAATCAATATAATCATCTGAATATTCTCTACACCTCTCATCTCCCCCTTCTCCTTCTCCCTCTTCTGTTATTGTTCTTTTTGTTCATATGAACACCCATAAACCATAATCACTAAATTTCCAAGGAATTTGGCAATTTTTCTTAGAAGCCAATAATTATGTTTACAACTCTAACTCCAAAAATGGCAACACCTTTCTCAATAGGTATCACCGTAACTGCTTAGTGTGGACATATACTTTCTATTTTTTTTTATTTTTTTTGCCTCTCAATGAGATAAAAATAGATAAAAGGTAGTGATCATATATATATTATGTTGAAACCCACGAAGACCAAATAGTAAAATTGAGAAATAACAGTAAAGTAATTTAATAAAATTGACAATAAGATTTAATGTGATTTGACGATGTGCCTAATCCACCCAATAAACAAAAGAATTTTATTGATTCAAAATCAAAGTAACAAGTACAATTTGAGTCCCACAAATTTCACAAGAACACCTAATACTCTTATTTTAAACTCCATTCGGAGAAATAATCTCTAAAGCAGTATAGAATCTACTTTTAGGGTTTGTCTATCATTGGTTCTAATCATCTAGAAGAAAGTGGGTTTAAATACTTGGAGGAAATTACAAAATTGGCATGTGGGCATATGTGATGCACTGGGATGAACTTTCTTATTGAATGCCTTCATTATACGTGCTTGATAACATTCAAGCTGTTGTTGTGCTTTGAGCCTTTTCTCATCTAATGTTTTCAATTCCTCAAGTCGAAGGCGAACATTGTCTTCAACAGTGAGTCCTTATTGAATTGCTATACGAAATGAAGGTATTTGACTTTCAAGAGGGAGAACAGCTTC
>JACGDI010005547.1:303161-313188 GCA_014898725.1 Jacaranda copaia
TTTTTTTTCTCATTGAAACCCTGGCTCATGGGCTATGCTTAGAAGGCCTAAAGCTCAATTAGGATTTGAAGTTTGTTTTGCTGTTGATTATATAGGCCATAGTGGTGGGCTGGCACTTCTGTGGAAGGATCAGAACGAGGTTTCGTTATTAGGATTCTCAAGGTTTCATATAGATGCGATTAGACAGAATGGAATAAATGTGTGGAGGTTTATCGGGTTTCATGGTGAGCCTGATCGGTCTTGACGGGGAGAATCCTGGAATCTTATTCGTCTTCTTGCTTTGAGATCGCACTTACCTTGGTTATGTGCTGGTGATTTCAATGATATTCTCGTTGAAATAGAAAAAAGAGGTGGGATCCCCGACCCTCATTATCTCATTGAGGGCTTCAAGAATCCAATTTTGGAAGCAGGTCTTGTGGATTTGGGGATGAGTGGTTATCCATTTACATTGGAACAAAGTAGGGGATGTGATAATTGGGTGGAGGAACACCTTGATAGGGCTCTTGCTTCAAATAGCTAGATTAATGTGTTCGAAAATAATAGAGTCACTAATGTTGAGTTTACTTCTTCAGATCAGTATCCTATATTGATTGATCCTTCAGGGCCTTGTACTATGGTCCATTCCCGAAGGTTCAGGTTCAAAAACTTTTGGTTATGTGAATAAAATTGTAAAAAAGTTGGTAGCGGATAGCTGGTCCAAGAGTTAGTTGAGCCCTATCTACAAGAAGATTGAGAATTATGGGCGTGATCTTCAAGAGTGGGTTGTAAGTATTAATTGCAGTTTCAAGGATTGAATTGCTAGAATTAAAAGACAGTTGATCAGGCTGAGAGGTAGAAGGGACTTGTACTCAGTGATAGAATATAAAGATGCAAAAAAAAAGTTGTTTAAGACTCTTCACCAATGGGAAATTTTCTGGAAACAGAGATCGAAAGTTTTTTGGCTTAAAGAAGGAGATATGAATTCCAAGTTTTTCCATTCGGTTGCTAATGATAGGAGAAAAAAGAATTCACTGTTGAGATTGAGGGATTCTAATTGCAACTGGAAAACATGGGACACTGGTTTGGAGACAGTAATAGTGAGTACTTCTTGGATCTTTTCCTATCAACTGAATGCGAATTGGACGCAATCATTCAAAATGTTCAGAGAAAGGTTACTAACGAGCATAATGAGTTTCTGCTGTCTGAGTTCACTTCTTAGGAGATTAAGGACGCATCTTTCCAGATGCATCCAGACAAATCACCAAGAATTGACGGTATAAACCCTAACTTTTACCAAAACTTTTGGTTGGTTGTGGGAAATAATGTGATTGCTGCTTGTTTATCTTGCCTAAATTCAGCAAAGTTGCCTGAGGGTCTTAATGAAATTGCATTAGTCCTTATCCCTAAGAAATAGGAACCTTAAGTTATGTCTGGCCTTCACCCTATTTCCTTATGCATTGTGCTCTATAAGATTATTTCCAAAGTACTTGCTAACAGGCTGAAAAGGATCCTTTCAAATATTATTTCTAATGCCCAGAGTGCCTTTATTCTAGGAAAATTTATTACTGATAATGTTATGATATCTTATGAGGCAACTCATTATTTGAAAAAGAAGAACTAAGGTAAGACAGGATTTGTGGCCTTGAAGGCAGATATGAGTAAGGCATGTGATCAAATGGAATGGTGTTTCATTGAAAGTATGATGATTTAGTTGGGGTTCCGTAGAAAATGGGTGGACTCAATGTGTATGTGTTTTAAATCTGTTACTTATCAAGTCATCAAAGATAATAAACTTATTGTCTCTATTATTCCTCAACGTGACATTCATCAGGGGGACTTGTTATCCCTGTATCTATTCATTATTTGTGCAGAAGGGTTGACAGCAGTTTTGGATAGGTGATGTGAGCAAGGAAGTATTCACAGTATAAAGGTGGCTTGTGGTGCTCCAACAATCTCGGACCTTTTCTTTGTATATGATAGTCTCTTCTTTTTCAGGGCAAATTCCTCTGAAGCTTTGTGCATTGCAAGTATTTTAAAGAACTATGAGAAAGCTTTGGGTTAAGTCATAAATCTGGATAAATCGAAGCTTCTTTTTAGTTCTACTATGGGTGCACACCATAAAGAGGAAGTTTGAACCAGCCTGAGTATCCAAGAAAGAGGTGACGAGATCAGTATTTAGGCTTTCATGTTTTTGTGGGTCGTCAGAAGAAGGAGATTTTTGCATTTATTTGTGATAAGGTGTGGAAAAGAATTTAAGGATGTAATAGGAAGTTCTTATCTAGGGCGGGAAAAGAAATTCTTCTCAAATCTGTAGCACAAGCCATTCTAAATTATGTTATGAGTGTTTATTTACTTCCTCTTGATATTTGCACTGAACTTGAGAGGTTGTTGAACTCTTTCTGGTGGAATACGGGATGCAACAGAGGTAAAGGAATAAAACGGATGAGTTGGAAAAAATTAAGTGTTGCCAAAGCTCACAGCGGTCTTGGCTTTAGGAGGATTATGAGTTTAATCTAGCGAAGTTGGAAAGACAAAGTTGGAGAATCCTATCGAATCCAAACTCATTTGTTGCCAAGATTTTCAAAGCCTGTTATTTCACCTAGATTTCTCTTTTGGAGGCTAAATTAGGCTCTAATCCTAGTTTTGTTTGGCGAGGTGTTTTGGCGACTCAAAAATTGCTCAAAGATGGTTGTAGGTTCAAGTTGGGGATGGTTCTCAAATTTTAGTTGCAGTTTATCCTTGGCTACTGCACAACTCTCATCCATGCATCACTTCAGAACTTCCTGAGGAACTCGAGAATATGAGGGTCACAGAGTTACTAGACTTAGAATAATATGGTTTGGATTCATAGTAAGGTTGATATGATCTTCATTGAAAGAGATAAGGAATTAATCTATTAGATTTGGTTAATATGGGGAGAAAAATAGACAACTGGTTCTAGATAATAGAGAAGACATGAAAATATTCGGTTAAGAGTGCTTATAGACACCAGCAGTCATTAGGGGAGTCGAATCCCCAAGAGGCTATTTCAATTTTTTGGAAAAAATTCTGGAAACTTTTAGTTTCTTCCAAAGCAAAGATTTTGGTTTGGAGAGCTATTTGTGTTTGCTTACCAACAAAAAACAAGTTGCGAGGAAAGAAAGTGAATTTGGATCCTTTGTGTCCCGTATGTAAAATTGCAGAAGAGATAGGTGTTCATATCCTTGTTGATTGCCTGGTAGCTAAAGATGTTTGGACTGAATCTAACGCGGGATGCAGCTAGGGTAATGTTTTGTGCCTCCTTGACTGGTTTAATTCAGGTTTTTCACATTGCTCTAATGATTCATGTGAGTTGGTGGTGATGGTGTGTTGGAGTTTATGGAACAATGGGAATAATATCATCTGGAAAGAAAGGGGAGGAACTAGAATTGGTATTCTTCAATATGCTGCTTCATACCTGGATTAGTGGAGAAAGGTAAGAAGAAAGAACGCTTCTGAAACTGCGAGGAGCAATCAAGAGGCTGGGACTTGGACGAAACCAAAAATGGGATGGATTAAAATAAACTCAGACGCTGCTATTTTTAACAATACAGGTATGACTAGTGTTGGTTAGATTGCACGAGACTTTGAAGGGCACTTTGTGAGTGCAGGATATATAACTTTCAAAGAATTCTTGATGCATGTACAGCTGAATGTCTAGGAATCAGAGAGGCATTGAGTTAGATAAAAAATTCAAGATTTTAAAGAGTAACTCTTGAGTCTGATGCGCAAGAAGCAGTCCAGTTTATCAATGGATGCGATGATCTCCCATACTCTTTAGGGCTTATTGTTGATGACTGTAGGAATATTAAGGAAGAATTTGCATTTCTCCAAATTTTTTTTGTGAAACGATCTGCAAATTCTATAGCTTACTGGCTTCAAGTTTTATGCACGGTTGTGGGGTCTAGAATACTTGTCTACCACAATTTATTGTAGAAGCTATTAATGGTGATCTTTGATTAATAAAATTTTTTTATTAAAAAAAAAATTGTCTTAGAAGTTTTCCACATTGAGCGGATGGATGACTGGAGAAAGTGGCACAAAAAAGTGGAAAATGGAGATGAAAAGCAATTTTCAAGAAATTAGACTAGAATAGCTAGTTCGATCGAAAATCGACCAAAGTTTTGATTCAATTTGATAATTAAAAATAAGTTTGCGAAGAAATCAGCTCAAATTGATATAAATCAGTTGAATCGGTGAATTAATTTTTTTTAAATCATTAGTAAAATAAATTAATTTCATATTTTTAATTGATATATGAATAATATTGTGAAGTAGAGTTTGGAGAAAGTTTCATACATGTTAGTCAATTTTTGGTTTTTCCTTATATATATGTTTGTACTTTTTATACCTTTTAATATATTTATATAATATTATATATAATTATGATATCGAATTGGTAGTTAAATCGATTAACTAGTAATCAATAAAGTCATTAATTTGATCATTGAATCTATTTCTCAAACATTGATAGAAAGGAGTATTTCAACCAAGTAATGAAAAATAAAGTTGATTGAAGAGTAGTTAAAAAATAACTATTCACGAATATGAGTTTCCCGAATGAAATAATAGTGTTTTTTTTATATATACTTATGTTGTTATATATAGCACAATGATGTTTGATTATAATTATGTAATTTCAATCAAATTTTAAATTCTCAAATTTTTGGGACTTTTAACTAAATAAAAAAAATTCTACTTGATTGTTAATTATTCATCTTTACGCAAAAAAAAAAATTCAATATTTATTCAAACAATTAACAACTTAATTCAAATTCAAATATAATTTATTTTTCAGTAATAATTAGATATTAATTAAGTATTGGATAAGTTATTAAAAATTGCTAAAATCTTTTTCTAGAATAGTTATGCTAAAGTCATTACATTTTCATTGAACTACTTTTTCAATCAAATTGAAAAAATTTCAAAGATAAGAACTATGTATTTAGATTATCATGTATAGGAAGGAGACCTTTGACTATAATTCCTTAATTTTCACTCAATTTTTAAAATTTTGAAATTTTTTATTATATAAATTAAAAAATTCTCATTAGTGGTTGATTATTGAATTTCATATTAGTTGGATATGTATTTATTCCATCCCAATATTCTTAATTTTTTTTATTGGTTAAAATAAATTATTCTTTATTTATCTCTAATATAGAAAATGATTGCATTCTATTAGAAAATCTATTTCTACTTAAATCCTAATATATGTAAGTTTCTTTGATTATTAAGGTAATGATTGGTATGCATAAATGGAATTAGGTGGGAATAGAATGACTTTAAGAATGGAATGAACATGGGAAAGGAATGATGTTAGTATAAACTATTCTATGCTTGGTATGATAAATGAGGAATGTAATCGTCATTCTTTATTTGATATAAATATCATGATTGGTATTTGACAATGATATGTAGGAATAGAGTGAAATATCTTAAATGACCAAATTATCTTTTTGTACAAAACTTACTAAAATAAAATATTTTATTGATAAATTATTTATATCTCATAATTTTATGCTTTTTCTGTAATTTTTAATTTTTTTATTTCGTAAAAGTGTATCACTAAAAGAGTACAGGGCTTTAAAGATGGAAAAATTTGTCTCTATGTTCCAATATTCCATCCCAGACTAAACTTTGAGATGAAAATTTCTAACTTAAAATATGTTGGTGATGCCATGGTGGCTAATCCACAAGACAAAAAAAAATCTGTTGGTAAATTCTAAGATGGATTTTTTTCCATCTCAATTTCCATCTTAAATAATGACTAATCATTTTCAATTTGAAAAAAATATCTGTTTTTAATTCTGTCTCAAATTGTTTTAAATTTCGTTAGCATTTTTGTGAGAATTTCGTTGGTAAATTAGTTTTAAAATTTGTCTTTAATTTATCTCAAATTTGTCTCTAAAAGTAACAATTTAATATTCAAACTGTCCATTATTTGTCTCAAAATTGTCTTTAATTCCATCTCTAAATTCGTTTATGAACTATCTTTGATCTATCTAAAAATGGTTTTTTAATTTTATCTATAATTTGCCTCTAATCATCATATTTGATGGTTATTTTCTTACAAATTTATAGATAAAATGTTATTTTTCCAAAATAAATGCTATAAAATAGCATAGACACCAGCTCATCATCCAACATCATATTTAATTAGTCAATAAGCTAACACAAATAAAGTCATTAGTATCTAATCTTATAAGATAACTCTTCCACACAATAAAAGTATGCATATCAAATCATCAATAGTTCAAATAAAGTAGTTCAAAATTCTAACATAGAAAACTCAACTAGTGTTATTAGTCATAATCAGAGGAACCATTGGCCTGTTGGACTAGACTAGCCAATGTCCTAGAATTAAGACATTAAGATGTTAAAATTATAGATCAAATTACAGATAGACAAATTGATTCCAAAGGTTCTTTGAAAGGTAAAATTCTAGACAGGATGAAAATCATCTTAAATATGCCTTAAGAAGCTTAAAAACAAGATGGCAGAGTATTGTCGCATCAATGTAAAATCTTAATACAGTCATATGTTGATACAACCACTGAAAATTGAACATGGTGCTGGAAGGATGGATGGATGGCATTCTGAAGAGGTCTCCCCACTTTATATAAACTTTTACTCAACTGGGTCTAACAGCAACTGCATTTCTCCCTACAAAACCAAAAATTACATATATTAAGGTATGAGAAGTTTAAGGTTGTTCATGACAAAAACAAGAATAAGAAAATAAGTAACCTTAGTTAAACACCCTTTGAATTACACCAATATGTCAAAGATGATAGGTAGCTGAATTCGGATTCAAGGGCAAATCTAAGGAAATTACTGCAACACTTGATCTAAGAGACATCCAAATATAGCCATATACTAAATTATCATAAAGAAACTATCCCATGTTCTTTATATGCATGATAAAAAACTCTCGCAAATTAAGCATATTAAACCATTTCAAATATAAGCAAAGGTTGCAAATGCATTAAACGAGAGAATATAACCAAACTACCTATTGACTCCAAAACAAATGTATCTCCACAAAGAATAGAAATCAATATTTGGAATTGTAGTTTAGCACCAACCTTTATAGAAGAGTCAGGCAGCAGCAGCCTGTTGTAACTTTCTATGTGCTCATTCCCTGATCCTCCTTTCAAGTGCTGGTCGAAAGTGCCTTATTAGCCCCTGAACTGGTTCAATGTGAACTAGGTGCGGCGAAACAAGTTTTGGGTTTAAATAGAACAGGGGATGGACCTATTAGACCTATACCATATCCATTATATTAGCATACCTCACAGAAAAAACAAAAACAAAACCAAGATTTATCATCTTATATTATCCTTAGTCCCTCAGTCAAAAAAATGTCAAAGTTTTAATTCATGATTTTTTCATTGCATAAGCATCTTATATATAATAAATAAATAAGAAATTTGTGTAGACTACAAATAATGCTTGTTGGATTTCCATCTAGATTATCAATAATGAAACCTGAAAGAAAAAGGAATCGTCTAATAAAGGTATAATGAAGGAATCTCAATGACAGGCACAATATCTCATAGTGTAAGAGATAAATGAAAAGACCAAATGACATCATGGATTCATGGTATACCAAAATTAGCTTCAAACCTAGATTATTGCCTCTCCTGTTCCTGTTCCTTGAGTGGTGTGCTGCGCTTTTATCACCTATACAAAATTCCATTTACATGTTATGTTGAGCCATAATCATAACTTTATAATGAATAGCACACATAAAGAATGCCATAAAACATAAGAATAAAATTTAAGGGTGAAAAATTACTTGATAAATTTTTCCTGCATCGCATAAACATTCAACAGCAATCCAAAGACCATGTCATAATAAAGCTCTCATCATGGTTTTGCCAAGTCAATTTTCATGGCATGTCTCGTAGTAAAACTAAGACAACAAACTGGACAGCATAAAATATATAACTTATATTAATGGACTTGTCCATATTTACACTAATATTACTAGAAAGATTTTAGGACAAGAAAATTTTTAAAGCATAAAAAAGATAGTTGATTCTTGAGTCTTAATTATAACTCAAGTGACACATTGTCTTTTCATAACTTCTCGAAATGAATGCCATCCATAAACAACAAGATCAACATAGTTCACCAGAGAAGCATATGAAATAGACCCTGTGCAGTAAGTAAAAATGAAGCACACCTCGTATATAAATTGCTATAGCCTAATAGGCATAAAAGAATTCTTGCCCCAAATCACATACTAATGAGTAAGTTTGCTTGTCTCAAAATAGCTATAGAGATGGAAGTCAAATTCAACTAGATGAACAATCAGTTTGTCCACCTCGATACCTCGAAGCATATTTTCGTTCCTGCTACTATCCTCAAGAAAATTTGAGTTTGATGACACTTCTGAGCAACAAGAAAAGTAATGGCTAGCCAGTGAGGATTGCCATAAATAGCTTTCTCTAAATCAAGTAGCTCGACACTAAGTACCAGTTTGTGAATGCTGGCATTGAAAAAGGAACTTTGACATGATATAGAAAGGGTAATTAACACCATATAAATGTGATTCTACATCCTTGGAGCATTATTTAGCATTCCTAATATGTGTACCAACAATGCATCCAAACCAATTTGCACCAAAACATGCACCAAGAAATATGAATTTCCATTCCCTAGAGAGTAAAGTAACAGAGTAGAGGTTTCATCAGCCAAACTCATGCAAAGAGTGTTCGATAGAGAAGCAAAAGGTAGCCTCACAAGTTAACCACTATGTGCATTCCCCTCAATAGCAATGCGATTAAATTCTATATCCTAAAAATTCTCTTATTTGTATAAAGGGTCTTCCCAAAAATATGTTTCACAAAACCATAATAAAGTTGGCATAAAAGTATACTAAATTGATATTATTCACAAAACAATAATAAAAGTCAACTGAATTGATATATATATCGTAATGATGGTGGTTCCGGTAGAGGATGTCACAAATATGCCTTCAAGTCCTTCCGGCTATTATTTCTAATAAAACAACTCAAACAAAACTCTCCATTTCCAATATTATCCATGTTCATCTCTTTCAAACTATCATTCAAATCCATGGACTCAAGAAAACAAGCAATACCTGAATTCAAGAAAGCACAGATAACCGACCGAGAGTTAGGGAGAAGAATGCTAGGGAATTAGTCAGTCAAAGTCTCCTTGTGCCCTTTTTCAGCTTTGAAATTTGATTTTGTCTTAATCATTTCATCAAACACCTTTTGTGTTGGATGTGCAACAACCCTTTTATTTGATACTTCAGCATCATTCGCCTCTTCATTGAATTCTTCTCGAAGCAACTTGAGCCCTTCTTCAAGCAACTCCAGTTTTGACCCATGAGATTCTAACTTATTTTGCAGTTTCTCCATCCCTTCCTTGATTTTTGAAATTTCTGCTTTCCAAACTGATTTGAATTCCTCAAGGAATTAGCATTTCATCAATTCTAACTCATCTGTGGCTACCTCATGCGGATCTTCAATTGATGCATAGTACGAATTCTCCATGGGTGTATAAATTGGACCACACTCTATTGTTGTAGAAGGCTGCCCGAGGATTGGAAAGCTCTGATACCACTTGTTATGGATGCCATTGTATCCGTAAGAGCCCATGCCCCAAGGTGATGTAGTTTGGTCAATTCATGAGGTGCACGATTGGAATTAAATGATGAAAATGTAGTTTATAGAGTGATTATAGATAGGAATTCAGGAAAGATTGATAAGAACATGATAGAGGAAGAGACAAACAGATAAAATAGAAATAACAAAGGAAGGGAGGAAAGAGAGAGAGAAAGCAAACTCCAAAAAGGATTTATCATTTTGTTGCAATAATAGTACACTATATTATCTAATTAATTTTGTAAAACTTATAATTCAAAAAAATTATAATTAAATGTCTACTCCTAAAATTTATTGAGAAAATATTTTAAGTGAAAAAATTGGTGTAAGTATTATTTTCTCAAAATTTTTATTGTGTCATTCTAAGTGTTATGATTCACAAATCTAAT
>JACGDI010005547.1:325027-364163 GCA_014898725.1 Jacaranda copaia
TCTCTCTCTCTCTCTCTCTCTCTCTCTCTCTCTCTCTCAAATTAACTGGATTCCATTATTGTTGCTACATTTGGTACTTTTGGGGCCATTAGAAATAAATTAAATATTTACTAACTTTTCTCTTCAATATATGTTTTTTGCTTTCAAAATATTTTAAATAATTATTATTGTAAATAACTATAATTATATTTGTGTGTTTTATATATACTTATTTAATTAATGTATATTTCCATATCTTTATATTGACATAAATCATAAAACTTTACTTTAACATCACTAATGAAGAAATTTTTTTTATAATCAATGTTTATACGAAAAAATGAAACTAGTATTACTTTTATCTTTTCTACAATCTCTAGTATATATATTTCCTCAAAATAAATTCTTCTAACATACATTTTTTCCATCACTTCAAAAATAAATAGCTATTAAGCTACTCTCCCATGACTCTAGAAAGACCACAAAGTAGATTTGATAGAATTGGTTGCTAAAGAGACTAGCTTTCTTTCAAAAGCCCAACAAAAAGATAAATTGGCACGAGGAGGTAGACAAATAAAAAAGACTTTGCAAGATGGGAGGTGGTAGAAGAAAAGATGGTGGTGATGTGACAGCGGATGTGAAGGTGCAATGGAGATGGCGGCCATGTGGAGATGGTTTCCTCTGTGGACAAAATTAGAAAAATGAGTTTGAAGTGAGAACAAATTTAGCCCTAATATCTTGTTTTTAAATTAATCTAGACCTAGTGGTCTAAAATATTTAGGGTAAATGGGTACTTCAGGGGTAAAAGTTCTATCCGTACCCATTTAAATTATTTTATTAGGTTTGGGTAAGGTGATGATTCTATGGGCCTGAGTAGGGTAAAACTCTACCTCATTGACAACCTTAATCCATTATCACCTTTCCCTACCAAAATTGTTCATCACTACTCAATTTGGCTTAGCCTCAACCATCCAGGCTTCGCCCTAAGCCAATACCTCTAATCCTCCACTCCTTACCATAAATGCCCATGCTTAGGTGCCATAAAACTTAATGCTACCAACTATCAATATTGGTACTCTCAACGGTGTTTGACAATCATAAGGTATAGTTTTGAACCTTATATTATCAACACTCCTACACTTGCTAAACTTGCAGATCCTTCTTTGATCCTACAGAATCAACTACTCTGAAGTGCTCTTTGTGCATCCCTTACATAGGAAGTTTTCTCTCAAATTCTTGAGGCATCGACATCCTATGATATTTGAAACACCCTCCGAAACATCTATGCCAAGCCCTTTTGCGCACTTGTTTTAACCCTCAAGAATAATCTTTCTTATATCTCCAAAGGGACTCAGTCTATAACCGTTTACCTTCAATCAATCAAGTAGCTTCCTGCAACTTTAAAAGCTATTGGAGAGCGAGTAATGAGTGACAACATAACTATTCATGCTTTACGAGGACTGTTGTATGAATATTGTGGCTTATTTGATTCTATTCGTGCAAGGGATACAACAATATCTTATGAAAAATTATACTTGAAGCTATGTGACTATGAGCATGAGCTTGCCACTGTGTCAATAGTCTCCCCATTGATAACTGTAAATGCTACCTCTAAAAACAACAGAACCAATAGGCCAGGGAACAAGCAACATTAAAGAGGCCAACAAAATTTGCAAGGGCGACAATAACATTATGGTACCAATAAATCTCGTACTACTATCACTTGTTAACTATGTGATAAACTAGGTCATCATGCCAAACTATGCAAGCGACTCCAAAATTCATTTCCCTAGCTTCATCAATATCCACTTGTGGGAATCAACCAGCCTTGAAACCTTATGCCAACTTCACTGCAAATTTGGACAACATTTCCAACAAATGGCTAGTTGACTCTAGGGCCTCTCAACATGTGACGATCGATCTTCAAAATCCATCTTTACATAATGAATATGGTGAAGGTGATGATGTTCTTCTTGGTGATGATAAGAGTTTACCCATTACTCATTCTGGATCCATTACTTCATCAACTGCTCGTAGACCCTTAAATTTAGATAATGTTTTTCATGTCCCTTTAATGTAGAAAATTTTAATTTCTACAGATTATGTGCAGAAAATAATGTTTATTTTGAATTCTCACCATTCTCTTTTGTTGTAAGGATTATCGTACAAGAACTCCTCTGGTACTGACTGTGCCTAAAGACGGTCTTTATGAATGGCCAGACAAAATCTCTAAACCTCTTGTGCTCTCCCTTCAAGTCTCTCCTTTATCGACTTAACATCATTGTTTTGGTCATCCTTCATTATCTATTCTTCGTGTTTTGTTTTCTTTAGTTGATATCTCTAATTCAATAATTACTTTATTTTTTTATTGTGATTCTTGTAAGTGCAACAAAATGCACAAGCAACCTTTTTATAAATCATCAATAAAATTTGAATTTCCATTGCATTATTTTGGTCACCCCGAACCCGCGCCGCTTGGGGCGGGTTTTGAAAGCATAAATGGGTCTTAGGGCGAGTCTTGAATTTTAATTTTTAAACTCAAACCTACCCCTCTAGATATTATATATATTAATTTTATTTATTATGTGTATATTTTATGTGGTTTGTATTCATATATATATATATGAAAAATATGAGTATTATATATATGTTTTATATAAAAATAATAATATTGTCATAATTATATATGTTTTATATAAAAATAATAATATTGTCATAATAAATAATTTGTACATTCAATATGTATTCAAAGACTAAAACATACATATATAAATATTTAAATAATAAAGTTTTGTTAATAATCACTACAAAAAACTGGCATTTTGTGATGGATTTTTGCAATAGAAAAAATTCATTACAATTTGCGATGGAAATTCTATCACAAAATTTTCCATCGCAAAAAGAATGAAAGTTTGAAAAAAAAATTGTGACGGATTGTGAAGTTTTGCAACAAATTCTAATCCATCACAAAATTGCTTCTTTTGCAATGGAAAAATCCATTGCAAAATTGCCACTTTTTCGACGGAAAAATCTGTCACAAAACAGCAATTTTATGACAGATTGAAATTCAAACCCAATTTTTTTGAACTTTTTTAAAAAATTTGCAACGAATTGAAATCCATTGCAAAATCAAAAAAAAATTATTAATTTTCTATTGCAAATTATCGGGGTTAAATAAAATGCCCTAATTTCCTCTTTCTCTACATAGATAACTTATTTTTCTCTTTGGTTTCTTCTACCCTTTTTCTTCTTCTTTTTCTTCTCTCTTTTAAAATTATTCAAATGGTTGGCCAGCGTGCACTATCACCAGCTAGCTAGCTAGTGCAGGTGCGGCCAGTAGCCTGCTGGCCCCACCAAACCAACACAGCTTGTTGTGCTAGACGAACCAGCATGTTGTTGGTGCATCCAGCAGCTGCTGGTATGGCCAGCAAACCCGTTGGCCGCACCAGCACCAGCACCAGCACTAGCCACTAGTGCAGTTAGTGACCCCCTAGCCGCACTAGCACCAACCACTAGTGTGCCCCAGGGGTTACTAGTTGCCAATCAGCTAGTGACCAGCAGCCAGCCAAATTTGAATTTTTTTTTTTTTGAAAAATTAGTTTTAATTTTACAAAAAAATGCTGATTGTTGTTTGGGTTATTGTTTTAGGTTTGAAGAGTGTATACTTGTGTATTATTTCAGTTGATTGAGGTAATTTGCTTAATTATGTTAAAATTTAATTATATGTTAGTTATCTTCATTATGTTTTAGTTAATTATCTCCATTAGTTAAAATTTGATTATGTTTTAGTTAAAGTTTGATTTATGTTTTAGGTAATTATCTTCATTAGTTAAAGTTTAATTATATTTTAGTTAAAATTTGATTTATGTTTTAATTATCTCCATTATGTTTTAGTTAATTATCTCCATTAGTTAAAATTTGATTATGTTTTAGTTAAAATTTAATTTATGTGTTAGTTAAACTCAAATAATAATTTATTATTTTTGGTATAATAATTTGATTTAACAAAAATAATGATTTATGTATTAGTTGAAATTTGAGTTACGTTTTATATTCGTTTTAAATGTTGCTATATTTGTTAGAGTTATATTTTTTAATTGAATTAAAAATTTTATTAGAATTTTGATTGAGTTAAATTTTCTGGTACTATATTTTGAATTGTAATAAATATTTAAGTTTTCATTTAGTTTGTGGAATTATAGTTTATTAATAATATGTGCGTTTGTAACATGTGTCTAGTGATGTAGGCCATCTTGGCTTGGTGGAAATCTTTTATGAGTGTTGATTTTACTAAAACATTTAATAGTAAGTTTGAATATCTTGTTTTAATTTTATATATTTTTATAGTACAATACTTTAGAAATATTTAGAATTTGTGGAATTAGGAAGGAGGATGGGATGTTGGGATAAGAGGTTGAGCTTTCTCATTTGTTGCTAATTGGTTTTTAATTGCTTGCATAATGATGATGAATATAATGGAGAGTGTTTATGTGTTATTATGTGTTTACTAATATTATTAATTATTTTCAATTAAAATGATGCTCTCATTATGTTTAGTCTTAATTTTTAGGCAATTTGGATATCTTATTTTAGGGAGGTGTTTGATACACATTATTATCTTTGTGATGACAAAATAATCCTGAAAAATTCTTGCTAGAGGAATCATGAAATTAATGCATAAATGAAATAATATATGAATTTGATGAATAATTTTAATATTTACATCCAAATCAAATTTCAAAGAGGGTTGAGATTACATAATCTCACCCCCAAACCCACTACTTCAATAGCTATTTATCTCATCTATAATACGGGCTTTGGACAAATTACGAGCTAGCCTACAAATATCATATTCCATATCAAACAAGAGATTACCCTATATTAAAAATTATGGTAATTGTTAATATCCCAAATCAAACAATTAAACCCAAAATAATTTGTTTACCTACTTCATTTGTTAGGTAATCTTTTAATCCTTTTGTCGATTACTCTTCATTTTTTTTATTTGCCAAATATATTCATCTCTAAATAATAATGATATTATTATTATATTAAGCAATTACTTTCCAACAAACATACATTAATAAAGTAAATAATCAAATAGTTTTATCAAAATTAAAATATTTATAATAAAATTACTTTTGCATCGCTCAAATTGAGATCATTTTTAATTAATTTCCTCATTTACAGAATATGGATATTCATGCTAAACATAGTTGGATGCATGATAGACTCTTGCCGAATTAAAAAGATTATACAAGAGAGTTTGTTGTTTGGGTGAAAAATTTTATTGATCATGCATCCGTCCAACCTCAATGTTTGAAAGATGGACGAATAAAGTGTCCTTGTTAAAAATGTAAGAATATAAAATTTTTGATACCTGATGAAGCACATGTACTTTATTAAAATATAGGGTTCAGCCTAATTATAGGTATTGGATTGCATATGGAGAGACTGAACCTTTGGATTTCAATGTATATAGGGGTACTCTTAGTAATGCTCATTTTTGTGGTAATGTCGTGAACAATAGGTATGAAAACATGGTTTATGATGCTATGGAAACTAGTTTTTATACTAAAATTATTCATGAGAAAGGCATTAATCCGAACAGAGAGGAACCTCCAAATATAGATGCTTAAGCCTTTTATAACATGTTGGCTACTACTTAATGACCGTCATGGTTAGGTTGTGAAACTCATTATGAGTTGTCTATAACTCTTCAAATGATGTGCTTGAAATCTAACTACAATATGTCTCAAGGATGTTTTGATCGAATGGCAGAACTTATTAAATCCTCAAATCCTTCAAAAAACCATGTCCTAAATAACTTTTACCAAGCAAAGAAATTGGTTTCAAAATTAGGGTTAAGTTCTATGAAGATCAATTGTTGTATCAAGGTTGTATGTTATTTTACACAATTGATGCCAATCTGAATGAATGTAGGTTTTGCAATCATCCATGTTTTAAACTATTTGTAAGAGGTCATCAAACGAGAAAGCGAATTCCTTACAAAAGGATGCATTACTTACATCTAATTCCTTGGCTCAAAAGATTATATGCATCTTTGAAATCAACTAAGCGTATGAGGTGGCACTTTGAAAATAAAAAAAAGTTCTAGTATTTCATGTCATCCTTCTTATGGGTTTGCTTGGAAGCATTTTGATGAAATTCATCTGAATTTTGCATCTAAGCCAAGAAATGTTAGGCTTGGATTATATGCAGATGGATTTAACCCTTTTAGTCAATCTGCTACATCATATTTATGTTGGCCAGTTATTGAAACTCCATATAACTTGCCTCCTGAATAATGTATGACAACTCCTTACATGTTCTTAACTTGTATAATACCTAGTCCATATAATCCTAAGAGTAGAATTGATGTCTATTTACAACCTTTAATTGGGGAGTTGAAGTTGTTATAGGAAGATTGCGTTAGAACTTATAACATTTCTAAAAAATAGAACTTTCAATTGAGGGTGGCACTCATGCGGATGATTAATGATTTTCCTACTTATGACATGCTATCGGGTTGGATGACTGCAGGAAAATTAGCATGTTCAATTTGTATAGAGCAAACTAAGGCATTTAGATTGAAAAATGGTGGAAAAGTGTCTTGGTTTGATTGTCATTGTCAATTCTTGCCTACAGATCATATGTTTAGGAGGAATAGAGATGCATTTTATAAAGGAAGGATTGAACAATCGGAGGTACCTCCTAGATTGACTAATCAACAAATATAAGAGAGGATTTATAGTGTTCCCAAAATCATTGACTTGTCAATAATTTTTCATAAATTACCTGGATATAGTGTATCACATAATTATACAAAACAAAGTATATTTTAGGAGTTGCCTTATTGGAAAGATAGCTTGGTTCGCCATAATTTGGATGTTATGCATATCGAAAAGAATATCTTTGAAAATATGCTTAACATCTTAATGGATGTCAAAGGTAAGACTAAGGACAATGAGAGGGCAAGATTTGACTTGGAGGAATATTGTAGAAGACCGGGGTTATATTTGAGACTTTTACCAAATGGAAAATACATCAAATCGAAAGCTTGATTCTCCTTAATTGTAGATCAAAGGCAAGATTTGTGTAATTGGATAAAGGATCTTAAAATGCCAAATGGCTATGCTTCAAATTTGGCAAGATGTGTAGATAAAATAAAATTAAAATTATGTGGATTGAAGAGTCATGATTGTCGTGTATTTATGCAACGGTTGCTACCAAGTGCCTTTCGTTTGCTACCACAAAATGTGTGGAGGCCTTTAACTGAATTGAGCCAATTTTTTTGGGAATTGTGCTTAATAGAATTATGTGAAGATAGTTTATTGCAATTGAAAAAAAATATCCCAGTTATCTTGTGTAAGTTGGAATGCATATTCCCACCAGGTTTTTTTGATTGAATGGAGCACTTGATGGTGTACTTACCGTATGAGGCACTTATTTGTTGGCTTGTACAATATAGATGAATGTATCCTTTTGAGAGGTAAATAATCAATATAACTTGTAAATACTATAAATATTCCATACATATTAAACATTTATAATTGTATGTCTTTATTTTTCAGATTCTTACATGATTTGAAAGGCATTGTCAAAAATAGAGCTAAAGTTGAGGGATCTATATGTGAGGCATATCTAGCCCAAGAATTAGCATATTTTTCATTGTATTACTTCAAGTTTCACATTCAATCAAGGAGTATGAGAAGTAAATGAAATAAAAAAGAGGGATATAATGATCAACAACCACATACTCTGTCAGTCTTTAATAAGACTAGACAGTTTGCTGGTAAGTGTACTAGTAGATGGTTGAATGATACTGAGTTGAAAACTGCCTCATTGCAAGTTCTTTTAAATTGTGATGAAGTCATGCCTTTTCTCGAGTAAGCTTAATTTTCAATTCAATATAAATTCATTTTTAATTAATAAGTATGAATTGAAAAAAAAGAAAAAGAAAACTAATGTTCAAACTCAATATATTTTAGGATGTATAAAGCAACCCTTCGACATTGTTAGCCCTTCGTCAGCGACCTTCAAGTGGAGCAATCTATTGAGGATCATTTTGTAAATTGGTTCCAAGAATATGTAAGTATAAAAAAATTTAAAATAAATAATTGTCTTTGTTAACCAATAAAAACTATATTAATTATTCAATTCCTTGCTATTATTTATAGGTGCACATTCCAGAAAATATGGTACAAAATCAATATTTAAAGTATATAATATGGGGTCCTATGAGAGAAGTCAAGACATGGCCTCGATTTTTTGTTAACAGATATGTATTTCATACAGATTCATTGGCAAGTATAAAAAGATGTGTAATTCTGGAGTATGTCTCAAAAGTGAATGATCATTAGAATTTTATGGAAAACTGAAGGAAATAATCCTACTAGAGTATCTAGGTGTACTTGAAAAGAAAGTTTTCCTCTTTAACTGTTATTAGTTTGATACATTATCTAACCGTGGTATCAAGATAAACAAAGAGTATGATATTATTGAAATCAAAGAAAATGAAAAATATCCAAAGCTTGATCCTTTTATCGTTGCTCAACATGCATATCAAGTGTATTATATTCCTTATCCTAGTGCTAAAAGAGATAAAGTTCATTAGTGGTTTGTGATCAAAATAAGACCAAGAAGTAGGGTGGATAAACATTATATTGTGGAGGTAGCTTTACACGAACCACCTACCACAGTCAATGCATTTGTTGATACCAATCCAATTGATGACTTACTTGATATTGAAGGATCTTATGAAGAAATAAATCTAGAAAATAATCAAGTGATAGGTGATGACGAAAAGTTAGAGGGCGAGGATGAGGATGAGATGAGGATGACGACGACGATGCATATGATGCTGATGCTGATGATTAGTTTTTTAATTTATTGTTATGTAATGCGAATTTATTTAAAAACTCATTGTTGATGTACTATATAGATTATCAATGTCAAACACAATTAAACTTCCAAGAATGGTAGTTTTAACTTGTCGATCGACAATTTTCATGCTACTCGATTATATTGGGCAGTGCCACCCAATTTGATTTATCCATAGTCAAATATGTACATAATGACATTGTAAAATCATCAATGCATAATTCAATAATTTATAGTTTAATTACTTGAGTTTTATATTTAGGAGAATGTTATTATAAAATCATCAATGCATAATTCAATAATTTATAGTTTTACTTGCATAATATATTTATGCGAATGGTATGAAATGACCTTTATAGCATTTTTTTTTTTTTTTGTGTTTTCTATATATAATTAGCACAATAACTAAATTTAAGATATTCCTTTCTTATTTATAAATTATGCAAACCTCTTTTAGGTTGGTGTAAAAATAGGTACACCTTCGCAAATTTATATAATTATATCCAGTAATTATTAGGTTTTTTGACATAAAGTTATAAAATCAATAAAAAACTAACGAGAATCCAATTTCATCCGTATTTGGTGCATCCATATAAAGTTAAACCCCTTAAACTTTCCCAAATTACATACATCTCTCTAACATGTATTATCATCTGACACATAACTCCACCCATTTGCTATATATTTTTATACCTTAATTTTTTGAAGATGACAAGTTTTAAACCCATTAGGGTTTTTTTGTCCTCAAATTTATAACAATATCATCTCAAATTAGTCCATATTTGCATGTACTTTATTGATTGCAATCTTTATGATTATTTCTACATTTATGATGGGGATTTATTTAATGTCATTTATCTATAACAATTTACATAATTAATATTTGTTATAGATGTCAAGTAATAGAGAGGGAAAAAATAAGATTGGTCCATCTAACACGGGATCGAAATCATATATTCCTCTACACACTTATCTAGATATTGTGTCAGGTAGTTCTCCAATAGATGCGCCACCTACTTTCTCATTTTTCCCATCTACATCAGCATTTGCAGATATTGGGAGTACAAATATTACTCAAAGGATATTTATTTGGCTTTGAGGGAGAGAGTAATATTTTTTTAATATTTTTAATTACAATAATTTATAATGTTATGTGTACTACTAAATTGAATTTTATTTTTTTCATATATGTTGTAAAAATATCTTTGTGAAACAGGTTCTCCAAGGAGTTGTTATGTGCCCAGAAAATAAGTACTATTATTAAAAGGCAATTACAACAACTTTGGAGAGCATGGAAAAAAATTCCAGATGAAGTTAAAACAATGTGATTTGGGGAGTTTGCGATAATAATTATTTTAAGTATCATATTTTTTTTCTTAATTACATTTCAAAATGGAAGAGTTCTTTAAATGTTTTAAATTCTTTTATGTGTTTTAGAAAAAAATTACTTATTATTATCATGAGAGTGCACTAATTCGCAAAATATTCAAGCATCGTGGCTCAAAAATATTGAAAAATAAATTACACCCAGTACGTCAATCCAAAAAGAAATCCATTTAGATGGAAAATGAAGTTTGGGATGGATTGCTTCAAGAATGGGGTAATGATGGATTCCAAAAAATAAGTGCTCAAAATAAAGTGAATCGAGCATTAGATTGCGGTAGTGTTGGATTTCCACTTCATCAGGGTGGATGTATTTCATACCTATCACACAAAGACAAAATGGTAATTTTTATAAAAGTTTAATATTCAATTTTAATTATAATTGATTCATGAAAAGTGCGTTTGGATATAGGAGAAAGAACTTGGACACCGACATGGACTTACAGAATCATTTATGCATACATATTCTGCATTAAATGAAAGAGGTGAACGCACATGGGTCAATGAATGTGCACAGAATATTTATGTAAGTAGTATGTTATATAAAAATAAAGAAAGTTTAAATGTTATAAATTTTATATTAGAAAGTTTAAATGTCATATATATGTTGATTTTTAATGTAAAAAGTTTAATTTTTTATATATGTTGATCATTTTATGTACTTCATGTATAGAATACATTCAACAGTCGACTAGAAAAGTTCTCTAGTCAAAGTTCAAGTGACCGTGTTGACAGTTCTTCAGTGCCCATGTTATCTCAACTTCAGGTGAAAGTTCTAAGTTATTAATTTATATTCTATCTTATTTTCAAATTGAATTATTTAATTTTTATTAATTTGTGGTAATATTATTTATACAGGTGTGGAGGGATACAGTAGGTGGATCGAAGAAGGGTCGAATTGATGGACTTGAAAGTGAGGCTTCCTTTGCCTCAGGTCACTCATCTGGAGGATTTCCAAATAATCCATTGTATGAAAGTGAAGAAATTAAGACATTGAAAAAAGAAGTGACAATGCTGAAAGATCCAATGACAACGTGTAAAGAAGAAAATATGATGTTTAAATAAAAATTCATGAATATGGAGGTGATGATGCGACAGATGTTTATGCAGCAGAATATGCATACCCCATCACCATCAGTTCATCCTCATACATCACCACTTTATCCACCTACAAATCTCTCCTTCATGGCACCAGGCCAAAGTTATTTCCTACACCATCCTTGTCTAGATCTTCTAATGAATAGCCACGAAGAAACATAGATGATGATTGATTGACTTATATATGAATGTTTAGGTATATACTGTGTTAAGATGATTATTACACTTTGATAATTATATTTTAATACATTTATATTGTTGAATTTATAAATTTTTTGTTTGTCTAATGTTATATTTGGATTTTATGAAAGATTTGTTGTTTTATCATTTGATGGTTATAAACATCATTAAGTATAGTGATTTTAGATTTATGAATATACTATTATCGATTACAAGTTTTTAATATTGGAAAAATACTGCAAAATAAATAAAAATAAAAATATTTTATGACGGAAAAATTCTTCAAAAACTACGTTTTGTGACGAAAAAAACCATAGCAAAAAATACCAAAAAATTGAACATTTGCGATGAATAAAAATCCATCGCAAATTTGCAACAAAAATTTACGTCGAAAATTTCCATCACAGATTTGTGATGGAATTTTTTGTCGCAAAATCCGTCACAAATTATTGCAACCAAAGATTTTGCGATAGATTTTTTCTATCGCAAAATCCGTGCCCTTTTTTTTAGTAGTGAATATTATTTTCTCATATTATGAAGTTATGGTGATGTTTTTTTGAAAAGTAATATTTTTAATTTTTTTAAATATTTTAAATGGGTTTAATGGGTCTAACGAGTCCAACATACTAGATAAGGATTTGAGCTAGGCTGGGTTTTGCCAAACCCACCCCAAACCCTACCCATTGCCATTCCTATTTCTAATTGCTCCCCACACACCACAACATAATGCAACTTATGAACGTTGACATCGGCATATTGTTGAAATAGATCTTACTCTTTTACATGTGGCTAAATTATCTCTTTCCTTATGGACTTATGCATTTCAAATTGCAGTGCACTTGATTAATCGCATGCCTACACCTATTTTTTAGTTTGACTCTCCTTTTGCAGGTTAATTTAGCTATTTACCAAACTATTCCAATTTATGTGTCTTTCGATGTTTATGCTACTTCTGGCTTCATCCTTATGGTTCTAATAAGTTTGATTCAAAGTCCAAGTCATTTATATTTTTGGGATACTTTTTGAACCAAAGTGCATTCAAGTGCTTTGGTCCTGACACTCAGAAGTTATACATTTACCGTCATGTGGACTTTATTGAGCATATTTTTCCATCTACTACTCTTTCTATTATCAATCCTTAGGTCACATTTGAAACAAGCATAGAATGGGTTCCTCATGAATTAATTCTGTTATTTCAGTCTCCACACTGCTCGGCAGCTCTATTCTCTTAACTGCCATCCACATCATCTAACTAGTTGGTGCTCTTTTCATCTATGTTGCTTCCACCATCCAATCTTTCAAACACTAGGCCATCTATGAGACCTTTAATAGACTTGTCTTCGGTGCCACCTGACGCACGGAGTTAAAGTCAGGTTAGTCTTTCTCAACCTCACCCTCTCTAGCCTTGAGCTATCCCCATCTTCTCTGCCTAAAATTTCTCTACTGAGCTTGAAACTAAATTACATCCTTCATAATCCACAACCACCAAACCTGCCCCTACCCATCCCATGATGAGCAAGACTAAAAATAAGATTTGGAAGCCTATTTAGAAATTAAATTTGCATATCACCACCTAAACCTCCAAAATCCTCATATCCATAAAACTTGAACCTAAATCTATCCCTAGAGCCATTGCAGATCCAGAATGGTATGTTGCCATGAAAGACAAACATCATGCCTTTGTCTCTCAAGGCATCTGGTCTTTGGTTCCCAGACCCCCTAATAAAAATATTGTTGGCTCTAAATGGTTGTTCCAGACCAAGCTCAATCCTGATGGTGCACTCAATAAATACAAAGCTAGATTGGTGGCTCAAGGGTATACTCAATGACCTGGCTTGGATATTTTGAGACTTACTCTCCGGTTGCCAAACATCCAATAGTACATGTGGTTCTTTCCATTGCTATCACTCATAAATGGCCTCTTAGATAATTGGATGTTAATAATGCATTTTTGCATGGTCACTTATTAGAAGAAGTTTATGTGTCTTAACCTAAATGATTTGTTGACCCTAAGCATCCTGATTATGTTTGTCATCTACATAAGGCGATTTATGGTCTCAAACAGGCACCCAGGGCTTGGTATTCTAAATTTAAATCCTACTTACTGTCATGCGAGTTTAAGATGGCTTGTTCAAGTTATTGCTTGTTTATTTATCATCATGGTGCTATCACTATCCATTTGGTGGTCAATGTGGATGATCTTATCGTGACAGGGAACAATGTCGCAGCAGTACAGAAGTTTATTGATAATTTTGGTCAACGGTTTTCCATCAAGGATCTTGGTACATTGGGATACTTTCTTGGTGTTCAGGTTACCCATAATTCTAATGGCATCTTCTTGTGTCAGAAGAAGTGTGTTAAAGATCTAGTGAGATAGGCTCAAATAACGGGTGCAAAACTAGTTTCGACACCACTAGCGACTGGCAAAGAGCTTAGTTTGGGTGATAGGGCATTGTTATTCGATCCTAAGGAATATCAAGTTCTTGTTAGCACTCTGTAGTATTTGGCATTTACTAGACTGGATAGAGTCGATGCTACAAATAAGCTATTTCAATTTTTTCATGCTCCAACTGTTAATCATTGTGTTAGTATTCCATATCGGTGAAATAAATAAGTTGTGATATCTTTATATATTTTTGGGCAATTTTCACCTATTGAGCTAGCTTTTGAGGTTAAGTTAGGCCAAAGGTTCATTCTTTTAACATGGTATCGGAATCACCATTCTTAATGTTGAGTTATCCAGCATCATTGGGCTACCCATTTCATATTATTCTACGCTCCAAATGTTTATTTCTAGGCGTGCGTGAGGTGTGTGTTAGTGTCCTACATCCATCTTTACCTCTTGAGCAAGTTTTTTAAGTTAAGTTAAGTTCAAGGTCAATTTCTTTAACACATTGGCAAGCTCTCAAGCGTTTAATTCGCTATCTTGCAGGTACCCAAGATGAAGGTTTGTTTATTTCTCGAAAATGTCCCACTACTTAACATGCTTTCTCTGATGCTGCGCTGGGGATAAATCCTCTACAAGTGCATATCTAGTGTATCTTGGCAAGAATTTGATCTCTTGGAGTTCACAGAAACAAAAAGAGTCATCTCTATATCGTCTACTGAAGCTGGGTTCTGTGCTCTCACGTTCGCCACACAAGAAATATGTTGGATACAAAACTTGTTGAGTGAGTTGCGCATATCACTTATGAGTCCTCCATTTATGTACTATGATAACCTTGGGGCAACTTATGTTTCAGCCAAGCGTGTCTTTCATTCCAAACTGGAGCTCTGCTATCATTTTGTAAAGGAATTGGTTAAAAAAAAAACAGTTGCGTGTGGCTTACATCAAGTGTGCAAATCAACTGGCATACCTTCTTACCAAGGCTTTATCCCGAGGGGCATTTGTAGCTATGAAATCCAAGATAGGACTTAGAACTATGCTTAGCTCTACCCCTATCTTGAGGGGGCACAATGAAACTAAATAGGAACCTTCTTATTAATGTGGAGATATTCTTTCCTTTTTTCATTTTAGGATAGTTTCTTTTTTACATGTTTCCTTCTTCATCAAGGATCTTCTGTATAAATCAACCATTCTACACTAATAATATTATGGCTTTCTCATTCCATTTCAAATCTGTTATAGTGTAATATTGTGTAAATCCCTTTTACACTAATCAGAAAATTAAAAAAAAAATTATTCTGTTTTTTCTAACCTTTGTTCTTTCTATGTAATTAAATTGTATGTGAGTTGACAGTAACATGCGATATATTGTCAATATGATGTGCGGCGTGTCCTAAGTCCTAACTTGGAGGATGGCACTTTTGCCACTAGAACAATTTCAAAACTATTTTTGCTGTTGTCAACTTACATATTATTTAGTTTAGATCCTCTATTTTATTTTATAAATACATATTAAGTGTATCTAATTTTTTTTTATAAAAATAATTAATTTAAAACAAAATACACTTAAGACATATATTTATTAAGTTAAAATAAAATATCCAAAGTGCACACCTTCTGATGGTCCCTGAACTTTTACATCTATCCATTATTATACAGCCACAAAGGCTTCTTGTTTTGGAAAACATTAGCAAGTGGGTTGTGTTTTGTGTTATTCAATGTCCCAAAATTTGTATACAAAATGGGCTGTTGTTCAAAACTAGACAGGAGATCCATCTGCCTCATGCCTATATTGACTTTTTTATCTTAACCCTTTTGATGGTTTTTGTGGGAGATGACTGGTAAGGCTACAAGTGTCCTTTGACGTGTGGCTCTACGCTTAAATTCCCTGCCCCAAGCCTTGCTACCTATTCAGATTTCAGGCCCCTTCTAGTTTGAATTTAGTCATATCGCTCAATCCAGAAGCAGCCACCGAATTGGTAGAAAAATCTCGTCTTCTAAGTTCTAACACGAAAAATTGCTCTCTATCTATTCCTTGCTCTTTTTCCTTTTTTGCTAATTATTCTCTCTTGTTGCTCCTTTTTCTCTCTTTTTGTCATTCTTGCTCTCGTTATTTTTTCTTCTATGCACCATTTTTCTATTTTGATTACCTTATTTCATTTATTATTTCATCTTTTATTTCAACATAATATATATATATATACAGTTAGAAACACATCAAGCGTATTAAATTTTTAATTAATTATTTTTGTAAAAAAAAATTTAATACACATATTATATATTCATAAAATAAAATAAAAGATGAAACATATATAAAAATAAATTATTTAAAATGCCATTTTTTTTCCTCCCAATTTGTGATCCCCTATCTTCCTCATCTTTCCCATTTCCCGGTTTCCACCCTAAGGGGGCAAAAAAAATAGGAAAAGTGGTAAATGAAAGAGGAAAAGGTTTGAGAGGGAAAAAAAAGAATAAAAAAGAAAATTAGAGGAAAATAAAGTGAAATGAAGAGAAATTTTCAATAATTTTTTGTATGTAAACTTAAATTCTATTATCTTTTCAAAGTGCCTTTCCTTTTAATATTTTCAATTTTACAACACCACTGGAAATTTTTGAACACAAGTTATTTTTCTTTAATAAAAACAAGGATGGTTGTTAGTCTATTATATTTTAGAAGGGTCAAAAATTTGTGAATACTGATTTCTTTTGGCTTCAATGATCATTTTTCTAGACCAATGTTTATATTTTTGGAATAATATATTTCACTGCAATTTTTTCAGTTTTTATGTATTGAATTATTTGATTTAAACCACTTTGAATTCTCTATTTAATTCATCTTCTATTTCAACCTAACATGTGTGTGTGTGTATATATATATATAAATTATCTTACTATATTAGCACCAAATTTGCATGGACTTCACATTTGAAATTGTACTCCTAATAATTTAGGTATCTGCTATGATAAAATTACTACAAGAACTATAGCGCAACTACAAATTATAGCTACAATTTTTCATAATAAATATAATTTTTTAAATAAGAAGTAATAAAAATTATTAGTTATTAATTCTAGTATTTTTCATTGGAGGCACAACACATTAGCAATGTGCTAAAGTTAATATATATATATATATATATATATATAAAATAATAATAATAATCGGTTATGAATTGATCGTAGTAAAAGTTAACTACAAAAATATTTACTTTAAAATTTTAATTTTATAATTAAAATTGTAAATTTTTAACATCAATTATGAATTATGAATTAATTGGAGCTGATGCTCTAATTTTTTTGTGGTATTGTGCATTTAACTTGTTACCCATTTCTTTCCCACAGATTGAAAAAATTTCTCTATGATTGGATATATGGCTTAAAAGAAACTGTCAACAAAATTATAAGGAGTTCAACCGAGAATATTAAAACAGGTGGAAGCTGTATGTAGGGGTAATTGAATAAGTTTATTTAAAGCAATCAAATATGAGGGAAATTCAATGCACGAGTGATTAATGATGTCAATGCTTACTTGCTTGTTCGGCCAAATAAATTGCGATTTCCTTCCTTTTCTTTTACGTTGAAGAATACCTAATTTTACGAACCATAAACAAGTTGACGAGGAAAATTGAAGAGATGGAGAGAAACATTGCCCATTTCATATTCAAATTTCAAAAAATCTACTTTGAGTTCTAATTGCATTAAGCCTCCTTTTCGACTTGAATATGTAAGAAAGATTTGAAGAGCGTTTTGTTGTGGTTTTAAATGGAATCTCTGGATTTTGAAATTATGGTTATTTGATCTTTTCTTTTTGTTATGAAAATTATTTATATTTTTAATTCTTTCCATATTTATCCTGTTGTGCTATTACGGCATTCACCTTAATCAATTAAATTTGACATAAAATTATACATGCAACTTATTCAAAACTACTAAAATATACGTATATTTTCAAGACATACATCTTTTTAGGTATAAAAACTATAAATTAAATTAAATTAAATTAAATCTTCCCCCCACCTTATCCTACTTAGCATCTTCATATAATTCATTCAAACATATTTTTGTTTTGCACCAAAAATAATACAAATTTTATGATTTTCTCAACTTTAAAAATACTAAAAATGTGAAATGTAGAACAAAAATACAACCAAACACCCCCTTTGCCATCTTTAACACTATGTTTGGTTGAAGGAATTTGACAAAGAAAGAAAAATGTTAGGGAAAAGAAAACAAAATCAAAGAAATATAAAACAATGTCAAACTTGTTTGGTTGTTAAAGAAAATAATGAAGAAATGAATAGAGGGATGTGTGTTGTGGAGAAGGAGAGAGGCGACAAATAGGCTTTTCCCTCATTTTCCTCCAACATATTATATTTTTTCTTAAGTTTTTCTTTCTTTAGTATTTTCCTTATCAACCAAACAATAAAAATTATTTTCCTTAATATTATATTTTCTTTTCCCCACTCAAATCCTTGAACCAAACATAGTGCAAATGAGTTGGGGAAGCTATTGAATAAATCATGATATAGAGTTCTTCCTCCCTTTGTAATAGTTTTGAGTCGAAAGATTGGGAGCACAAATTTATAAGTTACTGATGGCGCGAATAATCGTCCAAATCATATTATAAAAGAATATTCATTTATGAGAAAAGCTTCGCAAATATTTGTTAAGAATATTTCAACATGTTAATGCTCAACTATTCTAAATAGAGAAGGTCCCATCCAAGATAAACAGTCCTTTGTTAGAGAGTTAAAAATTGAAGTCATTAGAAAGAATTAGAAGGAAAGAATCTGTTTAATTTTCAGTGCCACTAATATCTTTTTGTGATTTGATTGTTCAGTTTTAATTCAAAAGTTTATATTTTTGGTGGGAGAGAGCATATGTGTGAGTGTGTGACTGTGTGAAAGAGGCGAGGGCAAAATGTGGGATTAAAAAGGAAAATAGAAAAAGTTGAAATTGACTTTGCCCTCCTCCACTATGTGCGTTAACACTTTGCATCCTCAAATTTATGAAAATATACATTTTACTCCCCCAATTAGGGGGGGAAAAAAGAAAAAAAATAATTTCATAATTTATCCAATCCGCCCCATATAAAATATAATATTAAAATAATAAATTATTATGTATTTTTTTTTGTATTTTAGAAATTAATAAATGAATTTGTTGATATATAATCAATATTTTGGCTTGAAATTAGACTAAGTATATTTAATGTGAGTTGTGATATGTTTAGATTATTAAATTTAATTTAATCATTATAATATAATAATATATCTTTACTATATTCTTTTTTTTTTAAGATTGATGGGTTAACCTGCAGCCCAATGGGGCCAGACGAGGTGAGACGAGATTTTTTTGAAGCAGGGGCGGGATGTGAGGCAGAGTGAGGTCTTGCAGAGCAAGGTATGGGTTGAATCAAATCCACCCCATTGTCATTCCTATTTTCAATTCATAAATTACAATAGTTTAAACAAAAGATTAGTCTCCACTTCCATAAATTCAAAATTCAAAAAATGGACGGTTTTAGATAAATGTATGTCTTCTTTAAAAGATTTCTTGAACATTTTCTAAAAGCATTAATTATTTAAAAATTACTTATTGCAATTAATTACAAAATTAATTTATGGAGCAAAATATGTTGTTTTAGTATAAATTTTAATTATATTAACTTCCAATTGGTTTAACTTGAATTAATTATTCTATATTATTAAATGTAATTAAAATTTAAATTTTTTTTAATAATTTGACTTCATATTGTTAAATATTCCTTTTTGAGAGATGGCTAAAATTGAAAAATACGTTATATTTTATTTAACAAGATGTTGGCGAAGTGAATCCGAAAGAATCCGAATTAAGAGGCAAATGGGTCGCAAGAACGTGACAGTCAATTTCCACACCACACAGCAGTTAAGAACCGACTCTTAAGAGTTCTTGTCAAGTTCTCCTTCATTTCAGTCTTTGCTTCTTTTCCTTCATTTGCAACTTTTTCTTCATTTTCATCAATCATCCTCATGAGGACTTTCCACAAAGGTACATGAATCACATGCATATTCATCTATACCCATATTCCTCTAATGATTTTTCACACTGGAAAACTGAAATTTTTGAGCTGGATGGATACACAGAGAGATGATCTTAAGATAGAGTGAGTCCCTTCCTTTTTCTGCTAAAGTTATTTCTGTTGAAAGATTCTCTTTCAGCTAAGCATCGATAGTTTCCGAAAAATCTTTCCTCCAACTTCTCAGCCTTTGATCCGAAAATTCTGATCTTTCCTTTTGGATTCTCGTAAAGTCTCGTTAAGGATTATTATTTTCTGCATATTTTCAATCTCCCAGTGTATATATTGGAGCAGCTGAGTTTTCAGAAGTAGTCTTTTTTAGTTCATTTTGGCCCATCTACGTTACCTACCCATCTCCAATATCTTCGGCAAAACTCAGCCATCACTTTCCTGCAACTACTCTTCTTACAGATTATAATTTACCACCTTTTTTCTTTTTTCCTTTTTTCTTTATATATATACACGCGCGCGCGACTATCTTATAAATCGACACAGCTGGGGTTGTTCTTGTGTTCTTCTCAATGGTGGATAATCAAGATCAAGAAGATGTTGACCCGATTCTTTATAAGCAGAAGTCAGATTTGTTTGAACCTGTTCCTGGGGAAGGGAAGCTGTGGGTTAAGCTCAAAATTCCCGGGGATGAAGATATTGAAGATCAAATTATTGGCTTCCAAGAAAAGGATCAGAGGGACAATCCTAGCAAGATTATCGAAAGAGTTTGTTATATCTGTCATAAAGAGTTTAGGTCAGGTAAAGCTTTAGGTGGTCATATGAGAATTCACGTTCATGAAGCCATAAACAAAGATCTTGTCTCCAAGAAGAATCTCAAAACCCGTCAAAGGATCAAGTTCAAGAAACAAAACCCGCCTGAGGGAAGAGAGATTGCTGCTAATCATAATGGTGGATCGAGAAGTAATATCATCAAGCAACCAACCTGCAAAATTTGTGGTAAGAGTTTTCCATCCATAAAGGCATTGTTTGGGCACATGAGATGCCATCCCGAGAGGGATTGGAGGGGAATTAATCCGCCTTCCAAGGTGAAGGTGAAAAACATCTCTTCTTCTTCTTCTTCTTCTCTATCAGATGATCAGATGGAAGTTTTAGATAGCAGTGATCTAGGAAATGAAGCAGTTGATTTGACAGAATCTTTGAGGGGATGGCCAGTAACCGCCAGGAGAGGCCGCAGGGCCCTCGTGGCTGAAGCCACACCGGATTTCTCGAGTTCAGAGGAAAACCAACTACAGAAGGCAGTTGATGATCTTATGGTGCTGGCTCGGGATAATTCTTTTAGGTATGAACTATCACATAGTCCAAAGGTTGATACATTAGAAGCTCCAAATAGCAATTTACCAGTTTGCAAGGCTTCAGGTTCTAAATTAAATAAGCTAAAGAATGATCTATCTTCATCAAAACTCAGAACCCATTCCCCAGCTGAGCAGCTCAGAAATGAGAAGACAACATCGAACGATGTTCTTGAGGATCAGGAAGGGAACTGCTTAGGTTTTTATGATAAATTGGATAAGAAGAAGGATATTATGGAACAATTGGATGATAGAGATGCCGAGAGTGCTAACTTAAAGGTGATGATCAAGAGCAGGAAGAAAAGGAAAAGGGTGAAGCTAAGTGACTTGGAATTGGCACAAAAAGTTAGTCCACTGACTCCAGTTCAAGAGCCTGATAAATACATTTGCAACACTTGTGGCAAGTCATTCCCAACCCACCAGGCACTGGGTGGCCACAAGGCCAGACACTACAAATTTAAGATTGTCATTCATGATAAATCTGGTAATCTTTCCAATCCCATTGCTCATGTGGAGGAAAAGCTTGACAATAGCCATTCGAGCTTTAGAATGCTGGATTTTGATCTAAATGAATTGCCTCCATCAGAGGACGAAGCTGGTTTTGAGTGTCAACTTGCAGTTGATAATTGTTATTAGGCATCATTATCTCTACTAATTGCTACTCTTGGTTTTGGTTGGTTCCATTCCTAGGTTCTTCTTGCAGCTTCTAAGATCTATCTAGAAACTGATTTCTGTTAGCTTATAGTTCAGTACCAACAAATATTTGGCTTTTTTCTTGGTTCAGAGGTCTGTTACCATTGTTTTTATCAGATGTGCAGACAGTGAAAAGGAACCATCTTGGTCCTTTCTTTGCTTGAAATGAGTTGGTGAGGATTTTGTCTTATTGTGTTTATTTTCTTTATGGAGAAAATGATCATACAATCTTATCTGTGAATAAAAGAAGCACAAAAAATTACTCTCTGGGGAAGCTACTAATTGACACATGTACTTAAATTGCAGCTTGTTGGCTCCTATTGAACTGTTCAAGGGTTGCACACTTAATGTTGAATGGTCATATTTAACTGTAAGGCTGAGTTTCTGACTCTATTATGATGTCATCCTTACACAATAATCAGTGGTATTTTATTGAATATCTGAGCCAAGAAAATATCAGCAAGCGTGTAGTGCAGGTCCAGAAAGGAGGCAAAAAGAAGGAAGAGAAGAAAGGAAAAAGTCAAGAATCTCTCTCCCAGACAGCAAAATCTCATCCTTCATACTTTTCTTGCAAGTATCAATTGTTTCCCAGCTCAAGTTTTAGACCGGTATTGATAATCTAATAAAAAATGAAGAGTTTCTGATGAAACACTTGCTAATAGAATTTCTTACTATAAAACTAGTTGTTTACAGTTGAGGAAGGAGGTGTATATTAATTCCACCAAAACACTGTGGGGCCATTTGATGAGGTCTGAGATCCTCAATGCATGGAGACTAGACTGGCTTGTTCTTACATTACTGCATAATCAAACAGTTTCCGTTCTGGGTTTGTCACCAATTCAGTTGCAGCCTTTCCACTACTTGACTCACTATGTGTATTTTGTTGTGCTCAAAGACGGAGTTGGCCTGGTGCCTTTCGAAGCCATCCCTAACTATAGTGGCCGGGTTGGACCCTCGCTATATAATGTAGTCGGGTTGGCGCAATTTCTAACTCTATCCCTAGCTATATATTATGTGGCTGGGTCAGGACAATATCTGAGGGAGGTGGGGTGGTGGGGCATGGAAAGATGTCCAAGAGTGCAAATACAGGTACTGGGACTTGATGGCTCCTAGGCAAATGAACAAACCTCAACTGCTTTCTTACACATCCTCGTGATTTTATTTGTATGAAAGTGATTCTTCACCCACCAACCTTTTTGACTTTATATTTCCAAAGAACTTGTCATCTTTCTTTTCCAGAGTTGCCAATATAATAATTTGCTCTTTATTTAATTCTTCCAAATTCAAATATGCATACTTAATTATGTCGTGAAAAACTCCCCAAGTTTTACACAAAGATTTTGCCTCCCACTATGCTGCACA
Source organism: Jacaranda copaia (assembly GCA_014898725.1). Classification (NCBI taxonomy): domain Eukaryota; kingdom Viridiplantae; phylum Streptophyta; class Magnoliopsida; order Lamiales; family Bignoniaceae; genus Jacaranda; species Jacaranda copaia. The sequence goes on from JACGDI010005547.1 coordinate 348,351, forward strand.
ATGTGTTTTCTGCCTCTGTTCATTTTCTAACAACTTTGGCCTTCATTAAGGAGGCCCATATAAATAAATTATAAATGAATGTAGCAGAATCGGCTTTAATACAAACCAAAATCTCTTACAAAAAGAGCTAAGGCTCGACATTTGATCTCTACATCTAATGTAAGAAGAGTAACGGGCACCAAAACATTTCTTCCAAATTGGGAACATTAAGCATCCTGCAAGGAGGAAAGAAAAAGAGAACTCTTCACAAAACTAAGTGGGAACAACCTCCACATAATTTGGTGATGACTGAAATATAAAGACTCCTAAGATGACTATCAATGATAATAGCTGCACGAAAAAATATGAAGTGTACTTGTACACCCTCTTCTGTAGCTTCAAAGCTTCTTCAACACTTGCAATGTCTTTCTTCAGCCTTGCAGCCTTGTTTTCACTATCTCCAAGCTCATCGTTTATTTGGGTTCGCGCTGAAGCATCTGCCTTTTGTTCTTCCAAAAGAGTAATGCAATCCACAGCAGCAGGCCTCAGCTTTTGAACCATTCTTGACATAGTCAAATACACCACTTCAACTTCAATCCTTTTCTTAAATAAGTCTTCAACTTCTGTCTCCAAATCTATGTTTTCAACCACCTCAGACTGTACAGCTCCGGAAAAACTCTCTACACCCTCACCAGATCGGAACTGCTCAGGCCTTGATTCGGGGAGTTTTTGTTCTACATCTCTAAACTCTGGTTGAGTGTCTGAAACTGCATCATCAACTGAAGCATCTTTGCTGATTTCCTTAAACTTTAGCACTTCTGCATAGATATCATGAGTCGTCGGTCACAGAAATCTTAAGTAGGAAATCTAGACAAGTACCAATTTTCTAAAGCGGACAAACCTTCAGTATATGCAGTAGAAATGCCACACATATCACATCAAGAAATAACTAGACCCCAAAAATATAATGACCCAGGAAAGTTATAGACATCAGACAGCAAATTTCTTCCATTACCTTTCACAGTGACATTAAATGTTCCAATCCAATAATTATAGAAGAAATCAGAATAGAGGATATCTCAATCTTGCAAGTCCAAGAAGAGATATTTAGCCAGCTATTACATGACCATTGAAACCCATTCTAATCAATTTGTACAATTTCATTAATTTGGGTAATGGCAGATCTTTTCAGTAGGTTTTTGGGAGGACAATGGGAGGATACAAGGAAATAAGATTCAGGATTGTAACAAACACTTAAAGCCATCCCATTCTAAATTAGATCCACAAACAGTATTGAGAAAACATGGCACATAGGAAACTACAGAACTTGATATCATATGAAACCGCAACAGAGTTTATTCATTAACAAGAAAAGTGTGATGGCAAAAAATAACGATCAAACCAAGCAAAGGGAAAAAAGTGGGCAGACCTTTCTCTAGTGCTTCTTGTGCAGTTTGCAGTGCAAAGATAGATTCAACTACAGGATCCTGTTCTGAAGAGGAACCATGATTCTTGCTTCTTTCATTTTTAACCTCCCACGATGAGTCAGCGACTACATATTCAGGTGAGACGTCTTCATATCCTCCTACACTATCCCTACCACAACCACCTTGAAGTCCATCACTAACTTGTTGTTCACTACACTGAACTTCATCACCATTTTCTCCATCATGCTGAAGTCGCCCTTCAATTTGCATTCCATTAGTTGCGGCATAAGTTCCCTGCATATATACAAAATTGGAGCTACGCGAATCAGATTCCATACTGGAATGAGAGTTTTCCTTCTCAATTTTAACCTGCTCCCCTCTAGCCTTTTTAATGGACTCAATCCGACCCTTTCCCTGTTGACCACACTGCATTGAGTGAGTCCAATTCTTTCCCCCCAAGCTTCTCATTCTCAACATATCATGAGGAAAACCCACAACCGCTGGTCTCTCATATTTTATCTTTGGAACACTGGCTGCAGTGGAAGATTTGATACTCTGATCCTTGCTATTCTCTGAATCTGTTCCCGCATCAACTGATGGCCCCAATGCCAATCCAGACTCACCAAGCAGAGCAAAAACATCCAAAGTTCCAACCAGAGGGTCTGTTGATGAAACAGAATCCTCACTCTTTTGGTGTCTCTCAGCATAAACTTGTGTACGCTTACTCGGATTCACAGCTGGATTTGACAACTCCTGCATTACCATCTTCCCAGTATCCACCCTACTGTCCCCGCCCTTACTGACATCCCTCGTGATCCTTCTCCATTTCTTCAAGCCATAACCTTTCCTTGTCATTGCAGGGGAGGGAGACAATTCATATTCGATCTCCACAGGAGGCGAACTTACTGACCCCAAAATATCAGTTCCCATTCCCTTAACATCTGAGAGCAATTCATTATTCTCATTATTTTCTACCTCACAACATCCATTGTTCTGAACCTTAGAATCACCAATGTTTCCCAATTTTTCCAAGATAGGGACATTTTTTATTTCTTCATTATCTTCCACCGATGCAAGCACCGAGCACTGACTTTCCAAATCCATCTCCAGTAAAAATCAGCTAATTCCTACTAACATGTATATGCAACAGTGAGACTCTCCCAAATCTTTGCTCAGATCAAGATCTAGAATAAGCAACGGTTATTCCAGCTCGCATGATCATCAAACGCAAGAAAGATTCTCCAGAGGAAAAATCAATAACTTCCCTACGGAATTCAATTCCCATCAGTTCTCTGGAAATTCAATCCAGTTTTGTCCAATCGCACTGGAAAGCAACAATATATAGCGCGAAGCTACGCAAATGAAATAAACAGGACGGGAACTTAATCAGCAGTAGAATAAATCGATAAAGCGTACCTTAGGCTTGAGCTCCATCAATGAACATTGAAAGAATTGGGAGAAGATCAAATCAAAGGGAACGGAAACCCTAGACCAAGCATGATTGGGAGAATTATAGCCGTGAAAATTGTTGATTTGATTCTGGCGTGCAAAGAGTAATAGCAATTGGACAAAAAATAACCAAAAATAAAAATAAAAAGGATTAGGTGGAACGCGCTGGAGGCTGGCGATGGGGCCCACCGGTAAGGGTGTGGTGCTGTTGGGTCATTAGGACGACAAGTGCGTGTTGCTCAGTGATCTCTCTGGTTCTGGAACACACATGACTAGTTCTTGTTTTGTTGTCTAATTTTCTAACATACAATTGTTACTACAATCTCATACAAATTCAGTGTAAAATTTAGGGTAAATAAAACTTTTTCCCTCGATTTTACCTTATGGAGAGATTTTGTCTTTTCAAATTATATTTAAGGCAATGATTTATTAGCTAAACTCTAAAGTTAAATACTTAGCCTGACAAACCACTTAAATTTAATAGAACTAATGGCATGTCGAGTTTACCAAACTTCAGAAACATCTTAAGGGAGTGTACCCGATGGCCTATTGTATAAAATTATAATCTCCATACTATGTACATTAAAACCTTTTTATCATTATTTTTGATTTATTTAGTTTCAATTGAAGAAAGTGGTTTATGACATTTTTCTCTAACCATAAAGCTCAAAACATCCAGTTTGGTTGCACTAAAGACAAATTCTTATTTCTAATCCTAACAAAGTCTACTATCTTAAAAACACAAAAATTCCATATTACTGCAATACCTGAATAATCTACTATTTCACGATGGGAGTAGCCATTTATGCTCCACAAACTGAAAAAAATTTTAATGTAAGAATCGACAAAACTGCCCATCAATTTAGTGAGACAAAATTGCTTTAAATTTGTGTGACTAATATAATTTTTATTTAGTTAGTTATGTATTACGTGGAAAATGTGGTCATTTGACCACACAATATAACCTTAAATTCAACTTTGAATACGTTATATTTAAGTTTTATACTTGAAATGAATTAATCGATATCAAATGATGTATTGGCCATAAAAAGAAGACACAACATGGTCTTTATAGATTAATGGGCCTTTCAGTCCATCTTTGAATAAAAAATAAATTGTCCACTATGTGTTCGATAATTATGTTGAGAAGTGCAGCATACACGCACACGTGAGATTGAGCTGAAAAATTCTATGCATCAATGAATGAACTTTGAGTACACATTTATAGCAAGGATTGAATAACTAACTGCATAAATAACTTTCTAACTAACAAGAGAGTTTTCTAACCAACCAATTTATTTGAGCTAAATTAACTTTAATTACTATACATGATTTATTTATTTATTCATTGTGCATAAACTTCAATCTGCCCCTCAAGGTGGATATGGTGGAGGTCTTCCACATCCAACTTGGAGAGAAAGGTGGCAAGGGACACTTTCGGTAGCGCCCTAGTGAATATATTAGTAAGCTGATTGCTAGTTTAGATAGGCATGCGTTTGACAACTCCAACTATAGTTTTGTCACGAATGAAGTGGGAATCAATCTCAATGTGCTTCACTCTTTCATGGAAGATGGGCTTAGAGACAATGCGAAGTGTGGATTGATTATCACATAATAGAAGATTTTGTCCAGTTGGATTGAGTTGGAAGTCTTTGAGGAGTTGTAATAGCAGGTGATTTTACATGTGGTGGCAACAAGTGCGTAGTACTCCATCTTGGCTCAAGATTGAGAGACAATGGTTTGCTTCTTCCAAGAGATGAGCTAGTTATTCGACAAAAACATAAAATCCAATGGTTGATTTTTTGGAATATTTACATGTAGCCCGATCAGCATCCAAGAAGCCATAAGTTGGACTAGTCAGTTGGATAAGAAGAAGAGTCCTTGGACTAGAGTGTTCTTGAGGTAATATAGAAGGTGGTGAGCTGCTTAATGGTGCAAGGAATGGGGTTGGGCAAGAAATTCACTCAGTTTTTAGACAATGAAGGTAATGCCTGGCCTAAATAATGTTAAGTATGGCAATCAACCAATGAGAGCCGCACATTGTGATAGATTGCAAAGCATAGCACCATCAGTCAAGTTGAGTTATGTTTTGGAATCCATAGGGAGTGGCAAGTTTCACAGCCACGAATCCAATGTCCTTCAATAGGTGCAATGTGTATTGCTACTGTGAGACAATAATGCCTAACGATGAATGGGCAATTTCCATTCTGAGGAAATATTTGAGGCAACCAAGATCTTTGAGTTTGAAATGTTGTTGGCAGAGATGTTTTGAAGCCGCTATGGTTGTTGCATAGATGCAAAGCCCTGTTAAAATATTTTATCTATATACACTAACATGCCACCAAAGAAGCATTAGTGCCATAAGTAAAGAGATGATAATATGATTTTTATTATTCGAACCTGAGTTGAGTGAGGACAGGTGTGAGCTTAGTGACTCATTGTTTGGGGGCCTATTTAATGCCATATAGGGACTTAATAGTTTGCAAACTAGTTGATGTGACTATATCGTATAGTGTGTGCATTGTATCTAAGAGAGAGGTCTATGTAGACCTCTTCAAATTCATTGTTTAAGAAGGCGTTGTGTACATCTAGCTGTGACAAATGCCATTTTTCTATGAATGCCAATGCTAGAAGAAGTTTAACAGTAGTCAATTTTACAACCAATGAAAAAGTGTCTATAAAATCTACTACTTGTTAGTTATTTTCTTTGGTAATTGGTCGAGACTTATGTCACTCTATAGTGCTATTTGAATTGAATTCTAGTTTGAAAATCCACTTACAACTAATTGTGTGTTTGTGTAGGGGCAGGGGGAGTACTAACATTGTTTTATTAGCTTCTAATGCATCAAGTTCACATTGTATGGTGCTTTCTATTTTGGTAGTTTGATTACTTGTTAACAAGTTTGTGTCTCAGAGTGAGAAGAGACATTTAAGAGGAATTTTTTGTGTGAGTAAGAGAGAATCATCGGAAAGGTTATGGGATATTAGAAAGAGACTGTAGCTAAGGTTATGTTTTGAGCGAAGTAGATTGCAATGATAATACATGAGATATGGCAGTGGTCTAATTATTCTTGTAGATTTTTAGAGAGTTGGAGATAAGTTGGGGATGAGTTGAGGACATGTTTTCAGTAAGAGATATAGTTGGTAGCATGTTAGAGAATTTATTGAGTCATTTTGGGGAGTGGGAATAACAGTATCATGGTATGGATCATGATAGACAAAATCTTGAGGTAAGGATTGGAATGGAAAAATATGCTCATGAAATATACATTTTTGGAGATGATAATTTGGTTTGTCAAGAGATCAATGAGTTTGTATCCTTTGATTCCCACGAGATAGCCAAGGAAAATGCATTGTGTCGCTCTAGATCGAATTTAGTTCTATAAGTGTGAAAAGTGGAGGCATATGCTAGTCTGTATTAATCTGAATTTAGGGTAGCAAATTCTTAATACCAAGAGGATTGGAGAGATTGATAATAACTTGCTTCATTGTGTTGTGTGCGGTCGAAAGAGATTGGAGTCTGAAGGATTAGACAATGCATTACAATGATTGAATTTGAATTCGAGGGGTAACCATGTATCTTGCATGATGTCTCTACAGTGCGATCAAAGTAGTTGCGGAGAGTACAAAATGATCTCTCATACTTCAGTCCTTTGTATCTAGTGAAATTGGAGGCATTGTTGAGCTGTTTGTCACTCTACTTGAATGATTGCTCAGCACCATCTATTTTAGAGCGAAAGCTATGGAATTTATGTTCTCCATGGTAGATGAAACGCCAATTTCACATTGTCATTCTTCATGAGAGACGAGTGAGAAAATTTTGTTGATTGCTGGTATGTATTGGATATCAATCAAGAGAAGCATCTGTCCACAAGCCCACTTAAATAAGTTATGGAGCCCCATCAAGGAGGCCATGACATACTCCTTTAAATCATGTTCATTCAAATCGCGAACCACACTACAAGTGTACTGGCCACATGAACAAGTAGGTTGGTGACTAGTTAGCTCTTCCAAAATAGCCTTCAATTTTGTGAAATACACATTGATTGAAGATGTTTCTTCATTGAGATTGATCAAATCATGTTTGAGTTGAAAGATCTGTAGATCATTGCTTTACCAAAACTATTCTTTCAAATATTTCCAAATTTCAGCTGCCGTGTTAGAGTAGATAATGCTTGTTGAAATCTCCTTCAAAATAGAGTTAAGAAGCCATGATATGACATTATTATTGTTGCTAATCTACTGGCTGTGAAGAACAAGATTACCTAGAGAAGATTTCGTCTATGAATCCAACTTTATTCTTGTTAAACATGCATGCAACATACATGAATAGTAGAACGCCATGATTACTTTACTTGGAAGCAGAGAGAAAATTAAAAGCATTGACTAATTTGTCTATTACAGTACAAATGACAATACGACTATATATAGACAAAACTAAACAACCTAACTAATTCTGGTAAGCCTAACAAACTAACTAATAAAGGCGAAATAAGAGACAAATACAAACCCAAATGATAATAAAAAGAAAAACAAGAACAAAATATATACAGTAGAATATTTAGATTTAACACCCCCTCAAGAAGGAGAGTGGGGATTGCATGTAGCCATCTTGGATAGGAGAGAATCGAGTGTTGAAGCTGGGAGGCCCTTAGTGAATAGGTTGGCTAACTGACTGTGTGAGCAAATGGGAAGGAATTTGACGGTACTGTTGGTGAGCTTCTCTTAGATAAAGTGACAATCAACTTCAATATGTTTGGTGCGTTCATTAAAAACTAGATTTGAAGCAATGTGGAGTGCTACCTGGTTATCACAAAATAATGCTGCGAGTGACGAGATGACCGTGTTGAAATCATGAAGAAGTTGTTGTAGCTAGATGATCTCACTTGTAGTGGTAGCTAATGCTCTATATTCAGCTTCGGTGGAGGATCGAGCAATGGTTGCTTGTTTCTTGGATTTCCAAGATATTAGGAAATCACCAAGAAAAATACAGAAATCGATTGTGGAATTTCATGTGGTCGAACAAGATGCCCAATCAGTATTAGAGAATGCACGTAATTGCAGCTGGAAAGTTGAGGAAAAAAATACCTTTTCTAAGGGTGGCTTTAAGGTATCAAAACTGATAATGAGTAGCTTGTAAATATGTAGTGTGAGGCGCCGCAAGGAATTGACTGAGTTTGTGCACGATAAAGGTGATATCAAGTCTGGAGAGAGTGAGTAGAGCAATTTTCCAACAAGACGTTTGTATTGTGATGAGTTGTCAAGGGGTTTGCCATCTTCAGTGTTAAGTTTTGTTGTGGGTTCCATGGGAACAAGAATGGGTTTGGTACCGAGAGAGCCTGTTTCTTCAAGTATTTAGAGAGTGTAGCGGTGTTGGGATAGAAAGATACTCGATGTTGATCTTGTAATCTTGAGGCCAAGGAAGTATTTAAGGCTACCAAGGTCTTTAAGCTTGAACTAGTTGTGTAGGAAAGTTTTGATCTTTGAGATGATGGCAGGTGAGGGGCTAGCAAAGACTATATCATCCATATAGACGAGAAAAGCAATGAATGAAGTGCAAAAGCCAAAGGTGAACAAGCTTTGGTCTGATTGGGACTGGTTGAAGCCGAGGGTAAGTAAGAAGATGGAAAGCTTAGCATACCATTGTCGGGAGGCTTAGCAAAACCCATACAAAGATATGTTCAACCTGCAAGCTAGTTTAGTGTTGCCTTTATGTGATATGGGTGATAAGTAACCAGGTGGGTGGTCCATGTACACCTCCTCAAATAAATCACCATTCAAAAAGGCATTGTTAATATCTAATTGTGCTATATGCCAATGGCATGAAGCGACAAGGGTGAGTAAAGTTTTAACAGTAGTGAATTTGGCAACTGAGGAAAAGGTATCAAGGAAATCAACACCTTTATATTTAGTGTATCCTTTAGCTATTTACCTAGCTTTGTGCCTATCTAAAGTGCCATCAGCATAAAATTTGAGTTTGTAAATCCACCTACAACCTATTATGTTTACTTAGGGGAAAGGGAACATTAGTACATATGTTATTGGCTATCAACACATCAAGTTCAGTTCTTATAGTGACCTACCATTCAAGTAACTTTACTACCTAATTGTAAATGGATGGTTTGAAATGAGTTGAGATATTGAGGAAGAGTTGTTTGTAGGAAGGGGAGAAATATATGAGAGGAAATTGGAGATAGGGTAAGGGCAAGGTTTGGTGATAGGAGTAGATTGTAATAATGTGCAGTTTTAATCTCTCATATAAGTGGGTGGTTTGGTGATTCTGGTTAATTATTGAGTAGGAGAGGGAGGAGTTGGTGAATTTAAAGAAGTTGGTGAGTTGAAAGGAATAGGATCATAAGGTATGTGAGGACAAGGGACATGATCAATTGTAGGGATATGAAGGACAAGTTCATGAAAATGATCGAGGATAAGACTCGATGCCTGAGAATATTTGACTGGATAGATATTTCCATGAAAAATGACATGCCTAGAAATGAAGGCTTTGTGAGATGATAGGTCGTATAGTTTGTATCCTTGGGGGGGTATACTAAGAAGATGCATGCAGTGGCCCTAGCATTAAGCTTGTGCCTATGTGATTGGAGTGTCAACGCATATGCAAGGTAACCAAAAGTCTTAAGTTGGGAATAGTTTGGCTAAGTGTGATGTAGAAATTGGAAAGGGGACTTGTTATTGAGTAAACTAGAAGGGGTCCTGTTGATAAGGTAGCATGCAGCGAGAATGCATTCACCCCAAAAAGCAATAGGCAAGTGGGACTGAAAATATAATGCGCATCCAACATTTAACAAATGTTGGTGTTCACATTCTACCGCAGCATTTTGCAACACAAGACAATTTATGGATGATGCCATTAGAACTGTAAAATTCTAGCATGAGAAGTTCTTTAGCATTATCTGTTCGTATTTTCTTGATATGTGTATTAAACTGGTTGGAGACAGTTGAAGAATTTAGGGAATATAGAAGCAACTTATAATTTATTGCTAAGGAGGAATATCCAAGTATATCTAGTGTGATCATCTACAATAGTAAGAAAAAAAACGGTGCCTAGTGTGCAAAAGGATTTGAAATGGTCCCCATATGTGAGCATGAAAAAGATCAAATGGTAATTTGGATACAGGGTTATGTGATACAAATGGAAGATGTTTTTGCTTAGCTAGAGGACATATATAGCAAGGTTCCTTAGTATCTATATTATTGATGGGAAGAATGGACTTAAGAGCAGCCAATGTTTGACTGGAAGGATGGCCCAGCCGGTCGTGCCATAGTTAAGCAGAAACTTTATTCAAGTGATGCACATTGTGGACATGTAGTTCAGCACCTGGAATGTACAAATCAGCAACTTTCCTGCCCTTGCAAATCACAGTCCAAATCTTGGTGTCCTAGATCATGCACTGCTCATGCAAAAATGAAATGGTAAGAGGTGAATGTGTGATGAGGGAGCTACAGAAAATATGTGAAAGTGAAATTAAGAGACGTATAGAACCTGTTGGAGTGTTATGTATGAATGTGTAATTATATTTTTTTCTGAAATAATAGTGTTTTGGTATTACTTTGGATTAATTGACTTTATTTTGTCTGGTAATAGCAAAATGAATCATTTCAAATGCAGAAAATTTTGTGTATTTGGTATACTCTCGCAAAATAAAATATTTAAGTCAAAGATATATTTTATTTAACAAAATGAACAAAAATTTTCAAAAATAATAAAAACGACAAATATGAGAAATTCTCATCATTCAATTATTTAAAATTGAATAATAAATGAGAATCATTTTTTTGTTTATTTTCAAATTGGTTTTAATTCAATGACTAAAACACATTCTTCTTAAAGTATACCTATTTGTTGTTAATTTTAAATCTTATTGAAAATTTAATAAAAAACACATAGTATTACTATTTGAAGGTTCTTTAAAATTGTAAGAAAATAACACAAAAATGGTCAATAAAATTATCAAATAGTTTTTGTTTTATCTATATTTTATTAAAAAAAAATTACACACTCAAGATGACGGTTACACCATACCACACCAAATTTTGAACTTTTAGTTATATCCTTAATTTTAAATTTTATTAAAATATAAATAATATAGTCAAAACATAATGAAAAATATTCCTAGAATGTGTAGGTGGGTATATCCCACATTCTTAATTTTTGATGTAAAGAATTGCTTGCCATATATGAGTTTATATTAACTTATAATTAATATTCATGTTATTCACTGTGGTTACTTGTTAAAATTACACTATTATTTATCTGTACTATATAAAAGTTGAGTGTGTGATTATTTATTAATATAATTAATATCAATACTATGCCAAGCTAAGTTTATGCATGTAAAAATAATATGTCATGAATATTAATACTTAAAAGATTCGAATATATATACTTATATATGTATATATAAAGATGATGACGAAGAAGAAGAAGCATTTACATGTAGATATGAAGAACATACAAAAATGCTTTTCAATAGTTTATATGAAGAAACACCTCAATGAAGAGATATATGTAGAATTTATTAGTTATTTTACAATTTTATTGACAAATAAAGATTTCGTGATTCATTTAAATTTTTGTTGTCTATTTAATTTTTTTGTTATCCATCTATCATGACATAAAAATCTCAATTTTGGACAAGAAGATACATTTTTCAAGCTCTATATAGAAATAATGAGAGAGAAGTAAAAAATAAGAGAAATATATTTGTAACTAAAAATTTCAAAATTTAGAGTTTCTTTCCTGATTCTATTTAACAATATTTATATTGACATTTTTATTTTTTTAATTCTAAGTATTATTTTATTTACACAAAAGTTTTGTAAACACTCATGATTCAAATACAGAAAAGAATAAATAAACTTACATTTGTCTTAAATAAGAAAATGCAATTGGTAATTAATATGATGGAGCAATACACACACAAAAAAGATGAAACCTTGATAAAGTTAATAATAATTCACATAAAATAATAAATTAAAAATAATCACATATGTTAATATTTTATTTTAATTTCACAAGTAAAAATTCAGAACTTTTTTTTAAAAAAAAATTATAATCAATAGTTTGATTAATCAAAGTTAGTCATACTATAAATCAAGATTCGATCTTTTTTTTTTGTTTATTTTGAGTTTTAAATCAAACAAGTCAAATGGGAATGATTAGTGAAAGAAAGAAAAATAAAGATATCTAATCATATTTTTTTCCTATATCTATAAATTAATTTTTATTTTATATTATGTTTACTTTTAAAATAATTTAACACAATTTTTCACTTTTTATGAGAATCATTTCATATTTTGAAATACTATGTTTTTATGTTGAATAGCCTTAACTTTATTAAGTTATTTCTTGTTAGGAAAAAAATTAAGTGATTTTATACTTTTATATTTTTATAGATGTGATGATACTGTGTCAAGTGTGACTATTGTTGTCTTTAACCATGCAAGTGATTTTGTGGAAAATTTTCAATTTTGTACAATGTATCTTATTAAAAAATATATCATCTATTCACTTTTACATGAAACAAGGATTAACATATATAAATTATATTTTGAATTGTAATTAATTTAATCCCTGCATAGTATAGGGTACATGCTAGTATAATAGTATAGATAAATAGATTATACAATAATTATTAAAAAAAATTTCAAATTTCATAATATTCATCTTATTACTAGGGGTGTAAATGGGTATTAAATGGATCGGATACATTGTTTCTTTATTTGTATCTGTTTAACTTTTCAAATATTCAGACAGGACTAAGGATTTGATGGATATTTCAAAATGATATCCGAATTCGTATCTGTCAGATATTATTCGAATTTGGATATATCCGTATTCGATTATAATTATTCAAATTTATTCATATTTTATTAAATTTATCCGTATTTAAATGATTTTTTTATATTCATATTTGATAATAGTTATTTAGATATTTATTTACAAATATTCAAATATGTGAATCTATAAATTTATAACAAATACATATTTTAATTAATGAAGGAACTATATAATTTCATTAAAAAGAAATCAATCAAACAAATATCATAATTTTTAATTAATAATTAATTTTATAATTAATTATTAGTACTTAATAATAATAATAATAATAATAATAATAATAATAATAATAATAATAATAATAGCATTGGAGTATATTAATAATAAAATCAACTAATAATAATTATGTTGATTAACTTTATTCTTCAATTTTTTCTCTCTATATTATAATAATTTTTTAAATTTATTCTTTTTTACCCCCAATTCTTCAATTATAATTTATATATACATATGTGGATTATGAAATTTTTTATTAAAAAATATAAATAATATATTATTTAATAAATATATATTCAAATAAGATATTAAATTGATTGAATAAGTATTTACCATATCCATATCTATTTATAATTGGATATGTGTTAATTAAATACGGATAATATTTTCTTTAAATGGATACGAATAAGTTTTATATAAACGAATACAAATGCGAACGGCAAACGAATTTTGGAATATTCATTTATAGCCCTACTTATTATTCAACATTCCATCCAAATAAATAAATGGAACCTTAGTATTTTTTCAAATTTATTTATAATAAGCTCATTTAAAAATTTCTTCTTCATTTTTTGTTTTATCAACCAACTATGAGGGCATTGCTACAATCAATAATATAAAAAGAAGATAAAGAAAGTGTTGCTACAATAAGAAGGCATCAATTGTCGTAATGACTTTTAATGAAAAAGATTAAAAGAAATAAAGACTTACTCAATGCAAAAAAAAATTCTTTTTTCTTTTTTCTTTTTAACATTTAACCCTTTTATGAATTTTTAATGAAAGAATTAAAACAACAACTTGAATGAAGAATTAAAATAAATGTTATGAAATATAATATTTTATCATATTTTGATAAATCTTTTGAATTGAAGATATTTTGAATTTTTTTGTTTTTCCATAATATTTTATCTAAAAACATATTCTGATAAAATAATTTTGAAATTTTGGTACTTTTCCAGCCCTGGTGGCCGTTGGCCTCAGGGAGCGTTTGCGCAAGGAGAGGAGAAAGAACCTCCACGCTGCCGCAAAACCTAGCAGTTGATTGTGTAAGTCTGTTGCTCTTGTTACTCGAAGAAAATTTAATGAATGTGATTCGGTTTTGCTGCAACTTCGTCGTTTTATTTTTGGCTGAATTCAGTATTTAGCTGAAATAATAGGATGGTTTTGTTCTGAGCATTATATATGTAGTAAAATCAGGCAAGTTATTGGAGAAATTTGGCAATTTCAATTCTTAAAAGGGGGGTGGAGGTTGGTGCGTGGGTGGTTCAGCTTAAGCTTAATGTTGATTTTCTCCGCCATTTTAACGCTTTTTTTTTTTTTTTTAGCATACTTTGCTCCGTCCCGTGAGTTCCGCCGTTGAGATTTTTTTCAAACCCTACCCTTGAAATGTCATGGATTGACTCTAGTTAAAATTCACTGCTTCAATTTGATATTTCACGCCTTACCTGTACTGTGGGCAAGAAAGCTTTGCTATGTGTGATGATTAATATCTATGGTGTTGTTTAGGTCTAAGACATTTCCGTACATTATACATATATTGGATGCATTATCATGTTCAGGCACTATTTGAGATTGAAGATTGGAGTAAGTTTTTCATGTGAGACTCCAAACCATGGAAAATAATCAAAATCATGGAACATAATTCTCAAGTAATGATTTATAGGGTTCACGACTTATTCATTCTTTGAGTCAGCATTGCTCATCAATTTGATGCTCAAATGGAGGTGCATCTCTTTTTGTTTTTCTTTTTTTTGGTGTCCATAGCTTTATGCAGAACAAGACTGTTCTTGGTGTTATTCATATGGTTAACTAGATTAAAAGTTGTAAAAAATGCAAATATATTTTCTTCAAGTTATTATTTATTGGATTTGTACTGACAGTGGAAGAGACAAAGAAATAGAATAAAATTAAAAAAACAAGAAGATGAAAGATAAGGAGACTTTGCTTCCATCAGCAATTAAAAATAAGGAAAAGAGGTCAGCAGTCCATGCAAAGCTGAAGCACCAGAAGAAGGTGGAGAAGAGGAAGAAGGCCAAGGCTCGTGAAGCTGCTGAGAAGAAAGCCCTGGAGCTGGGCAAGGAGCTTCCTCCCAAGAGAACCCCTCGGACCATTGAGAACACCCGGGAATTCGACGAGACTGTCTGCAAGCTTGATGATGAGGAGCTATTTGCTGGCAATGATGCTGATGAGTTCAGCTCCATCTTGAAGCAAGAATGCATTCCTAAGGTATTGATCACAACATCCCGCTTCAATTCCACTGTATGTTTCCTACAGTCTCCCAGTTGTACTTCTAGATTTCCATATATTACTCTGGTTACCTTAGGTTTTCCTCAGTTAATTGTGGTTTGTACAATGACTGCAGAGGGGACCTGGTTTTATTTCTAATCTTCTCTCTGTCATTCCGAATGCTCATTACTACAAGAGAGGAACCTATGACCTCAAAAAGGTTTCTGAGTTGCCATGCTTTGATTTTTCATGCCAAGCCCCAGTTAAATCAGGTTTGAGTAGGTGTATACTGTTTGTCCGAGAGACAATACTTCATTGTTTGCTTTGTCATTACTCCTGCAGATTGTTGAATACGCAAAAAATAAGGATTTCACATCAGTCATTGTTGTCCACACCAACCGCCGGGAACCAGGTTAATCCCTGCTTTGATCCTGACTGTAATAATAATTTATACCGTATATTTAAAATGTAAATCACTGGGTATTGGGGCCTGGTATGATTAGGGTAGAGGTATCTATTAAGTTCTCTATTTTATTTTTTATTTTTTAATTACCATCATTAAAACTGTCGGAGCTTGTGTTCCATAAAATGTCTTAACAGATTTAGTAATTCTTTTCTATGCCTTCAGGATAAAAATGAATCAAGCATCAACTTGGT
>JACGDI010005547.1:374029-399224 GCA_014898725.1 Jacaranda copaia
TCCAGCAATACACAGGATAGATTTCAACCAAAAATGCATTTATGCAGGAGTTAGGGCGAGTTTGCAAACATCATCATGACAGAGAAGCATAACAACTGCTGAAGTTTAATAAGTACAGAGATGATGCATAAGAAAAAGATGAACCTATGCAATATTTTACATGTACATCACCAACAGCAAATACACCACTACTGAAGTTTTAGCAGAACCTTCCTCAACCAAAACATAGCCAGCGGCATCAAGATCAACCTGGCCTTCCAACAACTGGCTATTTGGTGAATGACCTATCCCATAAAATAAGCCTTTTGCTTCCAGAACGGATTCTTCATTAGTATCAACCTTCTGATCAATATGCTAGACATCTGCCATTTTGTGTTGCCAACAACATCCACTGCTTCTGAATTGAAGTGGACGGTGATGTTTGGATTGTTAAATACTCTGAAACATTTGCCATAATCAACCTGTTAAACATTCAGGGAGTTGTAACTTAAAAAACATTTTTCATTAGTAATTCAATCGACCTGGAAAAAACCGTCAAGAAAAGACATCTATGGAAGACATGCAAAATGACCTTGAGAACAATTGATAGGTGGAAAATCCATAGAATTGGGAAAGGGGAACAAAGACCAACAGTTGAAATTCAAGCTGTTTTAACTTTGAATTGTGACATTTTCCCACTTTTACCCCGTTTAAGTATGCGCACATATAACAAGATAACTAGCAACCATTTATACGTCAAGGAGGTTGAGTATAAGAGTATTGCCTTGTGAACAAATTATAATGCTTCATTGACTAGATAATCCATAAACATCAAGGTTTCTACACCTTAATTTAAAGTAGAAAGGAAAACAAACACAACGTCCACCATAAAGAATTAGCAAAGCATGGTTAGCAAAAATAAGAAATACTTCGATCTCATTCTTATTATAAAAGCAGCAGAGTTCAGTTTCAGAATGCTATATTATCTCCTACAGTTATGTGAAGACAGCACAGTTTTGAAACACCACGAGTTCTTCCCACATGCAATATACAAAAATCAGGAATTGACTTCAGTAACAGGAATGATATACCTAAATTCTCGATTGTCAATTTTCAGAAAGGGATTCACCTCAGAACAAAATTTGTTTTAAGATGATTCTCAGTTGTGTAAGACAGTTCAAGACTCCAAGCAACAATAAAGAAAGAGAAGGAGAGGAATAAGAAGAAGAACACATGCACTGAAACTGCAAGCAAGGAGATAAATAAGAAAAATACTATGTTCAGTAAAAGAAATTAGCAGTGTTATAGTAAGTCAGTAAGTGTCTTCTCTGTAATCACCAAGATGCGGGCCAAATTTCACGAAACAAGAATGAGACATGATTGTACTCTAATTCACAAAATATTTCCTCTTTTAACCAAGAGACTGTCTGTACATTGTAGACTACACGTGAATGAAGGAAAAAAGAGTCCTTATTCATGATACTGTTTAAACTAGTGAAATGGGAAGAATGGCTTTGTGTGGCTGGCTAGCTGCAGGTACAAAATATCAAATCCTTTCACACTACTTTTTACATTAAAGGAATTAGCATAAAGGGAGAGTCTGAAATTATGCAAGAGGTAGATTGTACTCAGTAGCCCCCAAAATTTTATTTCAGAGGGGGAGGAATAAGAGAGAACAAATTTCATTAGGAGCCTCAATCTGAAATCTTAAAGGAAAAATATTACAAGAGATGTTTCATAATGCTTAAAAACGAAAGCATTTTCGACCAATAATTTTCAAGCTAGTGCATTTATTGAAGCAATTCACAAAAATACAACCCCGCAACTTTAGCAGATATGATGCCATAAGTATGTATCGACTAACCTATCTTGCATTGCTTTTGATGCCCTTAATTGGTCCTTATGAACAAGTAAGTGGACATGACGAGCATATTTAGTCAAGTACAAAGCTTCCTCTGTAGCTGTATCACCTCCACCAACCACAGCAAGGACTTGACCTTTGAACAATGGGGATGCTCCGTCACAAATTGCACAGGCACTAATTCCTCTACTCCAAAATTCATCTTCTTGAGGCAATCTCAGCCTTTTAGCAGTGGCTCCAGTAGCATAGATAATGCTGTGGCATTTTACCTAAAACGTAAAGAATAGTTTCTTAAATAAGTAGTGGTTAGATTGAAGGCTTTAAACTAAGCGAGCTGCGTCCACCAGAATTTGTCATGTTAAAATCTAGAGATAACGCTGGGAAAGCCCTGAGCACCCAACAACAGCTGGAACCATTCCAACTATTGCAGGGTATGTTTTTTTCATCCCAGCAGCTGCTAGAACCATTCCAGCTGCTGGCTTTTCGGTTCCAGCTCCAATCATCTTGCTGGCAAAGGTGTCGCCGAGGAGTCCAAAGAAAAAACAGATAGAAGGAAGAAGGGTACCTGTCCGCTGAGTGCTGAGAATAGAGGGAAGGGTGGGAATTGAAATATAAAATGAGTTAGGGTTTGGTCATGTGATTTTTGTATTTTTTATCGTTTTACATTTTATTTTGATATTTTTTATTAAATTATAATAATTAATTTTCTTAATTTTTAAATTTAAAATTTATTTTTTCACTAGATAGTTAGATATGACTTGATTCACATCTTGGTACTTAATATTTTATACATTATATTTTAATATAATTTTAAAAAATTAGATTTTATGATAACTATTGAACATTAATTTAGATAATTAAATAAATTAATTTTTATTAATATATTAAGTTATTTGAATAACTTAAAGCATTAAAGAATTAATATATTATTTGCTAGATGAATTATTTAGCAATAAATAAAATAATTATTTAAAACTAATTTATTAAATTAATAGATTATTGTGTTAACATTAGCTTATAATTAAATTTGTATAATTTTAAGAAATGGAATGATTAATAATTAATAGGTTTTACTATTTTCATATTATAACTTCATATTATATGTTACTATAACATGTGACATTATTTATTAAATTAAAAATATATTATTTACTTATACCAAAAACTTATTTGACTATACAAACAATAACTTTTTTAAATGTATTATCTAATTATATATGTAATATTTATCTATTTAAATTATAATTTATAAAAATATAATATAATTAAACAAATTAATTTTATTGATTATAAAAATATAATAGTTTATTTAGCTAATTAGATAAATTAATTTTATTAATATAATAAGTTATCTAATTAACTTAAAGTATTATATAATTATTTAATGACCGCTTTTGTGATCTAAGAAAAATCGATCACTAATTTAGTGACCACTTTAATTTCCAAAAAAAATCCCAATTGTGGCCTAAGAAAAATCAGTCACTAATTTAATGACCGATTTTGTGGCCCAAGAAAAATCAATAACCGCATTTGTGATCCAAGAAAAATCGATCACTAATATAGTGACCGCGTTTGTGACCTAAGAAAAATCAGTGATCATATTTGTGACCCAAGAAAATTGGTCACTAATTTAGTGACCGCGTTTGTGACTCAAGAAAAATAAGTCACTAATTTAATGACCGATTAGTGACCGTCATTTTTGGAGTTACTAATTTCGTCATAAATCGATCATTAATTTATTACTGTTTTTTTTAAAAAAAAATTGAATAAAATCGATCATAAATCGATCACAAATTAGTAACCGCTTGGAGCGGTCATTGTGTAGTAGTTACTAAATCCAGTTTTTTTTTTAGTAGTGAAAAACCATTCACAAGGAGGTTCTGAAATTCCAAAGCCTTGGTTTAATGAGTGGTATTAGGAACAGACTATAGCGCTTGCTTCTCGAATTAAGAAGCCATATATATATTATATTTAAGTTGACAATATTATTGGTATTGAATTATCAAAAAAAGAAAAGAAAGGAAAAGAAAAGGACAATATTGGTATTGATTGGTAAAATTCATATTTGAAAAAAGACAATGCAAAATTTTTTTTATAGTAAAAAGTTCATCTATTTTGATTACTTCCAAAAAAAAAAAATGAAGAAGGGTCTTGTTTTCAAAGGAAAAAATAATCTCACACTTTAATTTGACTTATATTACCACATTAAAAATAGGAATCGAACCTCATTACATGATAAATAATTATAAAAATTTTTCTTAATACTTACTTAAAAATTCGCAATAAACTCTTTTTTTTCTTTTTCATTTCTTGTTCAGCTTCTCCATAAAATAGTAGTTCTAATTAAACACCCACCACAAAAGTAACATGAAGGGTGAAAATTGTTCAAAAGTACAAGAAACTTGAAAAAAAGATAAAAGCGGTTCCGGAGATGCCTCCCCCACATTCCATTAAAGAAGCCCAAATATTGGCAAGACGACTGATAACTTTTCCTCCCTTGCTAAAAAAGCCAAAGGCTGGAGAGGCATTAATGTTCATCTATTTGGCTGCGATGGCATTGGCTGTAAGCACTGTTTTGATCATAAAAGAAGAAAGAAAACATCAGCCTAGCTATATATGCATCCTATGTCAGCTAACTCTTGCAAGGCCCAGAGCTAAATAAAGCACTCCCAGGTGGACAAGATAGCATTATCAATATTCCTGGCGGCCTGGCAGCAAGAAAGTTGAGACCATTTATACTTTGAAGCTAAGGGCGGGCACCAAATTATTGTGCTGACTAATACTACTACTCTCAAGTCTCTAGAGGCCTCAGGCCAAATGGTGAAGTGGGCAATGGAGTTAAGCCTGCAGTATGAGGTAGGAAGTTCCATTTGCACTTGGATGTTGCACACCAGCTAATGACTAAATTATCCGCTAACATCAGAAATGGAGTGGAGTCAGACATCCTCCTTGAGAGCTCACTAGGAGATAAGTTTGAATATGCAGCAAGGTTTGAGATCCCAGCCTCAAATGAGGTTGAATAAGAGGCGCTAATGATGGTAGGAATGAGGATAGCCTTGGCAGCAGGAGAACGCCTACCGTGTGACCACGACAATTACCAACTACTGGTCCACAGGTCCAGGGGACCTATGAGGCAAGGTATAATTTGAAGGATGTGGAAGAACTTGGTGAGAAATTTGAGGATTTCACTCTGAAGCAGATCTTGCTATGCTAATTGATTGGTGAAACTAGCTAGTAACTTGGTGGCAAAAAGGAGCCAGAAGATCACGTTCCTTGTGTTCAACAAGCCCGAGAGCAAAACCTAGGAGATAGGAAGACAATCTTGGCCGAATATGCTGAATATTGTATAGAGCATGAACATATGTGATATGGGATAGTCCAGTAAACCCAACATCAAGTTTGGGCCAGAGAGCCCATCAACAATTATCTGGTCGACCTTACTCGGTAGAGATCCACGATCGACCTATATCGACCTCAAGACCCACTCCGGATAGCCTAATAGGCCCAATATCAAGTTTAGGCTAGAGCGCCTATCAACAATCATCTGATCGACCTTACTTGGCAGGGATCTATGATCGACCAGTCAGGTCTGGTCGACATATATCGACCTCAGGACCCACTCCGACGCTGACTCAGATCTTTGCCATATTTATTAATCTGACAGGCAGCATGCCTTCACATTAATAACACGTAACTACCGGTACAATCACTGCCACCAACTGTACGACCACCTTTGGCAAAGAGATGCCTCCAGAGGTACTGTTCACCCTGGAAAACAGGAGATTCAGCCATCTGAAACAGTACTGGGATCTGAATATGGAATGACCATCAACCCCCTAGCAAGGGCAAAAGTCAGTACACCTGATAAGGGCACCATGGACAAATTATGCTTAGAGAAGGCTATAAATATTTCATACTCAACCACGCTCAAGATAATGTCAAATATGCTATAAAACTTCAATATTCTCAGTCTTCTGTTCGATTACTATATCTCGATCATAACTAACTTGAGCGTCAAAGTGCCTCGACTAGTCTAACGTGTGTTGTGATTGTAGATCTCAGACCTCAAGAGAAATATAGCTTTGAACATTTGACCTCCCTAGTCAAATTCACCCCAAACACTATCTTTTCACTAAAAGCAACTTTCAGCCGCATTAGTTTTGGCGTCGTCTGTGGAAAAATTTTGAGATTGCAATGAAAAGATGGTAAACACACGCAGAGCAGCATCCAAAAGGGAGGAGAATAGGAGGTCCACATCTCCGCCTCTCCCTACACCCCAGTAAGGTATACACGCTCCAGGCACCGGCACCCCTCAGGAGCAGGTGGTGATGCTAACTATGCCCCAATTAATGCAATTGATAAGTGAGCAGATTTAACTTAAATTTTAGCCCAACTATCTACCGCTTTGAACAGACACACTACGGTGCCTGCTCCTACTGCTAGTGCCACTCTACAGCCCCCTTCCAGAGAGTAGATCTCCTAAGAACAGTCACAGCTGTAGAGAATCTAAGCAGCTACCCGCCAGATGGGAAAACAATCACAGACGCCCGCAAGAGAAGAGGAGGCAGCCAAAAGTGTGGGAAGAGATAGCAGATTTGGTAGATCACATCAGACCTAATCGAGCCATGCAACGCGATAAAGTCGAACGCTATAAGCGTGACTACCGCAAAGAAAGGGGAGAGTCTACAGATCTTGCACCTCGGCCCATTCATTCCCTGTAGCACAATTGAGCAGAGCATGTCAGGCCATGTCTTGATTGAAATGCCACCCTGGGGGTTTCCATCTCCCTGCCCGCCTTAATTCTTCTTTGGCAGCCAGAGTCATCTCGAATCGACAATACATATTATAACCCAGTTGTCCTATATGAAACACAATAATGTCATTCTTCAAGCCGATATATAAAAGAAAAATTGGGGTCAAGACTATCGATCTCATACTTACCACATTACAGTAGTAGGACAATGCCTTCACGGTCCCGATCTGGCTGAGGCTCATTAGCTTCCATTGGTCGGCTACGAATAGCCCTGACGTCATCCACTCCAGAGCTTCTGTGCCCAATGTCCCTCTTTGGATAATGGAGGTCGAGTCGATTATCTCCCTATTCAGGTCGATGGCAAATTGGGGAGGAGATAGTCGGGGAAGATAGAACAGCGTGCCATCATCAGGTTTACCAAACAGGTCGTAACTTGTCACGACTTTCTGCTTCCCTTTACCCCCCATGGTCTTCTTCAGCGCAGAACCTCCCTATTCGACCATTTGCCTCTTTTCCCGACCTACAGGGCTGTTGCGAATGGGCTCCTCCCAACGAGCAGATTGAGTTCCGAGAGCCTGCTCGATTTGTGGAGGTGGCGGGGTAGATGTCAATCTTGTCGAGCCCGCCTGTTCTGTGGGAGCGCCTTCTCATCGAGTGGCAATTATCAATAACGTTCCTCTTTTTTAGCATAGGGACCTGGGATTCAGTGCGGCTGTGGGCCATTACTTCTTCACGATCTGCATATGCAAACAAAATAAGCAAGCATCAGACTCGAGCAGAAAGATGAAATGTTCAATCAAAATGGTTGACGAAAAGTCTCTACCTAGTCAATCGCCCACAAACAGGTTAAGTTGGGCTGGTGATAGGCTAGCCAACACCAAACACCTCTCTTTGATCAGAACTAAGGCCTCTATTTGCCCAAATTCGACCAAATTCCTGATGAATATGTTAGGCCAACTAAGTATTTAGTTCCCGGGCATCTCCATAGGCCCTCTCCACCAATCCCTCGAAATGGCAAGAACCCCCAGTCCCCAAATATAAAAAAAGTATTTTTGCCACCCTTGCCTATTAGAAGAGGCAGGCGACACTAAAAACTTCCACCGCGGTCGAGCAGTCAAGTAGTAAAAACTAGACTCTTCAGTACTATCCAACTTCCGTGACATGGGTAAATGGAATAAGTTCGAGAAGTTAGCAAAAGAGGCAAGTTGGTTGTACAAGTGCATTAGCACGACAAAACTATATAAAGTGGCAAAATAGTTAAGAAGCAATTGGTTGATATAGACTTCCAGGCCTAATAAGAGGTCGACTATCGGTTGTGCGAGCAAAAACCTAAGGCCACATTTCAGCCCCTCCTCGAATATAGTTATACACCCCGGGAGGTCGATGTGTCCTACCCCAAGTCCCTGGGGCTATCAATTCGTATTCTTAAGGGATATGATACGCTGCCCTAATGCAGATCAAGTCAACGGGGGCTATCTTAGAGGCTATCTCGGTATAGTGGTCGGGGGTGAATAGTCGACCCTGGGTTACAAGAACATCACTAGGGCCAGCATCCCCCTCCGAGCTACTAGAACTACTCGAAATAGAGCTATCGCTTGTTGACGGACACAACTCACTCTCACAAGATGTTTAAGATGTGCTCTCCCCCCCAGTTTCCCCCTGATGGGTCACACCCACTAACCTAGTGTCATCACTATCCGAACTGGAAGACATGCCTCTACAAACGAAAAGGTAGAAAAGAACAAAAAGGTAAAGGAACTTATAATAAAGATCTTGAAAGTTCTAAGCTCACGAAAGCTAGAGAACTCCAAAAGCAACAAATTCAACCAGCTGCATCAATAGCAAAAGTATAAATGGAGTCAGTTATCCCATTATTTATAGGCATTTGCATCAGAACCCGAGTGACTATTATGATGACAGCCTGCCCCAGTACGTTTCGTGTTCTGCGCACTAATAGGAGCATTAAATGCAGCAAACTGCCTCAAACCATGGTCGGCAATTCAAAAACTCGGGTCAAAGATTCAAAAACCTCGATCGAATATGGTTAACTATTGTAGCCACCTATTAACTCCCTACTCTTTCTCGTCGACAAGCTCAATCAAGATCACGAGTTGGGGGGACTCGTGATATGGGATAGCCCAGTAGGCCCAACATCAAGTCTAGGCTAAAGCGCCCATCAACAATTATCTGATCTACCTTACTTGGTGGGGATCCACGTTCAACTTGTATCGATCTCAGGACCCACTCTAGATAACCCAACAGGCCTAACATCAAGTCTGGGCCAGAGCGCCCATCAACAATCATCTGGTTGACCTTACTTGGCAGGGATTCATGATCGACCAGTTAGATCTGGTCGACATGTATCGGTCTCAAGACCCACTTCGGTGCTGACTCGAATCTCTGCCATATTTATCAGTCTAACAAGTAGTATACCTCCACATTAATAATGCGTGACTACCGGTACAGTTGCTACCACCAACTCTGCCAACCTTGCCACCACATTTGGTAGGGAGGCGCCTCCAGAAGTACTGTTCACCCTAGAAAACAAGAGATTCAGCCACCTAGAGCAGTACCGGGATTTGGATATGGAATGACCATCAACTCCCTGACAAGGGCAAAAGTCAGTACACCTGATAGGGGCACCATGGACAAATTACGCCTGGAGAAAGCCATAAATACTTCATATTCAACCACGTTCAAGGTAATGCTAAATATGCTATAAACCTTCAATACTCTCAGTCTTCTATTCGATTACTATAGTTCGATCAGAACTAACTTGAGCGTCGAAGTACCTTAGCCGGGGGCACCTCGGCTAGTCTAACGTGTGTTGTGGTTGCAGATCTCAAATCTCGAGAAAAATATAGCTTTGAACACTCGACCTCCCTAGTCAAATTCACCCCAAACACTATCCTTTCACTATAAGCGACTTTCAGCCGTATCAATATGTATTACACCATCATGCAATACCTCCATGAAGACATCCTCTTCAGTATTCGGAGGAAGCAAGATAGATCTAAAGCTTCGTGATATATGACTACTGATATAGAGACTTGCACAAGAGATATGTTTTTCTAACTTACTTGAAGTGGTTGATCCCAGAGAGAGAAGCTACACCATGTGATGAGAGAAATTCACTAAGGCATTTGCAGAAAATCACGTAGAAGGAAAGACCCTAGTAGGCAGTAGCAAAAACTCTGAGATGGGGATTCTTTTAGCCAGTTACTATGCTCAAAGATGTACATGACCTAATCAAATAAATCGTATGAGCCAGGAGTATGCCAACATAATGCAATAGCCCGATACACTCCTCTCCAATCGCAGCGCAGCCCATGCCCCTTCGCCTAATAGGAATTGGATATCATTATATTACGACAAATTTATTAACGGCATTTATTATATACATATACATATAACAATAATTCAAGTAATGTATAAATTGTTGAATTAATTGAGAGATTTTTAAATTTAAATTTCATCATTAGTAATTCATTGATTATGAACTTAAATATTAAAAGTATAACTGCAACTACTTTTCAGTCCAGCTAATAATTAATTAAACTTGTCTCCCTTGTGGTATTTATTGGCCGTCTGCATTTCTCTTCCAATCGTAATCGTTTAGCCGGCCAAATAGTGACAATTAATTCTACTACTTTAGATTAGTTAATAATCCAGCAACCATTATTAATTTGCTATAAAAATTAAATCAATGTCATTGTGTGGATATATATATATATATATATATAGAGAGAGAGAGAGAGACGTAGCCCATCGATCGAGCAATTAAAAGGAATTGAACATGCAAGAAATTAAATTGGACAATCAAACAGTATTCCAATCATTCTTGCTTTCAATCTCATAATTATTCAGTTTTCAATAACTAAATCTTAAAGTGATTAATTACCGACAAAATTATGAAATCTAGCCCTTAAAAACGTAAACAAATAAATGAATAATTCAATTAATTATGTCAATGTTTGGTGAACGTACGAGGTCACTCTAAGTCTACCAATGAAGTCTACTTTTGGTCAAATTTATGTTGCAATTAAAATTAGGTTTTGATAATTTGAATAAGAAAAATATAATTCTTCCTTGCGCTTACGGTCGATGGTCGATTTGATGATGTAAGATTCTTTCAAGGCGCGTAATCCGATTAAAACTTTAGTTTTTTAAAAGCGTAGAAAACGATTAGCATTATTCGGATAGGCCATAGTGATGATCCTCCCAACATTCACACTAGTTTGTAAGTCAGAGTAAATAAATTGTTTAAAGTAAATTATATTTATAAATTTGTGAATTGAGAGCATCTATTATTCCATTTATTTATTGTTGTATCGCACACAAAAAGCTTTATTCATTAGTGATTTGAATCAATGATTCTGATCGATTGCGTTATTGAATTGGGTAAAATTGAATTGAGACATCCTAACTCACCCCTAATAAAAAGAGATCTATTTGCACATTTGGTTAATATTATGCCAATATATAGCATTTTTTACTTCTATAATAATTCAGTTGAGCCTGAGTTATTAGGCAATAGTTGATATTCAAAAAGTATTAACAATTAATGATATATTAATTGCTTCACTTAAAAAGTATTGTTTTTCTCTATCTTCCATTGATTCCTCGCATGCACTTTATTGCATGGGTATTCAATTAATTAATTACCTACAAATGAAATAATGAGTGAATATGGCAATGTAATTGACCATTCCATTTAAACAAATTCAATCAATTATAGTGGTAGTAGACTTTCTAAAGTTGAATAAATGTACTCGACTAAAGGAGAGCAATTTATTTCCTACGCATTAATTGGGACAACAAAAATATAAATTCTTACCATTCCTATCACATTGGATTTGTCCCAACAGTAACAATTAATAGGGCAAAAGAGTTTTAACTGAGACCATTTAACACTGCAATGATATAAGGCAGGTTCATTGAAACAAGAATTTGAAGGGGTGCGATCATATAAAAATAGCAATAATATTAATTATTAATAATTAAAAAGAATGAAAAGCAGAAATAAAAATAAAAAAGAAAAGGGTTTTGTTAATTGAATAAACATCAATATTGGAAAAAAGAGGAGCAATGTTCGAGCCGCGTGCAGCCAGGTTGAAGTGCACCACATAACTATTAAAGTAATCACATAATTAAAGAATTAAAAACAGGGGAACTTGCAGAAAATAATGCAACTAAATGGTGTTCGTCCAAAAAGTAGTAAAAATTGGGGGATGGGGGATTATTACTATATTTCAGAAGGGCAATTCCGTCCTTTAAACAAATGTTCATCTTTTTGTGAGACAGGACTTGATAATGTGTTCATTAAATTAAATAAGGCATAAACCATATTGGAATTAAAAAGTAATTTAGTTAGTGTCCTAATGGCTAATGCTGTATCTTTCTATGTTTGGAGTAAAGATTTTATATTAGTTTTACAGCTATTACTGAAAATTATATGGAAGCTACATCATAGAAAAGCGAATATCTGCCTATGCCCGAAAAAGTAATAGAAGCATTATTGAACTACTCCATGCACATGTAGTTTCAGCCGTTCGTTCTTCTCGGTCCGCTTCCGCTTCCGCTTCCATAGTAAATTCCCTCATTGATTTATTTTATTTGCCACCAGAGCCATGCGAATTGACTCGTTTCTGTTAATAAGTATCAATCACATCAAAACGAATATATCCACAATTAACATTTTCCTCACTAATGAGAAAAAGATATTAGTCCCTAAAAGACTGGGGCTCAAAACTTCCTCCAAATCAGCCTGGCTTTCCAGCTTAATCAAGCAAAACCATCCCCGATGAGAGCCAAAAGGCAGTGAGACTTTTAATGATCACAAAGAACATGCAAGTGTCTTTAATTAATCTTCTGCCCACTTTTCATAAGCACAACCGATTTCTCTTGAACTAATTTTGTGCTTAACAATGTCATGAGTTACTCTTTCAAAAAATAAACATGTTTCAAAATTGCATTAAAAACTTGTCAGATCCGCAATAAGAAAATCTCCACCAAGAATTAAGACAATGTTGACAATAATTAACAAAATAGAGAGCAGTTGAAATAAACCCATGTTTGTGAAACAACCTAAGGCCCTAGGCCTCACAAAATTGAGTGCATTTATGTTGTGTGCTTTGCTACTTAGGTTCAATAGATTGGCTCATTTAATACCATCTATGGTCACTACGGAGAAAGAGGGCCACCTTCCTCCTACCCCTACTTGACAAAGAGTGCAACATTATGCATAAGGATTATTTTCCTTGTTTTTAAATTTTATGGATGATATGGCTTATATTTCTGTTTATCAATATTTTCCTCGTTTGTTAACCCCAAAACACAAATTTTCCACGGGAACCTTAAATAGAATATTATCTCTTGCTTCTCTCCACTTCAATTATTAATTCACCACTCAAGTTCTTAGTTTGATTACGACAAAAGAATTCTTTCATAACATTTTCACTTTGCATTATATATTTGAAAATATTATTATATTTTGGTTAATTAAGCATTTTTTACAATGAAATCCATGATGTGGAGATGCCTGACGCGGCATTATAAAAGGATCGGATAAAGCATCTAGCTCAAAAGTTATGATATGATAGTCTCTTTTATATTTTGTTAAAAGATTAATTGTCAATTTAATTGCTTGAGTTATTTTTACTCCTGCATGTATTTTAGGATTTGTATACTTTAAATTACTCCATTAAATAATGAATGGTCACTTAAAAATGTTATATTATTGATAAGAATAATAAGTAAAAATATAAAAATTGTCACTAATAATATATATTAAGTGACAATGACTTTTATTTTGTCACTAGTAATATTTTTTAGATGAAAATAATTTTTATTTTATCATTATATAATTCACTAGTGACAAAAATTAATATTTAAACTGCAACCGTCTACAATTAGTAACACCTCTATTGGTTGCAACCTAATGACAATAAAAATTGTTACTATAATTTATGACAAAATTTCATTGTTAATAAGTTGTCACCATAAGAATATCGTTAATTGTCAATGGTAACAACTTAAACTCTATTATTGTCACTATTATGATAACTTTTGTATTGTTACTAATTATTTTATAACTAACTTATTTTTTTTAATAGATTAATTAATTAATATAATTTCTCTTTTAAAAAAAATGGTAATCATTGATGCTTCCACCACATCAAATAAAGTGAATGTATCCCTAGATAAATATCTTTCTCTGCTGGAAAAATGTATTACCTCAAGGAAAAATTGACACATAATACTATTCCCCTTGGAATAGGAGAGCAGAGCTACTTAGTCACAATATGAACACGAAACTCGCCAATGCCATGGAGCTCTTCCCATAATTTACACTTTGAAGGCCAATTATTAACAGGTCAGTCCTCAGTTGGACTGGTCTTGGTCCAATTTCCAGAGCAAAATATAGTCACAATGTCAGAAGAGTACACATACAGAGACAACCCTAATCCTACTTGCATTTTTCATATATTATAAAATATTCTTTTGCTTTTACTCAAGCCAGTTTTGAAGCCCTCTTACGACTAGTGCCCATTAACAGACAACAATGTCTGAGTTCATGTTTCCCTCTCCCCAAAGCCTTTTTCCCCCTCACTACTTCCTTCTGACTAATCTTTGGCTTCTGTAGTTAAAGAGATAATTATGTGTTAATTTGCAGTATATATAGAAATAGGAAGATATATATATAATCCTACAACACAAAAAACAAAAAATAAAACACTAAGCCCAAGACAAAATCTATTAAAATAACAACCTTAGAAAATCACTACATTTACTACACTCTGCAGCTCCTTTTAAAGCATTTATTTCCATATTTTATGTTCAAAGCCTCATAGATCCAACCCACACTTTAGATTCTCCCATCTGTACAGCTTGTTCATGAGAGAGAGAGAGAGAGAGAGGGCAGATGGTCTCTCTGGAACTACACCAATGGGGAGGGCACCCACCCTTTTTTCTTCTTTTCTTCAAGTGAAAAGACAAACCAGGTAAAGTGAAGGATTTTTAGGTAAATGTTTTTTTTTTTTTTTTGGTTGAGCATAAAGGGTATTGCTCAATGATGGGCTTCCCTCAATCTTTATCATCATGATGAATCAAAGAGAAATGCTTTCTTTGGTCAGAATATTTGTTTAGGACTTATAATTTTTTTTGCTCTTTGTTTTTTTGCACTAATTGATCTGATCCACCCCTTGAACAGTAAAAGCTGAGCAGCTCTGGTTTTCTGACTCTGGGAGGCCCACAAGTGGAAGAAGATGATGCATGAATTCACATGTAGGATCTCTCCTCCTTCCCCTGCAGCTATTCAAAAGTCTTTACTGTTGCATTCATCTTCTGATGACTCCTCAGTCATAGCCACACATTGAATTGCATCTGTCATCATAAAACTATAGCAAGAATCCAAAGACTAAGTTCAGTTTTTTTCATTTTTCTCTTCAAACCAGTGGAGGAGGTAGATTGTTCTTGTGAATGTCACTGAAACATATGGTATGGGTACTTCATCTGCTCACTGTATGGGATTATGACAAAGACTTTCAGTCTTTCAGACATATTTAACATTTTAAACCCCCCGAAAAAAGACATTTTTCTTACATTCTTGTTGACACCACCAAAAGACCAAGTCTTGTTAGGGGGGGCCTCCTCATTCATTAGGAGAAGATGGATGGAGAAGCAGGACCAGGACTGTCCGCTGCAGACCCTCCTAAAGAAATCCCCACTGTTGATATTGATACAAAGTCCCTTACCATTAAGATAGCAGCTGCCGGCAAGAAGAATCCCGGCAAGGAAATTCTTGCCAACATTGTCACCTCAAATCCAGATTCATTGTCCAAAAACTCATTCCCAAATTCAGTAGCATCATCTCCGTATAACTCCCCACTCATCTCCCCTCCATCCTCAGCATTTGTTTCAGCTCTGCAATCGCCTTACATCTCTCCAAGGGCCAATATAGTTCCAAATCCTAATGAAGAAAGCCCCACTCCGGCAACTACCCTGACTCACCCGTCTCCGCCGGTGTCGTATTGCGGTTCTCAGTCCGACGACATCCCCAGCACCTCCTACACGCCACCTCCGGAAAGGCACGAGTTCTCCGATAACCCCGCCAACACAAAGCTCAAGATTGTCACCTGTGTTCCAGTTTCAGGCCCAGAAACAGCGCCCCGGATTTCATTTTCATTTCCCATCCCACGAATTTCGTTTGCCAAAGGCTCCGTTTCTCCGGCTTCAAATGCAAAACTCAGGAGCTGTGATGTGTACATAGGCTTCCATGGCCAGAACCCGAATTTGGTAAGGTTCTGCAAGTGGCTTAAATCTGAGCTAGAGGTTCAGGGCATTGCTTGCTTTGTGGCGGACAGAGCTAAGTATGCCGATAATCAGAGCCACGAGATTGCCGACAGGGTTATTTGCTCGGTGGCCTTTGGGGTTGTCGTTGTGACAAATTATAGCCTTCTTAACCATCTGAGCTTGGAGGAGATTAGATTCTTTGCTCAGAAGAAGAATTTGATCCCTTTGTTCTTCGGCACTGATGCCAATGAGATTGCTGGTCGCTTCAACCCTCATGCAGATGACAAGGAATGTAAAGAAGCGCTGGATGGTCTAATGAGATGTCATGAATTCAAATTGGAAGCCAATGAGGGTAACTGGAGAAGCTGTGTATCAAAAGCTGCTGGGATACTGAGGGGAAAGCTTGGGAGGAAGAGTGCCGCTGAAAAGGAAGTAGATATATATGAGGAGTTACCCTTTCCCAGAAACAAGCACTTTGTGGGGAGGAAGAACGAGATTATGGATATTGAGACTGCATTCTTTGGGTGTGGGGATTATGTTGATCAAGAATCTACATTGCCAATCATTAAAGGTGGAACGCCGGGGCAGTCTGATGGTCTAGCGGACGGGGAAAGCGAAGTCGACAAAAGTAAAGGTGGCAAATACATAAGTTTGGAGGTTGGAAGGTGTAAGGAACCTAATTTAGAAGCATGGGTTGAACCAGCTATTGGAAGAAACTCTCTCAAGAGGCCTAAGTATAAGAAGTTGAAAAGTGGGAAATACAAGAGCTTTGGCAGCAGCGTTGTGTGCATAACTGGATCTCCAGGAGTTGGGAAGACGGAGCTTGCTTTGGAATTTGCCTGCCGGTACTCACAGAGATACAAGATGGTTTTGTGGGTAGGCGGTGAAGCTAGGTATTTCAGGCAAAATATACTGAACATATCTCTGAATATGGGATTGGATGTTAGTGCAGATGAAGAGAAAGAAAGAGGAAGGATTAGGAGCTTTGATGAACAAGAATCCGAAGCATTCAAAAGGGTTAAAAGGGAGCTATTTCGGGAAATGCCCTATTTACTGATTATCGATAATCTAGAAACCGAGAGGGAATGGTGGGAAGGTAAGGATCTACATGACTTAATACCAAGAAACACAGGGAGCACCCATGTGATCATCACGACGAGGCTCCCCAGAGTATTGAACTTTGATGCAATGCAGCTTCAGACATTGCCGTTATCTGATGCAATGACATTGATTAGAGGAAGACGAAAAAAGGAGTATCCGGCTGCAGAGGTGGAATTTCTTGGAAAATTTGATGAAAAATTGGGAAGATCTAGTTTTGGCTTATGGATGATAGGCTCACTGCTGTCTGAACTTGCAATTGCACCATCTGCTCTGTTTGAGGCTGTGAACCAGATCCAATATGAAGAAGCAACTAGCTGCTCTAGTTTGAGCAATGGAGATCAGCAGTTTTGCAGAACCAGTCCTTTCTTAATGAAAGTCCTGTCCTTTTGTGCTGCTACACTACAGCAAAGCAATGGAAAAGGGAACCTCCTTGCTTCAAGAATGCTTCAGGTTGGAGCATGGTTTGCCCCGGCACCTATTCCAGCAAATTTACTATCCGCAGCAGCAAATAATGTGCCCTCCACCAGAAACAAATTAAAAAAGTGGACCAGATGCCTGAAACTCACCCTCTGTTGCTGCTCGGGCTGCCTAGCAAATCAGACATGGAAGAGTGAAGAGGAATCAGCTCTCCTGTTAGTTAGACTTGGTTTGGCTTGGAAAGTTAACAGGCAGCCAGGATGTTGGATTCAATTCCACCCCATAACACAAACATTTGCAAAATGGAAAGACGACTTGGTTGGCGCAAAAGCAACAGTTCAAGGAGTAAGGAAAACTGGGAATCCACTGGCAAATTCAGGCCACCTCTGGGCTTCGGCATTTCTTGTCTTTGGTTTCAAATCTGAACCCCCATTGGTCCAGCTCAAAGCAATCGACATGGTCCTCTTCATCAAGCGAACGGCTCTCCCTTTAGCTATACAAGCATTCACAACCTTCTCAAGGTGCAACTCAGCTTTGGAGCTCCTAAAAGTCTGCACAAATGTGCTCGAAGAAGTGGAGAAGTCGTTCGTGTCTCAAATACAGGACTGGTGCCATGGTTCTCTATGCTGGAAAAAGGCTCTCCAATCAAACCAACGAGTGGATGAGTATGTATGGCAAGAAGTCACATTGCTGAAAGCCACATTGCTCGAGACGAGAGCAAAGTTGCTGCTTAGAGGTGGCCATTTTGACAACGGGGAAGAGCTCTGTAGAACCTGCATCAGCATCAGGACTGTGATGTTAGGACACAACCACACGCAAACATTGGCTGCTCAAGAAACACTGGCAAAGTTAGTAAGAATGAGGAGCAAGATATAATGTTTGTTGTAATAATCAATACGTAGCTCAAATTGTTCCACAATGTGATACTCATGCTGCCATTCTAGTTAGTTAGATGAATATCATAGTTTTAAGATGAACTCTGTTTCGTTCATTACTCAACTCTTTAGAGACAGAATACACATATTGCTAGCAGTTCGGTCAAGTAAATCTTTTTTCTTATTGAATTTCTATGGAGCAACTGTCTCATTCAATGATTCAACCGCCGCACAGAATTTGCAGAGGTTTGTTGCTCATAGACATAAATGATCAAATTTATTTTGTAGACTAGTAAAGTTGAAAGATTTCCTTTTGGCTTGGGATTATCTGTTATCTTCTACCATCATTATTGGAGTAGATTGTACATATTCAACAAACAAACTACTCGTTTTACGGCCATTATGAAACAGAATACTCCTGTCTAAATAAAAATTCACAAGTTAAAAGAATAAACAATACGTTAAACCATTCAGGGAAGACGTTTTTCAACCCAATTTAATCTCTCCGAATCGTGATATCCACACAATTAAAACAAAAAACTTTCAAAAAAAAAAAAGGAAAAGAAAAGAAAAGAAGATAGGAAAAATCAAGTCGCGCCCATCGGTTGCATGGCGGGTTAAACGAAATTCCACCGCTACGAGCAGGGTAACCGATGGAAACGGGTTGTTGGGCCCATCATAGAGAGAGCCCAGTGGAGTCTAAAGTGAAGCCCAGATCACGGCCCAATCGGTGACGTGGCGGCCCCAAATCGTCAACGGATCTTCCCGGAGCAGGTGAAGAATCAGCAAGGCGAAGAAAAGAAACTGATGACAAAGGTGTTTTTGGGACAGAAAATAAATTGATTCAAACTATATAATATATATTTAATTGGTTAAATTTTTATTGTAACCCCATTCAATCCAATTCATTTTAAATCAATGGATTGAATTGGTTGTCTCGATTTTTTCAATTTAAATTTTTAATTAAAATTTTTGATAAGTTATTATTGATAACTAAAATAATTTTATCAATTAATTTGTAAATTTCATTAACTATTATATCACACTAATCTTATAAAATTAAATTAAATTATATAAGAACAAACAACTATAAAGTTATAAGTCCACAATAATTATTCATATGCATTTTATTTTTGAAAAAGAAAAAATCCTAAGCTTAGTTTATTTTAATTTATTGATGTATTTTACAATTAAAATATATATTTTTATATTATTAGTATATAAATTTTAGTTCGGTTTGGATTAGATAGATTAAAATCAAAAATCGATTCAGATTGATTTTAAAAAAATAAATCAAATTCAATTTAAAAAGGATCAATTTTAATCAATTTTCAATTTTTTTATGATTCATTGATTTTTTTTTTTAATTGAATTGAATTTCAACACCCCTACGATGATTTATTAGTGCTCTCGGCTCTCGGCTGAGGAAGGTGATGGTGCAGGCGGTGATGATTATAGTGTAATTGGCGAACTAGCAGGCGTCCCACCAGAGATGGAGGGTGCGAAATTCAGGGGAGGCGGTAGTGGCAAGGAATTCCGTCCATATGCAGGAGAAGAGGCTCTGGTTGGTCGGAAGATGACGTCGGCGCAGGAGAACGAGATTGTAGCTTATGTCGCGGGAGGCGTGGAGGGCATTTTGGAAATTGGGGTTAAGTTTGTCTTTGGAGGGAGTCTGGTCAACTCCAACCGTACTAGCACGTGCCAAGCTAATATGTCGGTGTAAAGATTTGGACTGCCAATATAAAAGAGTCGAGTTAGAAGAGAATTTTTGAGTGTGGGCCAAAGCACAAAATATATTTATTAGGTTTGAACTCGACTTGATAAAAGTTCAAGTTCAAGCTGAACTCATCTTAATTTAGTAAGGTTCAAATTGTTAAATGAATTATAAATAATTATGAATTTGAGCTCAAAAATAAATAAAAATATAATATATTTATTAATAAAATTAAAAATAATATTTAATTATATATCGACTCACGAGCCTTAAATTTAAATACAGTCTCCAATCTAAATATTTTGAACTTGAGTTGAACTAACTTGAGTTTGACTTGTGAGACTCTTAAACTAATTCAACTCATTTGCACAATTATTTTGAGCTTTGAAACTTTGGAGGGCTTATTCCCTGCACCAAGACACACAAGAGTAGAATAGGTCTTATGAGCCCTGATTCTTAGGGTCTATTCAGTTTTGTTTTCATTCATCTTTTTTATTTTCTTTTAAAAATAAAAGTAAAAAATTATTAACTTTTTCTTTATTTTTATAGATATTTTCATTTTCAATATATTTTTTCAAACACATTCTTATATTTTCTCTTCATTTGCACATCTTTTTTTTTTCTACTCTTATTTGCACGATTTTTAATATAACAACATAACAACATTCAAATACATCTCATTTTCAATCATATACAATTATTTTATTTTAAATAAAATATTCAAATAATATTTTATTTTCAACTTCACATTTATAACTTATTTTTCACTTTCTCATTTTGCTAAAAAAATAAAAATGTCTAAAAAACAAAACCAAACGGGCTCTGAGGCCCAAAAACAAAGATGTTAAAGCCTGGACGTTGCAATTTGGAAATAAACACATCTATGGGCCGTGGGATTATATCAATATTTGAAATTTATAAAGTACGAACCTTATAAATTTAGACTTTATTTCTTTTATCCTTTTTTTTTTACAATATTTCTTTTATCCTTAAAACAAAAGAAAATTCATGGTGACCTTCTGAGCCGACAGCATTATTAATATTATTTGTGAACATTGACTGTACAATAATTAATGGTAACGGCTAAAAGACTACTTTGTTTTTGGGATTTAGTAAAAATATTTTAACGGGATAAAGATTCACGTCTTTTTATTTAAGTTGGTTCAAGATCCCGTAGAACTTGAATTGATTCAGGCCATGACCTGGATTTTAAATCATCGATTGATAATAGATCTGATGAACAGTAATTTACCACCTCGAGTCATACGGAAAAGGACAACTAATGCCTATAAAATGTGAAAATTGCACTGTACTAAGTCATGTCATTTTTACTATCTCTTATTTGAATTTTTGTCTTCACCTTTAAACTCTCATTTGATCACCTTAGCAGTTCACTAACTTAACATCGAATGGCCTTAACTGAGAGTGATCTTAGTTAGCCTAATGTGTGCTTTTGTGGTTATATCAGAGATCCAGATTATTCGTGTAAAGTGTGATTTGGATCAAGATCAATATCGAAAAGCAATGATTTTTTGAGAAATTGAGTTTGAAATCTAGATGCCACGATCCCGAGCAGCATCAAACATATTAAACAATATAATAAAGAATCAATTAAACCATGCGTTGATGTTGCTCGTATCATGATTTTGATGAAGTAATGAAGATAAATTAGTTGAACTTCAAGAAAATACTATACATATTCTTGTGGATTTTGAATCAAATAACGTTAACAACTTGTTATATAAATAGATTGTTGCTTACACCAATAAACTCAAATACATCCACCTTACCGTTTTGGATAAAGACTCCTTGACATCAAATATTTAACGTTCATAATCCATTAATATCTATATTATTATAAAAAAGATGATTTTTTACTCTCACAAATTAAATTGTTTCACTATTTTTATCATTTTTTTAACTTTTACCCTCTAAAAATATTTAAATATTAGAAAAAATTGGTGTAATAATTAATTATCATTAAAATGATTGTGTATAATTGAAAATGAGATGTGTTTGAATGTTGTTGTATTTTTATATTAAAAATCGTGCAAATGAAAATAAGAGAAAATAAAGTGTGAAAGTGAAGAGAGAGAGAGAGAGAGAGAGAGAGAGAGAGTTTAGAAGAGTATGTTGAGAATAAAAATGTTTGCGAAAATGGGGGGAAAGTTGATAGCTTTTTATTTTTATTTTTGGGTGAAAATGAAAATAATGAGTGAAAACAAAAGCAAACGGGCCTTTAATTGTCTGTGTGAATGATATTTCTAACAATGCATTTTTTAAAATGCAAATTTTCATTGTTGATGTTCTGTTCCTATTCCGTAGAAAGGAGAAAAAAATGAGATTGAAAAAAAGAACGCAAACAGCAGTAATTCAAACCGGTAAGTCTTAAATAGAGACTAATTGTACAAGTTTGGATGCAGATCCATCATCTTTTTTAAGTTCATAAATAATTCTCATTGATTTGCTATTAGAATTACTCTGTATTGTATACCGCTTTTGTTTTATAAAAATGTCACTATCTGGTTTGAAAATCAAAGTTGCATGTTATTTTATGTAGTTATTGCTAAAATTGTATTACTATATACTTATTTGAATTATTTATAAAATTAATTTTTTTTATTATTTATCATTACAATTAATTTTAATATTATATATAATTAGATAAATTCATACGTATAGGAAAGGTGTGCAACCACTGCTGGTATTAAAAAAAACATGAAATTGGAACACAAGATTGGAATTGGTAGCATTCTTCATCACAAATTAATGTTTAATGCAAATTATTAACGGACACAAATGTGCTGGACCCTCTCGTAGGTTGGAATGAACCTTTTTTCATTTTAATTTCCCCCTCTTTATATGGTTCATTAGGTTGGTCAACAAAGTAATATTTCTTTTATCTTTTTTGACTTTTAACCTTAACAATATTTCCCTCGTAAATCTTACTTTGCATCTTCTATTCCATCCCTTATTTCATCTGTTATTTTAATTGTATGTATGTATGTTAAGTGTAATTTTTTTATTTAATCAATTATTTTTTAAAAAAAATATTTAATATAAATATTATATATTCATAGAATAAAATAAAAGACTTAAACTACATAAATTCAATCAGATCCAAGTACTCTCCTCCAGCTCGGGGCTTATACCTCATATTCATGCTTTTGATCCCAAGAACGATGCTTATAACGTCTTTTTTCCTTTCTTTCTTTTTTAGTTGGATATATATATATATATATATATATATCACATCTACAAATTTTATATATAATAATAATAATAATAATAATATCAACATTTTATTTTATAATATTACCATTCCTAATAATTCACAACTCATTTAAATGCATGCGTGTTTGATATGGGAATACCATAAATGTCTCGAAAAAACTTAATATGTCCCCAACATTTTAAATGCGCGTCTTGCCTGAATAGGTCAATTTAGGTTGATTCAAACCAATCTATGATTTGATTACATTATCCATTGAATCTTTGAATTCTAAATGGCCGGATTAGATCATGCCAATTATAAATAACTCTCGCCTATAAATGCCAATACTATTGCATACTTATATTTATGTAATTACATTTAATTTTTTTTCCCTCAATCTTCAAATTTGAGCATTGTCAAAATTTTATTGGAGAATTTTCAGCAATTCTAACTCTTTGAGTTGTTTGAAATTATAAGCTCAAATAATCAAACGTTGACTCTAGAATTAAACTGAACTTTTTTTTTTTTCCTTTTGAGAGCATTACAAAATAACGAAATGTTATCATTTCAACAAAACAATGTATTCCTATTCTCAAGTCAAATAATCAAAATATAAACACCACACAAAGCACATAAAGCACACATTACGGACCGAATACAAAACCTTCCACTTAATAGAAACGACAGATCTCACTTAAACTAACCTAATTCTTTAACTAATAAGTATTTTTTAAACTCACATCAACTCAAATTAAAAGACACGAAAGCCCAAACACTAATAAAAAGACAGAAATTGCTCACAAACAAAAGAATTGTTTCTCCAAGAAAAATCCCAAGCCTTTGAGGGTTGACGTGGAACATTTGAAGTTTTGGATGGCGTGGTTGCTTGTAAAGTACATGATGGTTTTTCCAATGCGCTTTGTCATTTAGTTTTTCGGCATTCTTTTTAGCCCTCAAGTACTATTGGCTGGCAATCCAATAGTCCAACCATGTATCATTTTATTTTTGCAAATAAAAGATTAGATATATTCAAAATTGTTGGATCCCGTTGGCTGAGTGAAATTGAAAAGTTGCATCATAACTTCATAAGAAATTTTGAAATTCTACTCCATTAATGAAATTTGTTTTTGTTTTTTTTAATAAAACTATTCTGATAAGGGACTTCATTTTAAAATTATTCGTCCTATTGTCCACTATAACATATATATTTCAACAAGAACTATACATAAATAAATTAAAAGTTTATCGTAAAATATTCATTTGAATAAATTATGCATCATAATCTATATATAAAATATTCATTTCAATAACTTTTAAATGAAATATTTTCAAAATGAATATTATTAAATCAAGACAATTCACGAATGATAAGTGCATATTAATATAATACAATTTTTGAATTACGGAGAGGGAAAAGAAACAATCCCTCGTTTGTCTTTTCTCATCTAAAAGAGACATATGTTACAAAATTATTATGAAAAACTTTTTGGATGAAAAGATTAATGTAACCATCATATATAGAAGAGAATCAAAGTTAAAAATTAATCAATCGTTTGACAAAAGTGAATAGTATCTAAAATACTATTCAAATGAATGTCCATTTTAGAATTTTTTTTTCTAACTTCTCAATAGTTTTGCCAACTCAAAGAAGATCAAAATTCTTATTGCATAGAAGATAAATAGATCAATTGGTAGGGACCCATAATTAATTAGGTCCATTTCTATAACCAGCCAAAAAAGAAAAAGTTCGTTGATGGCACGGACGGTTTGAAAATATGAAAAAGTTTGGGGGTCAAAATCAATATTGCAAAAGATTCAGGCCACCTCCATTCGACTAAGACAACTACTTTTGATTATTTTAATGAAAGGGTTTTGTAAAAGAAAGCTATGGGCATATTAATAATGGTGTGATAGAAGTAAAGGACAAAGGATGGTCCACTTTGGAGCATTCAGTCTTTCAGAATATTTATTACCTCCCATTATTAAT
>JACGDI010005547.1:408329-419664 GCA_014898725.1 Jacaranda copaia
ACCGACTTAATTAGTTGAAAAGATTTAAGACCAAAAACCAAGAAAGAAAAATCAAAAGGAATCCAAGAAAAACCCAAAAAACGACAGATTCTTGAAGACAGAAGCCGTGAAAGAAAGAAAGAACCCTCAAAAATCAAAAAGAATAAAAAAACCCACAAGAAATCTCTATGCAGTATCAATCTACAGACCTGAATCGCTTTTACTGGGAGATAAAATGGAACTGAACAGTGAGGTCATTGGGTATATTATAGAAGGGCTAACAGTATTCGCTAGATACAAGGATGCTGAATGAGATAGGAAAAGAAAAAAGATGGAGAGAGAGCGAGGGGGGTAGAGAGTTAAGGATTTTATGTATGTGCTTATGATGCGGTAAGAAGAGAAAACAGCACCACCCACTCACACATCAAAAGGGGCATCAGGTTCTTCCCTCCACCAAAAAGCACGTTTGTACCATTAATTCACCTCTCCCCTTCAGTGAATATGCGTGAGAGAGAAAAAAAGGAAACAAAGAAATATTCAAGAATTCTTTTTAGAGAGTGAGAGCAAGAAACAACCAAAAATGTTGAGATAGAGAGAGAAAGGGTAAGGGAGAAGAGTGGCAGTGTTGCTGTCTACAAAGCTGTCCTATCCTACACCTACCCTACAGGAGAGTTTTCCTCCTTCAAATTGCTCACAAAGATTAATTTAATACTAAACTCCATTTTTTACTTCATTCTTTATTGCCGATCTTTTTCATCCATCGTGTACCTGTTTGAGAGAGTTGTCGGTTTTGGCCTCGACCTTTTGGTGAAATTATAGCAGACTGCCCCGCACCTCTCGTCTCCCGAACTAAACGACAAGAAGTAATCCCCTGTGTGTGTTTCAATAATGACGGACGGTCGCCCTTTCAAATTAATGATCTGTGGGTTTTAAGCTTAACTCTACTCTTTTCTTTTTTTTCTTTTCTTTTCTTTTCTTTTTTTTTATACTTTCGATTCACCAAAAAGAACCCTCCTCCTTTTCCTTCTGTGTTTTCTGCCTGTTGTTTTCTCTGGTAGTCATCATTTTGGAGAAAGAAAATGTTTTTTTCTGTTTAATCTATTAAGAAAATGTTTTTTTTTTGTTTTCTTTATTTGCTTCTTTAAGCACCAAAGTATTGTTAATTATAGATACATGCAGGGTGCAGACATACATTGTATGTGTCTATTTTTTTCCAATGATAAATGATGTATATAAATGTCAGATGTTTTGTACAGATACATCATACATGTACATATTTTTGAGCGTTTTGCAACAATTGTTTTATCCAATACTTGTAAATTGATGTTAACATGATTGTTATAAATAATTATTTTTTTAGCAAAGTAAATCAAATACATTAATATTTTCTTCGGTCATTATTTTATCTTTTATTATATATTATAACTGAATAAATATTAAAGACAATAATTATTTTTTATTAAAGTATTTAATTGTAAATATATTTTTTTTTATATTCAAACGCATATGCATCTGGAATTTAATAAAGTTACATCTCATAACCTACCACATTATGTGACAAACTTATGTTTCGGACCATAGACCGCCTGACTTTGTAAATACATTTGATAAGCAACCATAAAATAAAATATAGATAACATATTATTTGAAGTAGAAAATCTACAATATAATAAGATTGCCCTGGTCTTGAAGATCTTCTCAACCCTAAAGCTTGGTAAGAATTTTCCTATCTTTCATCGTATTTGATGAAAATTGAATTAAAGATCTCAAACTATGGAACACTTTATGAATAACAAGAAAATTTAGGAGTGTAACGGTATTTCAAAATAAAGTCATATACTAATTAAGACATGCTTGGTAATTAGAAGATGTTAAACAGCTAATAGTTAATTGATGAAATCCCAAATCTTCATCTATGGGGGGAAAGGAAGGAGCATGAAAGGGTTAGTCTGTCAAATATATTGAATTAATTGATGCATTCGACACAAACTTACTGTAAGATTACGAACCTTTTCTCTCTCTCTCTCTCTCGTTAATTTATTCAATTTATCAGTGACTAATAAGGGTTTAATTAGAGTGTGTTGTTCTCTTTTAAGTAGTGTAGTGTATGAAACTCGTTATAATTAAGATTATTTTGATATAGGTAGAACTTCAAATGATTTTTTTTGCCCTCAAGAATAGGATTACTTTGATATAGGTAGGGCCTCAAATCACTTCTTTGCCCTCAAGAACTGGAATAATCACATAATACTCTGAAGCTCTACACACAATTTTTCATGAACTGATCTAACCAGACACACAACCCACACTAATGACTTGGGATCTCCAACATCGACCGAAAGACACATGGTCCCATCGTACTTTCATACATGGTATTAATGTGATAGGTTCATATTTGATCATCGTTAAAAGTACCTTCGAAATTTAAATGGATTAAATATACATTTTTCAGTATTATATTTGTTAATTTTTATTTTTATTTTTGACATTTGATTTAAGCATTTCAATGTTACAGCTAGGACCTACTCAATGACTCTCTAACAATGTATTGAATTTCAAGTTTAGGACTCCATCGTCCAAATTGATTGTGCAAGTAGAAGGACATAAATAGATTAGATTACTTGAAGTAGAATTGATCCTGAATCACATTTCAATCAAGTTAATTAAATATAACTTAATAGTGTTAGTATCTTTTCTTCATTTCAAAAAAATCATGCATGTATTTTAGGGTTTTATAAGTTCTTTTAATTTAGGAAAAAGCAAGGAATTCCTAACTTCTTTTTAAGATTTTAACAACTTTTTATAATTTTAATCATGTTAATTATTAAATTATTAGTGCCAAAATCATATTTTATCCAAATACTTCAAGAGCTTATTTTTAAAATAAAATTTAACATTTTATAAATTTCAAAATTATCTTATAAAATATTTTAAATAAGTATAGCCAAATGCCTCTTATTTAAAACATTTCATAGTCTTTTAATATTAGTTTTTGAATTATTTGAATAAAATAAGTATATACGAAATATATAAGATATGTTATTAATATCTATTTGTAATCAGCATTGCTAAACTTATATTAAAATTTTGAAGATATTAAAATCTATTTGTTTAAATGCAATTATAAAATTCTATCTTATTTTAAAAATTTAGAAGTTGATTTTATGATAAATTTTCATTTTTGAATGTCACCTATTGACCTTAATAAAACTAACAAGTAATGTACCAACATACACAAACAATTGGGCAATTCTATCCCAACAAATAGCATTTGCAGCCAATTAATCAGGCTAACATTTGCTATGTCAGTCCTAAACCACCAAGTAAACTTCAATTTGCAATTTGGGTTCC
Source organism: Jacaranda copaia (assembly GCA_014898725.1). Lineage (NCBI taxonomy): Eukaryota > Viridiplantae > Streptophyta > Magnoliopsida > Lamiales > Bignoniaceae > Jacaranda > Jacaranda copaia. The sequence goes on from JACGDI010005547.1 coordinate 411,660, forward strand.
AACATCCAAACTTCTGCAAATAGCATTACAACAAAATTAGCCATCAAAAATATTAAAAAATACCATTTAAATAATATTATAATGACAATTAATTTTATATATATGTAATATCATTTTGTAAAAGTTCGATTATATTATAGTAGTGTAGTTAAAGGTATAAATGTTACTAATTTACTTTTATTATGACAGTAATAAAATGCAATAACAAATTAGTTAAATGATATGTTAAAATATCACAAAAATACATTAAGTAATATATCAAACATCGTAGGGATATTTTTAAATAACATGCTAATATGCTACTACAATTGTATATAGTGACATATTAAATAGCACGACAAAAAAAAAATTAATATGCTAACATACCAAAAGAGATGGAATATATGTCATGTTAAAATATCAAAAAATAACTTTTAAACAACATGCCACCAAACAAATATATAATGATATGCTAAAATATTACAAAAAATTTCTTTGAATGACATATTTTAATGCCACTTTAATGACACTAAATCTTTTGTAGTATGTTTAAATAACACTATAAATAAATATTAGTGGTATTTTTTAAAAAAATTACTTGCATTAATTAAATGCCTTTAAAATATATTTATATTGACATTTTCAATCAAATGTCACTATTTTATTTGTCATATAATAATTAAATAACATCAAATATTATAATATAGTAATATTTTTTTACTATCAATCACTATATATATATTTTGTCATCAAACTATAAAATATCACTAAATTAACGTCACTAAATATTTTATAGTATTTTTTTTAACAACGCCATAATAAAATATCATTGGTATTAAAAAAAACAATTGCAGCACTGGTTAAGAATTCTTTTGGTTATGTTTTGGGTATTTTGGAAAAAATATTTTGAGAGAACGCATTTTGGTAGTAAGATTGGGGAATGTGATATTTTTTTGTTATTGTATTTTGTGTTGTTCGAAAATATTTTAAGAGAAAATAGTTTATTTGGAAATATTTTGAAGGGAGACAAAATGTAGTGTTGGCATCATATTAGTCCACATTTTGTAGGGTCGGCAGAGTGAAGTAAATATTTTATGTAATTTGTAATGATTAATCGGTTATGCATATATATATATGTAATGATTAATTTGCTCTATACATATGTATGTATAATTGTAACACATTTTGAAAATATATTTTAATTTGGGGAAAGAAAATAATGTATTGTTAGTGGGCTTAAGGAACACTCGCACTTACTTGGAAGTGTTCTAAGAGTTCAAGTTTGTATTGGGAAACATATTTTATTTGAGAGTGGCCTCAAGGAACATGCAAACACTTTCAATAAAAATGTCATTATTTTATTTAATATTTAAAATATTATATTATAATAACTTCTTTCTTTTTTTACAATTATCATCATATTATTTTTTGTTATTATTATAGTAGAAAATATGACTAAATTAGTGTCTTTAAATACTAATTTTGTCGCAGTGTAAAAATGATTAATATCTTAATTACTTGGACAGGGATGCACTTATGCTAACCAAATTCCCGCACATTAATAAGTAGGACTGTGGATCTGGGGCAAGTATTTCGCATCCATGATTACAAACTCATTGCAGTTGTTTGGATTGATGCGTAATCGTTTAATTGTGAAATTGATAGAGACGCCCTTCGATGGCACCAAAATTACAAAACAGCCAACAAGACCTCCACATTTTTGATCAGGTTAGAGTCTGCAGCTCAACCCAACCGAACCCAACCCAGTACTCCTTTAGACCCGGAACGCCAACCATTAGCACCACAACGGAGAACTCCCAACCTCTCTACACCTACTCACCAACATCATTTTGGATTTCTTCTTACACCCAGTTTGGGGATTATTTGATCTATCACTCAGCGAGAAAACATAATTTACCAATGCCATATTTTTGGACATCATGATACATACTATTCAATTACAATAAATTTCAAAATTTTTAATAATTATTTCCGACTATTTTTCCAATTATTAAAATAATTTTAGAATTTCAATTAATACTTCAAATTGTTTAAAATATCCGGAGTCAAAAACCTTTTCAGAAATATAAAATTTTCAATCTAAACAAAACCTCAAATTATTTAAAACTTTTTATTCTCGACAGTTGTCATGGCAGCGGTGAGAGAGCGGACGGGCGAGGTGCACTAAACAAATTCTGTTCTTATGAGCACAAAAATGAGATGTGGGGGCAGAACAAGTCACCATAGTTTAATTTATTGTTATAAAGAGTGATTCTCTATATATGCAAGGTTTAATTTAATTAATTCTTTTGTTTTTGTTTGCATAATTTTGTACAAAAATCATTGCGTGATAAGAATTATAAACCTCCCAAATACGATTTTAATTAAAAGAAAATCACCCAAAATTAATTACACATGATGTGACATGCAATGTAAGAAAACGTGCATTTTTCAATAAAAAAACAAGTAGTTAGATAAGAAAATACAGTACTTCTCATTTCTAAATAAATTTTTTACGAAACAAAGTTTGTTAGAAAATAGATTTTCTGTTATTAGATTTTAGTAATTTCCTAAAATACACACACACACACACATATATATATATATATATAAATTCGAGAACTAAAAAAATTAAACAAAAGACTTGCATGTGAATTGTCACAATAAACCAAGATAAATGGCCAAATAATATAGAACTATCTTGTAAACTAAAACTAATGATTATGATCATTATTCTATGACAAATTTATATATAGTATGCGATTGTCTTAATTAACCAATTCTTTTTCGTGGCAATATATAGAATTCATTCCACATATTTCACCAAATATATACCAATTTTGCCACGTACATCGTGGTAAGAACCTAAATACCAAGAATACAGGTTTTTTTTGTTAAATATCAATAGGATGAAGGGTTCATTAGCCAAAAAAAAGTAAAATAATCAATTTGGGCTCCACAACTTTGATTAGGCAACTACCCTATACATTCACTCAACCCCTAAAACTAGAAAAAGGCAAATCAGTGAATTATTAAATATGAAAAGGAATCTAAAATAGGGGGATTGCATTGAGAATATTATGTTCTTGGTGCTACTTTGTACAGGTGCCAAAGGGAGAATAATAATATTAACAGACCCCACTAAGCAATAGAGTTGATTTACGAATCATGAATTAAAGGAAAAGAAATTAAGAAAGGATACCCCAATCCCTATCCCTCCCGGAGTCCCAACCATCAAACAAATTCAAAATTATCTCCATCACATATCAATGTATCATAGATTTATTTATGGGTTCTCGCTTGCATGCCCCGTGACCTGTCCATCTCAAAATGAAAAAATGTGGCGTCAATGACGAGAAAAAAGCTGGTACAAGTCATTTTTCCCAATAATAATAATAATAATACATAGTTAAAAAAAATTATCTAAAGGCTAGATTCATTTTTTTTATGAAATTAGAACAATAATTCTTATATTTTTAGAGAGCAAAATTAATATTTTTTAATAAAAATATAAATACAAGTTTATCTTGTGTAAATCTGAGGGGACCAGGTGCCCCTTGCTAGCCTCATCAATGCTCCATCCTTAAATACTACGTTACAAAATATGAAAGATAATTTTATGATTTTTATAATTTTAAAATTTTAATCTTTTTGGTAAAAATAAATGTGTAATTTTGGTTTTATATAAATTTGAAGGGGCAACTGTCCCAATCAAAAAAAAATTTCTTTCCCGACTAATCTACTATGCTTTATGTATTTGAATTTAAATGCCATCACCATCTTATCTTTTCTTACATGTAATCAATCTAAGTGAAGAACTTGGAAATTCAACGACTATAAAGTAGTTGTGTTTTCTTATTTTCATGTCACAGCACATGAAACTGTTGCTTGTATTGTTACATCATACACAACTCACAAATAGCTACTTTGGCACATAATTGAGGCAAATTTGTTTGAATTGTTTTAAAAAGATTATGTACCTTTGCCTATATAAAAACTCTATGCAATTTAATAAGAGGGTTTATTCTCATTCTCTTAATTTATTTATTCTTTTTCTAACGTGATTTGCCATCATGTTGGCATGATATAAACAGATTTATTTTTTTTTTTTAATATTTTCATTTTTCTTTAGATGATTTATATCCGTGTATGAGTAGTGCAGTTCGACTTATGAGTATATTTTTTAGTAGAAATTTGTTGATTTTGTTGAAAACTCTCTTTCTGCAATCGTTGTTAAATGGGCAAAATTTGATTATTGCTTGCATAAATAAAGCAGACGACGAAATCAATGCATAAATGTCGATAAAAATTATTATGTAAAATTTAAGAAATGCACCTCTACATTTTTTGTTATTTTTCAAGGACAAAGTACTTTTCTTTGACTCTTGACTCTCTCAATGGTTTAAACAACGCATTTTTTTGTTAAAAAAATAAATGAAATTTGACGTGTTGATAGATGTATATTAAAGAATTTAAAATATTAATTGAATAGTGAAAAAAGACATATTGTGATAGCGCTCTAAAAATTTATGAAACTCAAAAATACAATTAGCTTAAACAACTCTCTATATATAAAATCAAAATTTGGAGATATACGAAATTTGAAAAACTGCGTTTTGAAGATTACTCGAACTTGAAAGTATTTGTGAATATGATATTTCAAAATCAATTATTTATGTTTAAAATTAAATTTGATTCATTTTAAGATATAAATGGAAAGATTGGACCGATGACTTATATATATATATTATTTTATATTACATTTTCACTGACAATTTTAATATATTTTTTTGGGGACAGTAGCTTCAATTAATTTCTTCATAATCATCTTAAATTTGAGATGCACGTACATCAGAATATGTTCTCTTTATTAAAATTTAGGATATGAATGAGGGGACAAATAATGCTCCCTTTGAGTAGGGATCATCGAGGTCCACTTTGTCCTCCAAACTAACACACTTGTTGGGTTTGGTGATAACATGGCACATTGCCAACCACAATCTATGTTGCCAATCAAAAATATGGATCCAAGTTAAATACATTTGGAATCATTCATTTTTCTATGCCCGGCTGGTATTTTCTCTAAGAATTTTCTCTAATTTTCTAGACTATTCTGGTCTATACTTGCATTCTTGACTATTCTTTGACTGGTTTCAAAATTGTATGAGTATCAAAATTAAGTGTGTGTGTGTGTGTGTATATATATTAAAAGTTATTTGCACTTAGTTTTTGTGCACTTAATTTTTTTAAAAGAATATTATTTGTTCATATTATCACATTTATTATATATAAAATTGATACACATGTAGTATGTATATATATATATATATATATATATAGTTTACAATTATGAAGATAGCAAACACATTAAGTAAAAGACTCACAATCTATTATCGGAATAAATAAAAAAAATTCAAAAGTCATTAAATACTAAGCTTACCTTATAATTAGAAAAAATTTTGATACATGATAATTATTTAGACATATAAATTTTATTGAATATATAAAATAAGTCAAGGAGTAAATTTATTTTATTTAAAATTTGTTATCATAACTTTCATTTTTAAAATAAAATTACCTTTCTTTATATAACAATATATATATATATATATATATATATATTTAAGAGGAAAATAGAAGTCTTCAATCCTACTCAAGAAAGGAAAATGGGATGGAGGCCATGTTTGAAAAGGTAGGGTAATTTAAGGGGTGGAAACAGATATTAAACGAATTGAATACACTGTTTTTATATTTATATTTGTTTAACTTTTTGAATATTCGAATACGAATACAAATTTGATGGATATTTAAAAATAATATCTAAATTTGTATTCATTGGATATCGATCGAATTCGAATATATCCGTATTTGATTATAATTATTTAAATTTATTTATATTTTATTAAATTTATCCGTATTGAAATTATTTTTTTATATTCATATTTAATGATAATTATTTAGATATCTATTTGTAAATATCTAAATACGTGAATCTATGAATTTATAACAAATACATATTTTAATTGATAGAATAAATTATATAATTTCATTAAAAAAATCAATCAAATAGCATAATTTCTTATTAATAATTAATTTTTTAAATGAATATTAGTACTTATTAATAATAATAATAATAATGGCATTGGAGTATATTAATTATAAAGTCAACTAACAATAATTATATTTATGAACTTTATTCTTCAATGTTTTTCTATATATTATAATAATTTTTTAAATTTATTCTTTTTTCTTCCCAATTCTTCAATTATAATATATATATATATACATATATGGATTATGAGATTTTTATTAAAAAATATAAATAATATATTATTTAATAAATATATATTCAGAGCAGATATCAAACGAATCGAATCTGCATTTACTATATTTGTATTCATTTATAATAAGATATGTACTAATCCAATACGGATAATATATGTTTTAAATGACTGTTGATAAATTTTGTATAAATGAATATGAATACGAGTGATAAATAAATTTTTGAATATTCATTTATAACACTAGATAAATTAGTGAAAATGTATGTTCAATGATGAATAGTGATCCTACCCTTAGCAGCAAGAAAGCTAAACCGAGCAAATTTCAAGCATCACCCAATTTAATAGTACTTTGGATCTGATATTTTATTTTGTTTCATATGCTATTTAACTTGATTTGTATATATCAAATGTATTTGATTTTTAATTAATTATTTTTATAAAAATATATTTAATATAATATTATGTATTTATAAAATAAAATAGGATCGAAATAAAACATAAGATGGAATAAAAAATTTAAATTGATTTAACAAATCAAATTATTAGTTTGTATCTTTCTATCTTTTCTATTTGTTCCTATCCAAGTATTAATTTCATTCAATAATTTTATAAATTCAAACAAAAGGGTGGGTGCTTTGATAAATTTATGCTCCTTAAAATGACTTGTAAAATGTTAACTGCAAGTAATTTGCTTGACATAAAAATCTTTAATTAGTAATCGCTAATTAGTCGTATGAGAATGAATTCGTTATCCAACCTTGGAGGTACGGTCCCACACTATGGGAGTTGGTACTTGTCAATTAATATCGACAGTACAACCAAAAGTGTAAAATTATGGATACAATTCTTACTGTAGATCACTTTTTTAATAAATTTTTAGGATGCTTTTGCATATGTGTCTCCAAGTATTCCTTATTCATTTCATCCAAACAAGGAAAAACACTTTTTTTTGCACTAATTTTTTATAACATAAATATTATGAGGAATTAAACCGTGTCATATACTTCATAGGTTATTTGCAATGCATTTTGTACTATAAGTTTGATCTACATTTTAAATTCGAAAGGACTCCAATGGAGTAATTTATGATACGAACCTCGGCAATCATTCGGTTTTATTTTCATATTTTTTATTATTTAAAAAATAAAATATATCACTTTTTATATATTTTCTCAATATTATTTTTATTTTTATTTTCAAAACACATTTTTTAATAACACATATATCTTTTTTCTATTTCATTATTTCTATCTTTCTCTACCTACAACTTATTTAACCTAACATAATCATTACTTTTCTTCTCCACTAACCTATATGTCTTTTTTCTCTATTCCATTATTTCTATCTCTTTCCACTTACAATCTATTAAACTCAATAAATTGATATGAGATGGTCCAATAGGCCCAACCCAATAGTTATCAACCTCAAAACGCACTTGTAAGCCCATCTCGCCTCAGAGACTCAGTTGGGCCGTCAACCATTGCCTTGTCGCCCATGCAGTAAGTAGGACTGCGCCACTTGACCACAGAACTCGGTTGAATACTTGTTCTCGAGCGCCCGGGACCTCGGAGGCTGCTCACTCCCAGATAGGGGTGTTCATCGAATCAACCTGATCCAATGAACCCAATAAATCGAATCGAACCAATCTAATTGGTTCGGGTCATCAGGTTTGATCTGATCAAATCGATCAAACCTGATTACATTTGGTTCAGTTCTCGAATTTCATATTTATTTACCCGATC
>JACGDI010005547.1:427163-472678 GCA_014898725.1 Jacaranda copaia
CAGTACTAGAAAACAAGCATAATAAGACATGTAACTGGCAATAATGCAACTTATCATAGGACTTTGTCAGGAATAAGATAATTGTTCATTTGATCTGCAGATAAAATTCGTTTCTTCTTACTAAAAGTTAACTGAGAAAAGAAAAGTAGACAACCAATAAAGAACAATGTAGCACAGAACCAGGGTCCATGGTGTTGAGAGGTCTTGTATTCTGTCTCAATTTATGTTTCACAGGGATCTAAAGAGGAAAGAAAACTGAGTTTTAGTTTGTGAAGTGAAGGTTTGGAAAACTTCTCTTTTTCACTAAGAATTTGGCAATACTTTGACAACGATTTATATAGCGAGGTGATCAAGGTTTAATGTGAACAAGTTGTACACTCATACCAGGAGTTGAGCATAGAAAGGACAAGAGTGTGAGAATACCAAAATCTCCATAAGCAATAAATCTTCTCGCTTATGGTGGATTCATGGTCTTCACCTCTATTTCACATCACTAATCTAACAATGAAGCAACACCACCTCTTACTTTTTGCCTTCGCAAAAGGAAAATCATCTTTCGAGCAGCAATAGTCAAAATATTAACCCCAAAATAAAAAACAATTTTCTAGGTGTAACTTAGATTTCAATGTTTAGAAACTAAATAGAATAGGTATACATCAAGATAGTAAGTCATAAAGTGGAGGCTAATTAGAAGTGAGAATCTTAAGTATACGTTTACAGTCAATCAAATCTGATCTAGGTATGAGAGACTATAAAATTTTATGAAAATCTTTCTCAGTAACTTCTGTAAATATCTTTACACCACATCGAAATATCAAACTCCTTTTTATAGGCATGCCTGCAACACGAAGCTGTTACTTGTAATTATACGGTAATAACAGAAAACCTACTCCATTCATCAACAAAAGAAATGCACTGAAGATGGAACAAAAATTGTATCAGATCAATCAATTAAAAGGTTAAGACGTACTTATGGGTATTTCTCCCAGAGACATATAAATTGAGTCATCATCCCCAAGAATCCCCTGCAAGAATTTAAAATCCTCTGTTATAGATTGTAACAAAAATATTGCTGCTTAGTTAGCTCCATAAGGTGGGAAGAAAACAGATTGATCAATTATACGTATCAATAACAAGCATTTGTAATAATGAAAACATGATTTCATTTTCATCCCCGAATTTTGATCTCAGTTGCAAAACTGTCCTATGTTTTCTTTGTTCTTCAATGTCATTTCTCCGCTCACTTTCAGGAAACATTTCATGCTAAAAATATCAATTTTGTGTTATTTGACATAAATACCCCTTGAATTAATTTTTACATTGATTGAAGATCATGTTCATCCTCAATCTTTGAAGCCAATTGCAGTTTAGTCCCTCAAAATGTTAAAGCAACTAATTCCACAAATGTTAAAGCAACCGCGACCTGTTCTGCATGAAAATTGAGGAAATGTTGCTTCTTTGACCAAATTAACTTCTAAAATTTCCAGAAAATTTTGAAAGAAAAAAAGAACATGGTCAAATTTGAATTATTGCTTTCAATCAAGTCAGAATCTTTCACATTAATTTCACTAGCTTTAGAGTATTTCAAAGTCCTAATCGTTAATGAGTTATTTCTTATCTAAAGTCTCTTTACTTTTTCATGCAATTCATTTCAAAGCAACACTATTCTTTTACATTACGATCAAAATTCATGTTACTGTATTTCTTTTATTTTCTTTTTTGTCCCCCCTTCTTTTCTGTCGTTTATGTTCATTAAAAAGTTAAACCACTCAAAAGAATAAATTACTGTTCAAATAAATTAACCTTCTCTACTGATCTTTATACTATTCATTGTGATTGTCACAATAATAACAAAAATGGGGTCATATAAAAAGTATTGATTGCATTGTAGGATGGATATTTCAACTCTATATTATTTCCCAAATAATCGCATGCCCATTAGCACCTGCATACTATAACATTTAAAAGGAAGTAAAATACCCCAGTGCCACCTACTTAAGATGGATTTAGCAATGGTTTTCGAGAACAATGTATTCATGAAAATAGAAGGAAAATTAATTTCACAAATAATGACTGAACAGAATTGTATTTATCAAAGTGTATTCTATTATTATTCACAAGTCAAAAAATAATTTTAAAATTCCAAATACAAAACAAAGGACAATTTATCTATAAAATAAAGAGGAGAAATGCTGTGGAAAGTGGCAGACAAATGAACTTGAAGAACCAAAAAACATAAGGATGATGTTGAGACTGGAGTCAAAAGTTGGGGACAAGAACGAATTTTCACTGATAAAATGTCACTAAAATAAATGGTATTTTTTTCTTGGAGGTAAGAGGATAACTGTCAACATCCATCACAAAGACATGGAAAAAGAATCATTGTTAGTTGACTGTTCAATGTAGATACAAACAGATATGCAAAAAGAGTCATCAGTAGTTGAACATATTACCTCTTCGTTAGGAAGGCCTACATCATTGTGCAAAGCATTTAAGTCTGTTGGTACAGAAGAACAGTCTGGGCTGTCGTTTCCTAGCAATTCTGATATCATAAGTCCATAACCATCCTGAACGCCGGGAACCTCATTAGCATTATGTACATTATTAGGAAAGCCATCCAGATCAGTAAATGCAGTATCTCCCCTGCATAGTTGAGACATACTAGATTCAGAAGAGAAGTTTGCAATAGGCAAGCATATAAAATGTGACAAGAAAATTTGAAGCAGAAAAACATTAGCTGTTGTAGAAGTAATAATAAGAAAATAATGTCGATGAAAAGAAGTTTATTTTATTGCAACTACTTCAGCATTCATATATATGCATGTCTCAACATAAACTAACCTTCTCTCATGATTACTGAAGGTCTGGTCTTCTTGAACAGAATCATTTTCCAAATCAATAACCTCGACAAGATTCAGGTCACAAGTCTTAAATGAACCCGGAAACAGTTGCTTCTCTTGCATGAACTCGGACGACTCTGCTAGACCATTGGGAAATAGTGAAATGTTCAAACTCTTTTGCTCAGGAGATAAAGTTGCATGAGAAGTCTGTGCAGCTCTTTGCTCGTGTAAAGTTGGGTGATTTTCCATTGAACTTGAAAGAGGCATGCAGCCATCAGATTGAACATCCATTGAAGGAACCCATTGTCTAAGTTTTTTGAAACCCTCCCTACAATCAATGCCATCATCCATTACTCGTTTTTCACCTCTCTCCATAAACATAGAGTTAGAACTTCCTAATCCAGAGAGCCGCTCATCAGGTTCTTTTTCTTTATGTTTAGATGTTTCAGGGATAGATCCAGGTGTCGAGCCTTGTCCTGGCAATGTAGAGTAGATAATACCCAGTTCTTTCTCAACAGCCGGATCATGTAAAATATCAGACTCAAGGCTTTCTAATTTTTGATTTTGACAACATGAAGTATTGCCAGCTGAAATGTCATTCACAGAATCTACAACATGAACTCCAGAGCCTTCCGAAAGTTCTTTCTCAATATTATTCTCATTTTCATTCATGGGATCCTGTTCACAAGGGGCTTCAGTGGGAACATTCTCAATTTTGGATTGCTTTGGTAAATCAACATTATCCACTCTGACCATGGGGTCCTCCCTTGCAGAAGCTGTGACCTCCTTGTTCTCTTCCTGCTTTTGCTCCAAGTGAATATCATTTTGTCCTCCTTTAGCCACCCCTGCATGAAACTTATTAGCATCATCAGAGCCTTTGATGATCTCCCCGTCACCATCTGATGTAAGATTCTTCTCATCAGTAGAACTTGCTTTTGCACCTGCATCCTCCCCTGAGTTGTATTTCTTCAATCCAGACTCTAAATGAGTTGCACTGTCCTCTTCTTTAGTTGTTTCACCAGGAGATGAAGCCTGTGTTCCATCATTACCATCTTTACCTACATGCTGCTCATCAGGATGACAAACTGAAGCATCATTCTCAGCCTCCATAGCTGAAGAAGCCATACTCCTTTCCACAGATGATCCACTTCTTCCAGACTCTCTGTTCACCTCAGTTCCGTAGCTTTTGAAGGACCCAGTCCTCCTCCTCTCTCTCAGAGAGCTCCTCTCATCAGAATAGCTTCTCCTACCCGCTCCTACATCAAGAGCAGAACTCCCCAAACGGGAACGTGCTGATTCACGGCCATCCAAAGGAATCTGCCCATCTTCATGTGGCCTAAATTCCTGAAAGTCACCCGCTAGGTTCTTCTGACCATCATTCCGCCACTTTCCTGAGAGTGCATTTGGTGGCAGCACTCCTTTAGAAACCAAATATTCAGCTGCTAGCCTACCAGCTTCCATGAATATGTCAGTCTGCCGTGGAGGATGCGGTGGTGGCTGAAACTGCCTTGAGTGACTGCCACCACGTCCGTAGCCACCATGGTTATAGTTTCTATTCTCAGAATTATACATCCGGTTACCTCTCATTGAACCTTCTGATGAAATTCGGGAAGCAGCTGCTGCACCCCTTATGCCCATGGCATTTGACCTGTACCCATTCACTGGTGCAGTCCGATGCCTCGCTTGCATTTTTCCAGATGTCCTGATATATATGGGTGTCTATACGTATGTGCAGTTAGATCTGCAACTAAGAAATTTCCAAGTTCCAACAAGATACCCCTGTTGTTCATCAGATCTTCATAATCATTAGCCAGTCACTGGACTTTGAAAAAATACTCTACAACTTAAGCTACATTCAAATCTTTGACAAGCAATATACTATACTCCAAATTGCAAGCTAAAATATCATCTGATACATTTTCCATCTCTCAGCACACAAACAAAAGGTAAGATATATTCCGTTTACTTACTATCTGTATACACATTAAAGTTAGCAATTTAAACAAATATCAATAACAAGCATGCTACAGGTGAAAAAATATTAATATAATTGATACTACAGGTGAAAACCCTTAACTAATAGTTATTACCAACATAAATATTTTTAGCTCATATTACTTACAAAACCCAAAAATTAAATCCTTTTCTTTTTCCTTCAATGTCTTGATTGGTAGAGCTGAAATTTTTAGTAATCCTCCTGTTGAAATAGATAATTGAGAGCAAAGAATGAGGGTTTCAGTTTGCAGATCTGACAATCTCTTAACCAAAAAAAGTTCAAATTCAGCGCAGCAGTGGGTATTTACCTTATCAAATTGAGGTGAAGTCCAAAGCCGAATTTTAGGGTTTCAGTCTTTCAGATCCAGTTCTCACTTGTCATCTCATGCAATTCAGTTGCCCGAGATAATTCTTCACCTCAGTCAACAGAAATAAATTCATTACCCAGCTAATATACAATCAAACACGCAGATGTATACATACACAGGAGTCCGTGCGTGTATATATGTCTCTGTATGTTTAATAACAATTTTTCGTGTCCAAGTCCAGGAATCAATTACAGTCTAAGGAGAGATATACAAATATTGATAGATATATATCCATACTTTCTATGCTGTCAAGTGCCATTTGGTAGGTGCAGTTCCGCTATTTTCAGAGGAGAAAGATGTTCATTGCTGCGTTTTCGACCTCCTCCTCTTTTGTTTTTTTTTAATTTTTTAGAAAGAGAAATAAGGATGAAAAGGGCAATCGAGGGATGGGGGAGGCAGGTGAAATGTCCTTTCCTTGGAGCGTTGGCGGGCCTGTGGAGTGTAGACGCGAGTCGAGGTCTTTCACAGGTACATAGACCCACGCACCTGTGGAGTTTTTAACCGCACGTATCTCTAGCACGGGCACGAAGTTATTTATTTATTTAAGATAAAGACAAATTTATAGGTTAGGCAATAGAGTGGATTAGATTGAATCGAACTTTTCTCAAATTTGAGCCCGCCTCACATTTAAAAAAATATCTTAAAATAATAAAACTCACCTAGCCACATCTTAGGGTTTTAGGTTTGAAAATCTTAATTCACCTCGCATTAAAATTATAAAACTCGCTTTGCATCTATCAATTTTTTTTTAAAAAAATTTATCTAATTAATTATAATTTAATAACTCAACTATAATATTACAAAATTATACAAAAAAATTCAATAAACATGATAATATTTAAATATATTAATTAAAAATTAAAATATAAATACCAACAAACTAATGTTCGATATGACAATATTTAAGTATATCAATCAAAAAATTAAAATATAAAAAATATAATATATATTATATTATAATTATATAAATATTTGGGGTGGAGTGGGTTGCTTCTAAACTCGAAGTCTCTCCATTCCGCGTGAAATTCATATTAAAATCTGTTCGCCCGCCGGAATGAATAATTTTGAATTGGGTTGACATTTTAAGTCTACAAATTCATGAAAGTAAAGAAGGCCAAAATAATAAAGATGTTATTTCCTTTGTCTATTAATTTTTTTTAACATAAAGACACAAAGTTTTTGTTGGCCGATTCACTTATAAATTTTTCATCATTATTAATAACAATATACTGAAAATATTATTTAATTATAAATCAACAATAAATTAGGAATAAAGAACTAGATCAAGGACAGCTATTCCTTTCAATTTAAATAAGGCAGTAAAAATATTATGTCAGAGGGACATTAATTAAGTTAAAATATCTAAATATATATTGTATATACAGCAAAATATATAAATTCATAATACCTATTGAATAGAATTATTAATTCAAAAAATTAGCTGAATTCTTTTTTCTTCCCATATTGGGAAATAATGTATTGTGTTACAAGATAACAAATTCAGATATTCAGAACACTTGGAGGGTGTTTGGTTATGTTTTTCCAAAATAATTTTGTTTTGGAGAAATATAATTAAACATATACTCATTTTCCTTCTAAAACACTAAAATAGGTTTTTTTTTAGATACCTTCTTTTATCCTTCATTATCCCCAAAACTTTTCTATTTTCAATATATACATGTATAAATTATATATATATATATATATATATATTATTATTCTTAGAATAAAAAAATTATTCAATTATATTTTCATTCTAAAAATCCAACAAAAAAGCATTAAGTTGACTATTATATTAAAAAAATATCTTCACCTAAAACATAAACAAACATACAAAAATTTTCCAAAATAAATTTTTAACTATTTTCCAGAACATAATGAAAAATCTATTATATTTTCCAACATAACTTCACATTGTCCAATCCAACTTTCAACATTTATTCTCCGAAAACATATATTAAAATCATACAAAAAAACATAGCCAAACATTGCCTTGGATATTCAAATACTAACAACCAAATGCATATACCCAAAAAATCAAAATCGAATGCAAATATAGATTATGTTTAATTGAATACAAATATTTCCTAATTATTACAATTGAATACTGTTATACTTAAATTGTTTAATATCTAAAAAAAATGAATTTGAATCTTAGTACCTCAACATTTGTTTCATACGGATATTGTACGAATATTATTGAAGTTAATAGGATATGCGATACCATGAGACAAAGACCGACCGAGCTACTTAAAGATCGAGCTAGAAGCAATCCAGCTAGAGCCAGCAATGAGCATCCTCCTACTTGTTTGTTAATCGAGGCACATTAGATCGGGCTCAACAACCTGTCGAGCTGTGTCAAAGCTCGTTAGGCGAGTTGTCCACTTCCTCTAACTTGCTGGAATAGCTAGTAAGCCAACCAAACTAGATTAAGTGGGATAGTAATACGCCAAGGTGGTGAAGATAAGTTTTCCCAGAATAACATATGTGGTGATTGTCAAAATAATTGTCTAAGTAACGCCCCTAGTTGAAGATTGAAGGTAGAGCTAAAAACTTTAGTCAAGCAAGAATAAAGTTAGATGATCTGAAGGACAACAGATTCTGCGAAAGTAGATGTTATGCTTCCATTACTAGCATATTGGTGCGTTGTTAGGCCATCAAAATAGGAAGTTTTTGAGTATTTAAGCATGTTATAAAACTAAAGAAGGTTGTTGACATTGTGATATTAATCGAGTATAATTTCAGCAAGACTAGTCTTTATTTTACATTCTTATTGATGCTTAAATTTTATTTTTGCAGTAATTGGCACCATCTGTGGAAATTTCGAGAGTTAGGATGTGAGAAATGGGTGATTCGACAAGAGATGTTGAAGGAGATGTACTAGTTGTGTCTCACAGGATCCAACGACCACTATGGCGGCGGGAGCCCCACTAAATGCCCTGCTGCCAATTACTTCAACACAGGGAAAGACCTTTTCCGCTCCTCCCCCAATGGTGGGACAGATGACGGTAGAACAATTGATGAATTTTCTATGGAACAGTCTCAGCACCATTTTTAGCTACATAGTATGCGGGACCGGTGCAGCTGTGACCCCCACTATGCTGCCGGCTTCCTTGCAAATGTCATTTTACCAGGGATACCTCCGGCGGGATTACTAGCTAGCATCCCCGCAGCGCCTTTTCCTCCTGCACCAATTTTGGCTAATCCCACACCAATTGCTGGAATCATGCCCTTACTATTTCCATTGCCGACAAGAGTATTAATGTCCCGTTCACGCATGCACCTTTGGGGGGAACACCCCCTATGGGCCCTTCGACAGTGGCGCCCGTCTTTAGAGTGGTCGCACAATGCATGGTAGTGGTCGGACCACCACGCCTAGCCCACCCCGACTAAGCTGTGCCTGAGGGGTCGAAACTCACTTTCACCCTTATAGTTACGCAGTTGGATAAGCTCGCAACATAGGTTGATGCACACAACCTTCCTAAAGAACTTGAACCTGAGGAGCTTAGTAGGCAAATAGTTGAATTTGAACTGGTGGTGGAGAGTATGCGACCTAGTCAGATCTCAGGCGCACATTATTTCTGAGATGGAAGAAATGTGAAAGGAATTGAGGGAAATAAAGGGAAAGTTGGTGGGAGAAGCCATGGAAAAGACTAGAGCTTCTCTTCTTGGCGAGTCTTTTGGATCCCTTCCCAGAAACCACAAGTCCTTCTCAATGCCTAGGTGTAGGAGGATTAGACCTCACTGACCATCTCTGCAAATTTGAGAACCTGGCTCTACTCTACCAATTCTCAAATAGTGTGAAATGATAAACATTCCAAAACACCTTGTGAGGAGTTGCTCAATGATGGTTTCAACAGTTGCCACAGCCTACATCGGCACCTTTGATGATTTTTCCAGCAAGTTTTTCCACCAGTTTACCAGTAATAAGCAATATCGCTAAAATGCTCTAAGTTTGCTTTTCTCTCAACAAAGAGAGAATGAGACCTTGAGGAGTTTTGCCAAATGATTCACTGCGACTATGCTAGAAGCCTCATTTGCTACATCAGAAGTGTTGTCTAGCACATTCACATAGAGACTCTAACCTAGTTTCTTTTTCAGATTGTTAATACGTAAGCCAGTTGATAGCGATGATGACCTCCTACATCAAGTTGAAAAATATATACACAAGGGGGAGGCGTGTGAAGCAAAGGAGAAGGAGCTGGGATAAAAAAGGAGACATTAAGAGGGAGGATAATGATGAAATTGAGAAACATAAGTAAGATGAAAGAGCTTGGTAGGTGCACTTCAATTAGTCACGACAATTCTATTTGGACCTAAATTTGAGCATTACATGCTTTTGAAGGTGCCTAGGAAATAGTTTACGTAGGCTATTAAACACATGAACCTCTACGTGGGCCTAGCATTTTCAAAGATGCATCTCCACGGCCCAGATTGAACGAGTTTTACCATTTTCATAATGAATATGGGCTTATAACACCTAAAGTATGAAATAAAGTAGCTAGTTCGAAGTAGGTATTTAGATGAGTTTGTGGGAGTCCACCAAGCACCTAAAAAGCCTAACCAACCTAATCGACCACAATATAGGGTTCATGGACCAAATGAAGAAAAGGAGCCAAGGAAGGATCAATTAATACTATAGGCTTACGTAGGATGTGACCTATCATGTTGTAACAACAAAGTGTTGACTACAGATCATTGATTGCTCCTTTAAAATTCATTCTTCGCTCTATTTATTTTTTTCACAATAACTAAAATTTACTTGTACTTCAGGAAAGATGGGGTGTTTGCTGCCATGCAAAGACTCTATTGAATATCCTATTGATGAATCTCTTTGTTGCATGTGTTGCATGAACTTACATCACCACCAACACCTATAACTGAATGTGTGTGGTGTCCAGCTGGGTGGACAGCTATCAACATAAGATAATAATTTACAATTTCATCCCTTGTTAGCGTCTCTTAATTATGCTGGGTTGTCCTTGTTTTCTTCTTACCGTTGTTGGCTTTCCTACGCCTTGATTGCACATTTGTAGGAAGTTTCTAGCATACACATGTGAGAAAGGAAGAAGAAGATAGCCAATGTGAAAGGGAATTATCTTGTATTTCTTCAAAAAGATATTTATACTGATACAAAATATGAGTCAATACCAAATCCCCATAATTTAAGGAAACTTGTTCCCTTATTTACGGCTGAAATTATGTTCCACCACAATTCGTTCAAACTACTAGTACATTCATTGGCTCCTATTTTCAACAAAAAAGCACAAAATCTGGTGCATAGCTTTGTGTCAGCACTTTCCGGTCATGAACAGCAATCTTCATCAACATTCTTCCTCTGTTCCATGTTCCTCAGTGTCCAAATTACTTGTGCAAGTACTAACCTTGTGCAATGTTCCCTAAACAAGCATATTTTAACAGTTAACATCAAGGTAATGCCAAAATAAAGTGGCAACCACCGAATAACGACAAATTAAACTGTGGTTATTATTCCCAATAAAACAAACTATTTTAGAGATTAAAATGTGAAGGGACAAGTGCACATGTTGGCCTTAAAAAAAAAATAACAAACGAAGTATGACACTAATTTCACTTACGCACAACCACTGCATCTAGAAACAAGAACAACCTTTCGTCTTATTCTTTTAAGGTGATGCATAAATTCATCATGACTACATTTTGGAGGCTGACCAACCTCCCCTTCAACCCCACCATAATTTACTTTGTTTTCATCAATATTTTCACCACATCCACTTCTTTGAATTAATGGTTCATCCTTGGCTTCATTTGTCAACTTTCTTACATGGGTCATAGGCAATACAGTCCCAACTTCCTTCTGTGATGAAATATAAAACAGGTTCAAGTATTATTTCGTCAAGGGAGCAAATCTGACGTGTGTGTGTGTGTCAGTGATGGAAATTTACTTTTCAACGGCATCCTAGTCTCAAGTAGCTAACAAGAGTGTAAACTTGTACTTGGTAGCAAAGAAAGCCTTACACACTTAAAATGCAAATATAATATGCCTGTAACTGTATGGTACGCCATCTAATTCCAAGATTATGCAATCACATTTGAGTTTGCTCATCCAATTCAACAATCACATTGAAACTAAATTCCGTCTGCTGGCAAGAATTAGTTGACCTTATAATCCTGCCAATTGCCTCTTTATCCTCTATTCCCATTCTAGATTGTAATTTCTGGAATTCGTTATCGCTCATCATCTTCATGGAATTGTGCCAAAAATGGTGAAAGTCGAGTTCAAGAATCTGCTGCACTTGCTGCCGAACTAAGAGTTATCGAATTCTTGGAAGTCTTCAATTTTGGGAAAGCAAGGCAAGAAAAATATTCAGGAAATACTAATCTCCTACGAAAGGGCAAAATCTCCATTTTCAAGCCTTGGCTTTTCAGACATTTCTAAGGTTTCTGTAAATGTGTCTTATACAGAAATGTTCAGAATCTGATATTCTTCTTCTGTCTCGAATGAGTTAATTTTAATGGTTTTTCATCCAACAGGAACATCATCCAAGATAAGTAAACAGTTTGACATCGTCATCCTACATGAGAGAATTTCTCAGATTCTGTACAAGGAAGATCACAAAACGAGAAAATATATGTAGTTGTGGTAATGTAAATACTCATTGCAACTGCAAGATCCGACTAGATGAAAGCTTCACAAAGCAATGACAGCAGGAAGAAAACAATTGAGCAGCAGTCGGATGCCCAATTCTCAAAAGGGTTTCCCATAGTCCTGTGTTGGCTGCCCCCAGCCCCTCAAAAAGCCTACAACAAATTAACAGCGATGTGAGGAGAGAAATAGAAAGCAGGGGGGGCGGGGGTGTAGTCGTGCTGTCCAATTGGTTTGCCCATCAACAAATGAAAACCCAAAATACAATTACATTAAGAAAGGAGAAACAGAGAAACAATATTGCAATCTTTGTTCATATAGCATAATACTGAAAAGAGAGAAACTCCAAGCTGCACGCTAGCGCTGAAAATATCTGAGACGTATTTGCACATAGAACCCCAGAAGATATTCAATCAACAAGGATAGAATTCAATAAACTAAAAACCTGCATATGGGAAAAGATGACTAAAAAACTATACTGGAAAACAAGGTTAATAGGACATGTCACTTGCAATAGGGCAACTTACCACAGGACTTGTCAGGAATAAGATAATTGTTCATTCACCCTGCAGATAAAGATATTTTCTTCCTACAAAAAGTTAACTGAGAAAAGAAAAGTAGACAACCAGCAAGAATAGCATAGCACAGAACAAATGTCCACGGTGTTGAGATGCCTTGTATTCTGTCTCAATTTTTGTTTCACAGGGTTTTAAAGAGGGAAGAAAACTGAGCTTTAGTTTGTGAAGTGGAGGCTCAGACCTTTCCCTCTTTCACTCAGAATTTGGCAATACTTGGTAACTATTTATATAGCAAGGCAATTAAGGTTTGAGATGAACAAGTTTCACACTCATACAGGGAGTTGAGCATAAAGAGGACAAGAGCCAAAATCTCTGTAAGCAAGAAATCTTCTTGCTTACAGTGTATTCATTATCTTAACCACTGTTTCACATCATAATCTAACAAAGAAGCAACACCACCTCTTATTTCACAAAAGGAAAATCATCTTTCAAGCAGCAAAAGTCAAGTCAAAATATTAAGAATGCAAAACAATTTTCGAGGTGTAATTTAGGTTCGTATGTCTAGGACCAAAATGAAATAGAAATATATCAAGATAGGAAGTCTACTCCTTGATAACTTGACAAAATGGAAGCTAATTAGCGTAATAATCCTAGTACATGTTCACAGTTAACCAAATTCCATCTAATACAAGAGACTATAAAATTTTATGAAAATCTTTCTCAGTAACTTCTGCAAATATCTTACACCACATCGAAACATCAAATTCTTTTTCGTAAACATGCCTGCAATATGAAGCTGTTACCTGTAATTGTATGGTAACAACAGAAAACCTACTCCATTCGTCAAGAAAAGAAATGCACTGAAGATGGAATAAAAAAATTGTATCAGATCACTCAATTAAAAGTTTAAGGCATACTTATTGGTATTTCTCCCAGAGACATATAAATTGAGTCGTCATCACCAAGAATCCCCTGCAAAAAAACATAGAAAGCAGTTAAAATCCTCTGTTATAGATTGTAACAAAAGTATTGCTTCTTAGCTCTATAAGGTGGACGGAAAACATATTGACTAATTCTACATATCAATAACAAGCATTTGTAATAATTAAGACGTGATTCATTTTCATTCCCAAGTTTTGGTCCCAATTGCAAAACCATCCCTATGTTTTTTTGTTCCTCAATGTCATTTCTCCACCTACTTTGAGGCAACAGTTCATGCTAAAAATGTCAATTTGTTTTAAATAGGCCTTGAATTAACTTTTACATTGCCATGCTCATTCTCAGTTTCTGAAGCCAATTGCAATTTAGTCCCTCAAAATTTAAAGCAGCTAATTTCACAGCAAATGTTAAAATTCCGTTTGGTCTGCCTGGGAATTCAGGAAATGCTGCTTCTTCAGCCAACTTAACTTTAAAAATTTCCAGATAATTTCGAAGGAAAAAAAGAACTGGGTCAAATTTGAATTATTCTTTCAATCAAGTCAGAATATTTCGTATCAAAATTTTACGAACTTTAGGGAATTCCAAAGTCCTTGTCATTCATGAGTTGTGTCTTATCTAAAGTCTCTGTAACTTCATACAATTCATTTCAAAGCACATTATTCTTTAAATTACAATCAAAATTCATGTTGCTATATTTCTTTTTTTCGCCTTCTTTTCCCTTCATATTCATTAAAAAGTCAAACCACTCAAAAGAATAAACTACTTGTCTTCTTAAAAAGTTTTTTTAAAAAAAAAATTCTATTTAACAGACTCACTTGTCCAAACACATTATATCCCTAGTGCATCAATTTTTGCAGAACCATATACTGTTCAAATAAATTAATCTTCTCTATGAATCTTTTTATTATTCACTGTTATTATCACAACATAACAAGAAATGGGGGTCATATAAAAAGCATTAATCGCATTATAGGAAGCTCATTTTGCACATTTAACTCTAGATTATTTCTCAAATTAATCACATACTCCATTAGCGCCTGCTTACTATAGCCCTTAAAAAGAAGTAAAAGTCTAAACAAAAACTTATTTAGATAAAAATCCAAATAATTTCCCAAAAATCGAAATACCCTTAAGATGGATTTAGCGATGGCTTTTAAAAAAAATGTATTCACAAAAATAGAAGGAAAATTAAATTCACAAACATTGACTGCACAAAATTGTGTTTATAAAAATTTATTCTATTATTATTTGCAAGTCCCAAAGTAATTTTAAAAATTCCAAACATAAAACAAACAACCAATTACCTATAAAACAAAGAAGGGAAATGACGTATGACATTGAAGAACAAAATACATAGGGAAGATTTTGCAATTGGAGTCAAAAGTCAGGGAAAAAAAATAAATTTTACACTGATAAAATGCCAATAAAATAAGCGGTAAATTTTCCTTGGAGGTCAGAGGATAAGTGTCAATGGGATCACAAAGAGAAATAGAAAAAATGCCATCAGTAGTTGATTGAGTGTTCAATGTAGATCAGAAACAGATATGCAGAAAGAGTCATCAGTAGTTAACATGTTACCTCTCCGTTAGGAAGGCCCACATCATTGTGCAAAGCATTTAAGTCAGTTGGTACAGAAGAACAGTTTGGGCTCTCGTTTCCTAGCAGTTCTGATATCATGAGTCCATAACCATCCTGAACGCTGGGAATCTCATTAGCATTATGCACATTATTAGGTAGGCCATCCAGATCAGTAAATGCAGTATCTCCCCTGCTTAGTTGAGATATAATAGATTCAGAAGAGAAGTATGCAATAGCCAAGCACATAAAATGTGATGCAGAATGTAACGAGAAAATTTGAAGCAGAAAAACATAAGCTGTCGTAGAAATAATAATAAGAAAATAATGTCTATGAAAGGAAGCTTATTTTATTGCAACTACTTTGGCATTCATATATATGCATGTCTCAACATAAACTAACCTTCTCTCGTGATTACTGAAGGTCTGGTCTTCTTGAACGGAATCATTTTCCAAATCAATAACCTCAATATTAGTATCATTAATCACATGTTTACCATCTCTCTTAGGCGTATTGAAATTATTACTCATAGACAAATCAACATCAATAGGTGTCACTTCTTTTCGAGTTTCAGAGACAGCTGGACAGAAAAGAACAGAACCAGCATCATGATTCTCATTGACATCACCGGTTCCAACAAGATTCAGGTCGCAAGTCTTAAATGAACCTGGAAACAGCTGCTTCTCTTGCATGAATTCAGACGCCTCAGCTAGACCATTGGGAAATAGTGAAATGTTCAAACTCTTTTGCTCAGGAGACAGATTCAAATGAGAACTTGGTGCAGTTCTTTGCTCAGGTAAAGTTGGACGATTTTCCATTGAAGTAGAAAGAGGCATGCAGCCATCAGATTGAACATCCATTGAAGGGACCCATTGTCTAAGTTTTTTAAAACCCTCCCTACAGTCAATGGCATCATCCATTACTCGTTTTTCACCTCTCTCTGTAAACAAAGAGTTGGAACTTCCAAATCCAGACAGCCGCTCATCAGGTTCTTGTTCTTTATGTACAGATTTTTCAGGGAAAGATCCAGACATCGAGCACTGTCCTGGCCTTGTAGAGTATATATCATCCAGTTCTTTCTCAACAGCTGGAGCATGTAAAATATCAGACTCAAGGCTTCTTAATTTTTGATTTTGACGAGATGAAGTATTGCCAGCTGAAATATCACCCACAGCATCTACAACATGAATTCCAGAAACTTCAGAAAGTTCTTTCTCAGTATTATTCTCATTTTCAGTCATGGGATCCTTTTCACAAGGGCCTTCAGTGGGAACATTCTCAAATTTGGATTGCTTCAGTAAATCAACATTATCCACACTGACCATAGGATCCTCCCTTGCAGAATCCGTGACCTCCTTATTCTCTTCCTGCTGTTGCTCCAAGTGAATATCATTTTGTCCTTCTTTAGCCATCTCCACACGAAACTTATTAGCATCAATAGAGCCTTTGATGGTTTCCCCATCAGCAACTGATGTACGATACTTCTCATCAGTATAACTAGCTTTTGCATCTGCATCATCCTCTGAGTTGTATTTCTCCAATGCAGACTCAAAATGAGTTGCACTGTCCTGTTTTTGAGTTGTTTCGCCAGGAGATGAAGCCTGTATTCCATCATTACCATCTTTAGATACATGCTGCTCATCAGGATGACAAGCTGAAGCATCATTCTCAGCCTCCATACCTGAAGAAGCCATACTCCTTTCAACTGATGATTCACTTCTTCCCGACTCTCTGTTCACCTCAGTTCCATAGTTTTTGAAGGACACAGTCCTCCTCTCTCTCAGAGAGTTCCTCAACCCCAATGAATTGTATTCATCAGAATACCTTCTCCTACCTGCTCCTACATCAAGAGCAGAACTCCCCAAACGGGAATGAGGTGATTCACGGCCATCTAAAGGCATCTGCCCGTCTTCATGTGGCCTGAATTCCTGAAAGTTGCCCACATGGTTCTTCCGGCCACCACTCAGCCGCTTTCCTGAGAGTACATTTTGTGGCAGCACTCCTTTAGAAACCAAATATTCAGCTGCTAGCCTACCGGCTTCCATGAATATGTCAGTCTCCCGAGGATGATGCGGTGGTTGCTGAAATTGCCTCAAGTGACTGCCACCATGTCCATAGCCACCACGGTTATAGTTCCTATGTTCAGCATTATACATCCGATGACCTCTCATTGAACCTTCTGGTGAAATTCGGGAAGCAGCTGCCACACCCCTCATTCCCATGGCATTTGACCTGTACCCATTCGCTGGTCCAGTTCGATGCCTCGCTTGCATTTTCCGGATGTCTAGATATATATGTGCGGTTGGATCTGTAACTAAGAAACCTCCAAGAAGATGCCTGTTGTTCATCAGAGCCTCATGATCGTTAGCAGGTCACTGGTAGTGACCTTCATAAAATACTTGAATTAAGCTACATCCAAATCTTTCACAATCAATATATTATACCCCAAATTACAAGCCAAAACATCATCTGATACATTTTCCATCTCTCAGCACATAAACAAAAGGTAAGATATACTCCATTTATTTTCTTACCCGTACAAAGATAAAGGATAGAAATTTATACAAATTCTAATAATAATGGTGATAATGACAACAAAATAATAGTTCTTATAATGATATCAATAAATTGGAAAAATATTAATATTATTGCTATAAGGCAGAATCCCTTAACTAATAGTTATCACCGACATAAATATTTTTAGTTCATATATTTTACAAAACCGAAAGTTAAATCTTTTTCTTTTCAGTTCTTTGATTGGAGAGCTGAAATTTTTAGTACTTGTCGAGATAGATCATTGAGAGCAAAGAATGAGGGTTTCAGTTTGTAGATCTGACAATCTCTTATCCAAGAAACTTCAAATTCAGCACAGCAGTGGGTGTTTACCTTATCAAATTGAGGTGAAGTCCAAAGCCGAATTTTAGGGTTTCAATCTTTCAGATCCAGTTCTCACTTGCCATCTCATCAATTCAATTGCCCAAAATAATTCTTCACCTCAGTCAATAGAAACAGATTCATTATTCAGCTAATATAGAAGCAAACATCTAGACGTATACATACACGAGACACGAGAGTGAGTGCGTGTGTATGTCTCTGTATTTTTAATAGCAATTTTTCATATCCAATCAAGGTCCAGGAATCAATTACAGTCTGCAGAGAGACATACAGAGATAGATAGATGGATATCTATACTTTCTGTGCTATCAACTGATACTTGGCAGGTGTAGTTTCCCCATTGTTACGGAGATCGTAGACTACTCCTTGCTCTGTTTTCTATTTTTTGGCTGTGCTTGGTTATTTTCGCATAAAATAAAATTATTTTGAAAGAATATAATTAAATATATATATTTTTTTCAAAATAAAATTTTAAAATAATTAAATTATCTTTAATTAATAAATAATTAAAAATTTTATATTTTTTATATTACAATCATTATCAATTACATATATATATTTACATATCATAATATTTTATTATTATATCATTATAAAAAATACTATTAAAATTCATTTTACCCTCAAAATCCAACAAAAATGCATTAATTTGATTATTATATTAAAATTTATCCCCTCTCAAAACAATAAAAATGTATTGATTTGACTATTATAGTAAATTTTTTTTTTCAAAATATAAATAAATATACCAAATTTTTTTAAAATAATTTTTTTTTATTTTTAAATTATAAATAAACATACATCATATTTTTCTATATAAATTTTATATTTTTTAATTTCACTTTTAAAATTTATTTTTTCAAAATGTGTAATTCAAAATACAAAATTTATAAACAAACATTACCTTTATTTTTTTTTCTAATTTTTAAGAAAGAGAGAGGCGGAGGGATAAAGTCCGCAATTGAGTAAGGCGACGCGCAGGGGAAATTGCCTGTGGACGTGACGTGAGTTAAGGTTTTTGGCATTTTAGGGCCAGTTAGTTTTTATTTTCGACTCTCATTTTTATTAGATAAAATAAAAATTAAAAATTATTATTTTTCATAAATTTTTATTTAAAATATTTTTTTATATCCAAATACTTTCAAATTTATATGTCATTTTAATATTACACTAATCAAATTTATATTTAATTTGATATAAAGTATCTATTATTATTTTAAAATTAATAAAATATTTTTTTTTGAGAAAATAAATCTCTTTTAACATAAAAAAAAAAATAAACCAACATATTCTTCAATCCTACACCTATTCTAATCATTACTATCCAACACTTCATCCAAATACATTTCTACTTTTATTTTTAATTTATAACTAATTTTTCTACTTTTAAAAATGCATACAAATTGAAAATAACACTGGAAATAAAATCATAGAGGCTCTTAACTGCACATGCTCTAGTTCTTCTCTAGTCCAGGGCATCAATTTATTTAAAAATAAATAAATAAATAAAAACGGGTACGATAATTTTTTCTTTCTTTCTTTTTTCTCCTTTCAAAGAAAGGGGCTTGTAGGTTTATCAATATATAGATTTTATCCTTTTCAAATAAAAAAATTTATACCCATATTTATATCCAAACTTATGTTTATTAAAGATAATGTAATAAGTTTGGATAGAGTTTAAATTCATAAATTATCCATGTTCCTTATACCCAAAGATTACTCATTAGCATACATTCAAATTTAACTATTAAATTAAAAATTATGTATATTGGGATTAAATATATACTAATAACAAATTTTAATGTATAAAAAAATTAAAAAATATTTATTAATTTTTATATAATAGTATTTTTTTTAACTATTTATATGTATTTGCTTGGATATATTATATGAAATAACACTATTTGAAACAAAAATGAAAAGAATAAAATTAAAGAGAGAAAACAACTAATATACTTATAAACTTGCAATTTCAATCCTACTCACAAGTATTTGTCCCACTTTGCTCCGCACAATGCAGGTTGAAAATCCTCCATGTACAGGGCAAAGCGGGTTTTGACATGAATTTCATACGGAATAGAACATGTTAGACTTAAAACAAACTCACACCACTTCATTCCAAGCACTTATATAATTATAATATATAATATATTGAATATTATCATTTTAATTGATTTTTTCTATATTAATTTTTTACAATATTATAGTTGAATTATAAAATTATGACTAATTAGATAGTTCCTTTTAAAGTGAAATTGATAGGTACAAGAATGATCAGAGCGCGTGCAGGTTTTACATATTTCGTGTGGGGCAAATTAAAATTTTCAAATTTTAAAATTGTCCATTGCTTATTCAAGGGGTTGCAGATATATATCATAGGCTGGAGAATAGGGAAGCAACTTCGACAACACAAGAGGCCATTGTTTGATGGCAAATTGACGACACTTTGACGGAGGAAATCCAGAACAGTCTACCACACCTTGACACATTCCACATCAACTGGAATATAGCTAATAGACTTTATATCGTCATCTATCCACTGGAATTTCTTCAGGAAGAAAAATCCTGAAGTTGGTTCTATCTTTTTCGACTGATAACGGATAAATGAGCAATCAGATAAAAGATTGTGCCAATCCCTCGACACATACTTCAAACAATACAAGTTTTTGGCAGACAATCGAGATGGTATATTGATGGGAAGATCATTGTTGGTAAACCAACAGTGCCTCATTTTCCCAGAAACCGAGAGAGAAAAATTCCAGAGTCAAGATTAAGTTGTAGCGAAACACAATTAAATTTTTTTTTATTTAAAGACAAGATACATACAAGTAGACATCGAGCTTTTAAGTTGTAACTATGGAAAGATATATACAGTAGTCCCTCGTACTTGCATTCATATGGAAATCTTTGTGAATGCAGTAGTGTTTCTTGAGTCAAAGATAAAGAGATTGCACAAATATAACAAAAAATAGGACAAGCAAGCATGGCACTGTTAACATATTCTTGATTTTTAGTTTATTTTATTTCTTCTCTTGAATGCGAATTTTGAAACAATACCAAAAAGAGAAAAAATATTATCAAGTCAATATCCTTGTCAGATGCACTAAAAGGGAGAAAAGAAAAAACTGATATCTTATAAAAGAATATATGAATAAAAGATAGAGACTTCAAAAAGCATATGTAGCCAAAGATAACCGAAAAAATAGAGAAGAAGAGGAAAAAGGAAGCTGACGGATTAGTGGCAGCCAGCCGTCATGGCATTGCAGAGCATAAGGAGGGACTTACGGTAGAAACGGCAAGAGACATGAGAATTAGAGTTTCTTTCTATGAAATGAATGGACTGAATATAAGCAAGAATGGAGAAAAATGTATAGATAAAACGCACTTGCAATCGACTTGCATAGGCTCTCTGATCAGCAGCTGAAAAGCATAGAACAAAATTAAATGAGCAGCGTGAAACAGAAAAACTTCAGAAGCACAAAACATAAGGGCAACTTGAAAAAAAGATCATCCCTCATTCTTGAATTGTCTTGTGGAGTGAATCAACACCTAATCTTTCCCTCCAATCATCCCATGTTTTCAGTGTAAGATAAATCATCTAGATGCCAACAACAACTCTAAGTCCTTGTTCTAAGGAATTAGATATTGAAAACACATGGGAAACATGGAACTCAGTATTCCAAACAAGTTTGCCTAGAATGCAGACTAAACAAATGGAAGAAAAATTTGCAAACATTTTGCTCATCTATCATCATAAACTCAACCATGCTTTATCCCTACTATTCCTGATTTAAAACTAACCAAGAAAAACTTATCCAATTTCCAACAGAAGTTTCTGCGGATCTCAATGAAATAACGAGTTCTCGAGTTTTATGCCTTGTGCACCTCCAAGCTGCTGCAGGGCAATGTCAAAACGACGATGCAGTTCTGGTTACCAGCATCTCCTTTGCTTCCTAGCAGTTTGCTGCTGTCCAATCTTAAAATTTGACTGAATATAGTTGCAGAAGAGGTTCCTGATTTGCTAAAGCTGGATTTTGCGCTAAATCCAATAGGATTAATCTCATCCCTTGAACTATTGATTTGAGGCTTGCAAAGTGAAAGCCCCGGAACAGACAATTCACTCCTGTCCTCCATTGCTCAAAAGTACAAAGAGTTCCCATCAATCACCCAAAACATGAACGAAAATAAATTGGAAAGTGGAAGTGATGTATTTTTTCTAAAACTAAATGAAATAATACGTCTACTACGTAAATCAAAAAGAAAATTCTTCCCGTGAATCAGACGCGGCCTAGAAAATAAGAACTACATTTTGAACCAGCCAAATTACATGGGCCAAGCTAGTAACCCAAATCGAAGTTGCTTTGAGTTGGAGTTTTGATAAAGTTGGACTTTTAATTTAAAAAAAGAAGGATTCTTAACTTGCATAAAAACTCACGATCCAAATAAAATTGAAATTTAGTTTAAATAAGATTGGACTCTTTGATGTAGATAAGATTTTAAGTCTAATTTGAGCGTGACTCAAACATTCCCTTGCTCAATAGGAAAAGGACAACTTTGGATAAAGACCTATAAAATGCAATATAGAGGGCGAATTTTATTCATTTTGCATATTTTTGTTCTTATCATTATATTTTATTATTTTTTATGATTATGTTATGACTTGAATATTGGAGAGTGTTGGTTAGGCCCCCACTGACATCTAATCATGTTCTATAAGAGCTCATTTGCTTGCTTATATATTGTATGATAAATATATAATTCAACTCAATTTCAATGTTAGGTTTATTCTTTGAAGCCCTTGATACAATTAGAGCTCTACATATATTTAGAGCCAAACTTAACTTGTGTTTAAAAAATAGCATCTTTAACCACAGAATCATGGAAGATAGGTGAAAGATTGCCACATAGAAAACATACACCTCAAAACAGAAGCCACATTAAAAGATATGCCAAGAGCCTGAGTAAGGCTAGTTTAGGTACCAATATCCTTATTTTTCATATCTGAATCATAATAAACTAGCTTGAAAGATTGTTCTCATATAGATGTTACTAACAAACACCCCAAGCACTCATGAATGTAGAAATGTTGGAAAATGTAATTTGACAAGTGAAAGACTTCTTCTTAGCAAATTTTATGGGAGATGAGAAAAAATATCAAAATATGTGTTGCTCAGGTGAAACAAACCTAAAAAGCCATAAAATAAAACAAATCTCAGGGCCAAGGAACTGCTCATAACCTACATCGCAAGAATATAGAGGATAAGTCAAGACCCAACATCCCACTCTTCCCAAGGTTAACCTTCAAAAAATTCTTTTTTTGCCATTGATGTTCATTTGTATAGAAATGCATACCATGTTTCATGTTCTAATTTCTAGGCCACATACAAAGAATACATAACCAAAAGGACCACATATATAAAAAGAACATATAGTTTCTTAAGATTCTGTGTATCTATATGATAACGAGGATATAACTTTTAGCATTTCAAAAATCTTCTTATGAACACTTGCAAGAGTGATAAAATTAGAAAAGAGGTATGTTAAAATCAAGAACAAAAATTAGAATATGGATGATATGACATAACTTCATAAATCTAGAGAATTTTAGAGTTATATAGCAACAACATTCCCTCACTTATAATAAAGAACCAAAATGTCATAAATAAAGACCATTATGGAAGTAGAGAAGTGATTTTGAGTATGAGATGTTAAGTCAGGTTCACACGGCATAGATCATTGGCATGATCTAGAATTACCACTCAACTATAGCAATAAAAGATGAAAGGGAATAAGTTGATCCACACAGTTTGAATAATCAAAACATGGCCTTCAGATGTCAATTCCAGCTTCAGTGTAACCTTATTAAATTAATAGGTAAAGTGTAGCAAAATACCCCCAAAAGTTTAACTTCTTAAAACAAGAAATTATATTCATGGATCACATTTCCAGTCTGTATCGAACAAACATATTTATATAGGCAAAACAAAATCTCCATACATGACTGAGGTGGATGAATCAGATTCTAAAAAAGTGATTTTCCTCTATTTTTCCAAAATTAGTAAACAGATTTGCCCATTTGCTTTGGTCATCCAATCCGTTTCCTCCTTGACTCGCCTAGTTTTCATTCTTCACTACATTTTAAGAAGATGTAAGAAAATACAAATATGTGACGCATTTATTCCAAATATCACAAAAATGCTATTCAAGTAGAAGAAAAACTTCAAAGCAAAACTGCAAAACATCCACAGAATTCTTAATACAATCTCTTAGTCCATTTTTTTCCCCTGGGGCTGGCAACTATCTTCTTTAGGAAAAAAGCTAGGGATTTGTGCCTTGAGTGCTTAAACTTTCTATGCGGCATTTTTTGCCTACTTCCCTCTGAAACAATAAAGCGATTTATCAATTTTTACAAAAAAGAAGCAATCAGAACTTTAAGAACCCCACCTAGTTACTTTGATGCTTCGGCACCGCTATCACCATTTTCTTTCACTTGCCCCCTCTTCTTTCAACCATATTTTGATTTCTTAAAAAGAAAATCCATTTGTTGGTGTGGAAATCTAACATCGCCTTTAAGTAGTAATGCCCAATCACTTGCCAAAAGAATTTCTTCATCATTTTATCTGGAGACAACCCATCTCAACAATGAATTTAGCAGCAACCTGGCATTGGGTTAGGGTAGGATTGAGAAGGAGTTTTGGCTAGGGTTTGGGATGGATTATGAACTTTTTCAAAAACTTCAATAGCTTGTTTTGATATTTTTCTTGGTAATCAGAGATTGCTAAGCCATTCCAGAGATTGCAGAAAAAAGTAAGTTTTGATATGATCACTTAAAACTCAATATAGCAGTCGGGAAAAAAATAAAGAAAAAAAATTATTTTCTTCTAACCTTTCTAGATGAGACAAAATAGCATACAATAAAATAATTCTAGCGTACAAGTTTGGACATCATACTATCCTAGAAAACAACATCATGTTGCATTGGAAACTAGGAAGAAAAAAAAGTACCTCACGCGTAGAGCACTATTCACACATATTTTGGTGCTTATATGATATAGTTGATATGGGATAGCCCATTAGGCCCAACCCAATAGTTATCGACCTCAAAGAATGCTTCTAGGCCTACTTCACATACGAAGCCCAACTACATTTTCAAGTACAACTGGGCCATCGAACATCACCTCTTCACCTATGTAGTAGCCCGAGCCGAGTCATTCGACCATAACAACCAGGTCGAGCAGATGGTTCTTGACCCTACCCAATGGGAGGCTTTAAGCCCCTTAGTTCATTTAGCTATTTCTCTAGTCGATCGGTCTCTATGGTCGATCACTATCGACTAAAGTGCTCACTCCAGTGTCGAATCGTATCCCTGTCACTTTAATGCTATGACAGTCAATATGCCTTCACATTAATGGTGTATGCCACCCTAGTACTGCCTCTGCCACCAACTCTATCAGGAGGCACGCCTCCAGAGTACTTTTCTCTCAAGAAAGTAGAAGATGATGCCACTTAAAATAGTACAGGATTGGAAAATAACCTACAACTCCTAAGCAAAGACAAAAGCCCTCTACACTTGATAAGGGCATCTTAGACATATCATCCATTTGGAGAAGGCTATAAATACCACATTGCCAGCCATCCTTTAGGTATACTATTTTTACTATACATTTTTACTCTATTGCTCGATTCTCTTACTCGATTAGTACTAACTTGAGCATCGGAGTGCCTTAGTCAAAGGTACCTCGGCTAGTTTGACATTTATTGGTGGTTGTAAATCTCAACTCAAGAAGATATCATTGTTGGATCATTAGACCTCCTTGGTCGAATTAGCCCAAGCATAACCCAATCCAGTAAAATAGTTTTCAACCTCATCATTTTGGCACCATTTGTGGAAAACCTTGAGATTGCAACTAAAAAAATAATAAACACCAAGTAAGCTGCATCTGAGAGAAAGGAAAATAGAAAGACATCATTTCCTCCACTCCCTCAACCTTAACAAGGATCACATACCCTAGGCCCCAACGCCCTACCGAAGTAAGTTGTTACCCTAACCATGCCTCAACTAATGCAATTGATAAGTGAATAAAATTTTGCCCAGATTTTTGCTCAACTTTCTGTGGCATTGAATAGGCATACAACTGTGCTTGCCCCAGCTAGAAGTGCAACCTCGCAACCATCATCTCTAGGAGAAAGGTCCTTCGGGACAGTCATGGTTGCCCAGAGTCTAGGTGCCCACCAACCTGGAGAGAAGCTAGCCCCAGGCACTTCCATGGAGAAAAGGGATGACCAGAGCTAAGGAAAGAGATTGCTGACTCTACAGACCATTACATTTGACCTAATCGAGCCCTGTAGTGCGATATAATCAAACATTCAAGACTGGACCAGTGTGAAGAGATTGGCAAATCAGTGGATCATACGACCTAACCTATTCGAGCCCCACAATGTGATAGGGCCAAGCATGCGAAGCCCCAATTTGATTGCAACATGACCTAGGCAGATCGAGAGGAGTGTGAAAAAGTTTTCCACCAAGTGCAATAGCAAAATAAAAGCTTCGATGAGATCTCAAGTAGAAACACTAAAAGAATGCCCAACCTAGAAGGCCCCAAAGGTCTCACTGTGATAGGGGATCATCATTCATATAGGAGATAATCGATGAGTGCATTATTGTCGATGTAAAGGTCCCAATCGAACTCTCACGGTATGATGGCTCAACTAATCCCGATAAGTACTTGATATAGTTCGAGCGCATGATGCAACTGCATATACATAATGAATACATATATGTGAAGATGCTAATGACCACTTTTCAAGGTATTGTGCTCAATTAGTTTGTCAAACTTCAACCATCGTCGATATACTCCTATGACTAGCTATGTGATATGTTCTGGCACCAGTTTTCTAGTTGATGAAAGGCGAAATTCCCCCACACCAATTTCCATACCATTAAGCAGAACGAGAAAAAGTCCCTAAGTGACTTCTTTACCAAATTCAACATGAAGATGCTGAAGATCAACAACCCTAGGATTGAATTCTTGATCAATGTATTATTCTTGGGGCTCCACAAAAAGAATGTGCCAATACTTTGGTGTGAGAACACCAACGGTTGATGGAAAAACTGCTCGACCTGGTGAAGAGATACATGATCTAAAAGAAAATAAGTAAATTGAAATTTGGCAACCTTGAGGTTGAGAAAAAGAAAAACAAAGAGAAAGATGGCTATAAGTAAAGAGAGGGTCGTCGATCTCTAATAAAATACTTCCATGATTACACTCTATTGAACCGTACGAGGAAGGAGGTGTTATTTTCAATCCAGCATAATAACCTCCTTAAGAAGCCAAGGAAGCTCATCGAGGTTGAGGCAATGAAAAAATTAAAGAAGTATTATCATTTTCACAAACAAAGGGGGCATGACACAGAGAATTGCTTCAATCTCCATGAAGAAATTGAGAGGTTGATTAGGTAAGGCCATCTCAAGTAATAAGTTGCTGAGGGCACCAGAACTGACTAGACCTCCATAGAGAAAGGTCAATTAGTCCAAGGAGAGACGATAAAGGAAAGAAACCCACCCAGGATAATTGCCCACCCATTCAAGGAGTAATTAACATGATTGCAGGGGGTCCCATTGAAAAGGACTCAAAATTAGTGAGGAGACAGACGTAGAGGAGGCTGGAGTCGACCAAAGCTTTCCCAGTTAAAACAACATTCCATTTATCTATCAGTGTAGGACCCATCTTCTTCATTGATGATGATCTAGCCTACTTTGAAGGAAAAAACATTGACCATAAAGCTAATTGTCCCATGGTAGTCTCTGTTGAGGTTGCCAACTTTGAAGTTAGGAAGGTTCTAGTCGATAATGGTAGCTCTACCAACATTATCTTTCTCTTAATGCTGAAAAGGATAAACCTAAGCCAGTTAAAAATTCGAGCCAGTGCGTACCCCTTTATCGAATTCAGGGGGTCAAAAATTATACCAGAAGGTTCCATCAACCTCTCTATATCATTTGGGGAGGTATCCCGCAGAAGGACACTAATGATAAACTATCTGGTTGTCGACGCCCTATTTACTTACAATGTCATAATTAGTTGATCAACTCTCAATAATTTTGAGCCATTGTATCAACTTATCACATGAAAATTGAATTTCAAACTCCAACAAGCACGAGCAAGCTTTTATGTAACATCAAAGAAAGTCTGGTGATGTCACACCATTTTGATCAAGTCAAGCGAGTAGAAGGCTCAATCCCAGCTAAAGACCTCAAAGGAGGCCCCTATAGTAGAACTCGAGAAGGGCTAAGCCAGTAAGAAGAGAAAGTTGGAAGACGCCAGAGTGGATCCCATCGGGGAGTTCAAGATGGTTGAGCTACAGCTTGGGAACCCCGACAAAACCACCAGGACCAAAATAGATATTAGCCCCCACATGGAATGTCTCATGGTCAATTTTTTGCAGAGAAATATTGATATCTTTACCTAAAAGGCATTTGACATCTAGAGAATCAATCCCAATGTGATTGTTTACTACCTCAATGTTGACCCTTCATACAAGCTGATCAAGTAAAAGACGAGAACCTTCAATGCCAAGAGAAACCAGATCATCGAAGAGGAGGTCAACAAACTCTTAGATGCAGGCTATATTATAGAAATTCAATATTCATCTCAGCTTTATAATGTTGTACTTGTCCCAAAGAATGAGGGATAATGGTGCATGTGTAATGATTTCACCAATTTGAATAAAGCTTGCCCTAAGGATCCTTACCCCCACCTTGAATATATTTATTAGTAGATTCTACGGCTGGTTGTGAATTGTTGAGTATGATAGATGCATTCCAAGGGTATCTCCAAATATTTATGGCCTCCAAAGACAAGGACAAAACCTCTTTTGTAGTCCTCAACGGAGTTTATTGTTTTTTGGTTATGCTCTTTGAACTCAAAAACATTAGAGCAACCTACCAAAGACTGGTCAACTTTATATTCAAGAATGAGATAGGTAGGTTTATAGATGTTCATGTCGATGACATGATTGTCAAAATAGAGAAGGCTAAGGACCATTTGCTCGACCTCAACCACATATTTGCCATATTGCCAGCATTCGGTATGAAGTTAAATCCAAATAAGTTACGAGATTCATCGCTTGTTTGGTTGAAAAAGCCTACATTTCTTCAAAATTCTAAAAAATACCAAGAAATTGGGTTTCTAGTAGAACGAACAATGTGATTGGGCTCTAATCGAATTAAAATAGTACTTGTTCTCACCCCCATGCTCACGAAGCCTAAGTTTGGAGAGGTACTACACATCTACTTAGTTGTCTTAGAAGCATCAATCAGCTCAGTTTTAGTTTTGACTAGGGATGAAAACCATCAACTATTTTACTATTATAGCAAGGCACATCGAGGACCAAAAAATAACTACTTGGAGATTGAGAAGTTTACCTTGGTGCTAGTCACTGTAGCTCGAAAGCTGCGACCATACTTTCAATCCTATGCAATAATAGTATTGACAAACAAGCCATTGAAACAAGCACTCTCGAAGCCAGATACGTAAGAGAGGTTAACAAAATAGGTCATTGAGTTGGGAGAATTTGATATCACATTAATTCTGGTTGATAGTTTAAAAGCCCCAATTGAATGTCCATAACCGTCAATTAGTTGTCTACTTCTTGTTCTTTCTCATCGACTAACTCGATCAGGACTGCGAGTGAAGGGACTCATGATATGGGATAGCCCATCAGGCCTAGCCTATTTGTTATTGACCCCAAATAATACTTCTAGGCCTACTTCACATCTGAAGCCCAACTGCATTTCCACACCTAGCTGGGGTCATCGAACATTGCCTCTTCGCTTATGCAGTTGCCTAAGCTAAGTCACTCAACTATAACTATCAAGTTGAGCGGATGGTTCTTGATCCTACCCGACAGAAAGCTTCAAGCCCCCTAGTCCATTCAACTATTTCTTTGGTCAACCAGTCTCTATGGTCAATCACTGTCAACCAGAGTGCTCACTTCGAAGCCGAATCGTATCTTTGCCATATTTAATGCTCTGATAGTCAGCGTGTCTCCATATTAATGGCACATGCCACTCCAGTACCGCCTCTGCCACCAACTCTATCAGGAGGCGCGTCTCCAATGTACTATTTTTTCAGAAAAGTAGAAGATGATGCCGGTTGAAATATTATAGTGTTGAGAAATGACCTATAACTCCTACGTAAGGATAAAGGCCTTCTATACTCGATAGAGGTATCTTATACATATCACCCACTTGGAGAATGCTATAAATACCCTATTGCCAGTCATCCTCTAAGTATGCCATTTTTACTATACGCTCTTACTCTACTATTCGATTCTCTTACTTGATCAGTACTAAGTTGAGTGTTGAAGTGCCTTAATCGAGGACACCTCATCTAGTCTTATGTTTGCTAGTGATTGTAGATCTCAGCCGAAGAAGATATCACTGTTGAATTATTTTACCTCTCTGATCGAATTAGCTCAAACACAACTTAATCCAGTAAAACAGCTTCAACCTCATCAATAGTAATATATTATAGGTTAGTTCAAAATAAGTACATAAGTAATAGAACTCCACACGCATGAATGCAAAAAAATCAAGTACATAGATAGGAAAAATAAATACACAACATTAGCAAAATAAATATATAAATGCAATTTCAAAATACATAAATGTTAATACTGAATACTTTTATGCGGAATTTCAGTATCATTCTCAACACACAAGAGATTGAGTTCATTTCAGCCTAATCTGGCTATTATGTGATCATAAAATCATGGCATATTAGTCCAACGACTCATATATATAGTCATGATGGGTTCACTGGTTATCGATGGTGGTGTCAGGAGGACTCGTTTAGCTCAAGCATCAATAGTTTATACTACTATAAATGAGAGCACAAGTGGTTGCATGTGGGTGTTTGAGTTCCCAACCACTTCAACAGGTACTATCATGACCATTTATTCAAAACCATGATTTTGTTGCATTAGTATACCTTATGTGTTGTTCCATGCATCAAATTGAACCTCATATCAGCATTTGGAAAGTAAGTACATAAACACAAAAAATAAATACACAATTTTGCAAAGTAAGTACATCAATGCAATTCTGGAATACATAACTGCCAATTGTGGGTACTTTTTATCTGATTTCTGGTATCATTCTCACCACGTAAGGGATCAAGTTCAATTCGATCTAATATGGCTATTGTGTGATCAAAAGACTATAGCATATTAGTCCTACAACTTATATAGCCATAGTAGATTCACTAGTTATTGCTGGTGGTGTCGGGAGGATTTATATGTGTAACACCCCTAAAATTTTATTTATTTTATTTATAAAATATAATTTCATTGTTATTTGAAAATTTTATGAATTTTACATTATTAATTATTTTAAAAGTTTTGTGGGTTAAATTATAATTTTCATATACTTAATTGTGTAAACTTTTGATCAATTTGGGGTTTAATCATAATTTTCTAAAAATTGGGGAAAAAATTGTATAATTTAAAATTTTATTAAAAGAAAAGTCAAAATCAGATTTGAGAAATCGGGCAGGCCACTTTTCTTTCCTTTTTCTTCTTTTTTCCTTTTTCTTCTTCTCCATCGAAGCTAAACCACCATCTCTGGCCAATTTTTGGCACCCTTTTCACCACTCCAAACTAACCAAATTCTTCCCCTCACCACAACCAACACCTCCTACACCTCAGAATCACTAACCGAGCGGCGGAGCAATGGCAAATGGAGGAGAATCGAGGCGTGCATGTCACGGGGTTGTCGGGTCGGGTTTCTTCTTTTGTGATGATGATTCTCCATTTTGAGGGTAGGGTTAGGAAGCTCTTGATGAAAGAATCGCGATGGTACCTTTGCATGGCAATTCCGACAACGATAAGTCGGTGATCGGAGCTCATCGAAGAAAAAGAGATAGTGGCAATTTTTGGCCCATTTTGGTGTGTACACTGCTCAGAATTGTAAACAGAAAGTGGTGTTGGAATCCTTATGATGAGAGGAACAATCTGGTGGTGAAGTCTCATTTTTGATGGTGACAGATGACGACGGCGCTCCGACGACTTTCAACCAGTTTCTTCTCCTCATTCTAACAATCATAATGGTGCTCTCGATTCATGGTTTCAAGGTGTCAATTGAGAAATATTGGGTAAAATACTAGTGAATTGAATAATTTGATTCCTAATGTAATATGAGTAAATCGTTAGGCTTATTTATGATATATAAACTAGTTAATTGGACCAAAATTATGATTTGGGATCAAGAACTGAGATATGCAGGATATATATGTAAGCATCATGGACTCGGTCATAGTGTGCTAGATGCCAAATTTGGATTTAATAAGGATGATGAGAATTATGTAATGTTATGATTAGTTAAGATAATTAGGCTATTTAGCTATGATTTATGAAATTAGATTATTATTGAAGTTCTGGGATGATGATATGTAAATAGGAATCAGGTTATACTTCTTTAATAATTGAGGCAAATTTCATGACTATTTCTGCATTAGTAGCTTAGTTAGCATATTGTATTGATAGTGCGGCCTAAGCCCTATAAGTGTTGTGTTAAGATGATAATTAGTGGTTTTGGAATATTGATAAGTATATTAGTAAGATTTAAGGTTGAATGTGGATTTAATTGTAAATATACTCTTTTGGATTAGGTGACGTGGAATTGAAACCCATGGTCTAGTAGACTGCTGACGGTGATTGCAGTTTTTTGAGACTACGAAGGTGAGGGTCTCCCACTATGGGTATTGATTTGTTAAACTACTCTAAATTGTTGGAAACCCCTGTGAAGGTCTGCCAATCTAGCTTTATATTTCTTATCTGTGGTTGGAATATGCCCCTGTATGGGTTTCTCTATTTCTGAATTATATTCTGATATGTATTTAGAATTTATCTGCTATCTATTATCTGTTATCTGATTTAAATACCTCTATGAGGGTTATTTTTGATATCGATTCTATTTTGTGTCTGTTCTGGCGTCCAGAACTTCTGTCTGTTATCTGTTATTCTAATATCTATCTATCTCGTATCTGTCTATCTGTACCGTATCAATTACCTTGTTGGCATAATTGTTATTAGTTTTGTATTTATTTATCATGCTGGCTTATCTATTTTTCATTTATTGTCTTCTGTTGCCTTGGCGGCATACTATTCTGTTCTTATCTGTTGCTTTGAAATCGATAATGCACTAGGGATTTTTCCCTAGGCATCTATACGAGCAATTATTATATTATCTATACGGTGATATATGGATCGAGTGCCAATCATATACGGAATGCTGGGATACATGGGACACGCCTTGCAGTCCACTTGGGTGTCCATGATACACTAAGCAATTCGCTTAGGTATCAGTGGTACACTAAGCAGCTTGCTTAGGTATTTACAGTACGCCATATGGTTCGTATGGGCACACCAATTGTTTGCCAAGCTGTCATACTTTGGGATTATTTGTTTGATTGGTATAAGGAAAT
Source organism: Jacaranda copaia (assembly GCA_014898725.1). NCBI lineage: Eukaryota > Viridiplantae > Streptophyta > Magnoliopsida > Lamiales > Bignoniaceae > Jacaranda > Jacaranda copaia. The sequence goes on from JACGDI010005547.1 coordinate 460,402, forward strand.
TTTGATATACAAGTTTGTTCTGATTTGTTGGACTACATATTATACTCGGGTTTGTTCTGTTTTGATCGTATTTTGATTATTTTGTTTACTCTTGGAGCAATAAGGACGGTGTAGTTCTTGGTCTATATCTGGCTGTTGTATGTGCTGGAGAGCTATCTATATTTTCTCCCGATTGTGATCGATTGAGATACTCTATAGCTCCCAAGAAGAATTAGTTGAGACAATCTTGGGCCGTTTGAGCCAATAATTACAACCCCAACTTAGTACCTATTAGAAGTCTTGAATTTGATATCATTTGTTCATAGATTTGTCATTGTCTGCATACCAAACTTGTTATTGATTGTTCTTACTTGTTCTTGCTACATCTCTATTTTGAACATAAATTAACGATTCATTGGGTGGATTTTCCCTAACAGATCCCTATTATCTCTTGATAAGAATATCCCTCACTAAGTCCTTTGGACTTATCCCTTGTACTATTCATGTTTCTCAGACAGGATAAACTGGCGAAAGTGGATCTTTAGCTTGAGTTGAAGAAAGGAGACAATCTGTAATTGAATAGGTGCTTATGTGTAAGTTTAAGATCTCTCGAATGCTAAGTTTGGAATCGAGATATTTTGATATGTCAACTATTAGCTAGGATCTGAGACTTGTATAATTTTGTTGGGTATTCAGGGGTTGAACAATGATGTGTATATTGTGTTTTATTTTGATCGATAGCTTGATTTTGTTGCTGTTTTTGGTTAATTAAGTTTGAAAAGTTCATTATGGGCCTATTAAGGATATTATGAATTGTATTTTATGTTAGAATTGGAGTGGTGCCTCAGCTTGGGTGCTATCCTAGGAAGGAGCGCTACAATATGCCTTATGCATCAATAGTTTATACCACTCTAAATGAGAGTGCAAGTAATCGGATATGAGTGTTTGTGTTCCCAACTATTTCAACATATACTATCACAACAATTTATTTAGCAAACCATGATTTTATCGCATTAGTATGCGTTATATATTGCTCCATCAATTGAATTAAGCTGCAACTCGGCCTTTTTCAGAGCAAGTACAGAAGATATGCATAATAGATGCACAACATTAGCAAAATAAGTACACAAACGCAGTTCCAAAGTACATAAATACCAATACTGAGTACTTTTATATAGATTTTTGGTATCACTCGCTGCACATAAGGGATCGAGTTCATTTTGGTCTAATCTGGCCATTATGTGACCATAAGACCATGCATATTAGTCTTACGGCTCATATAGTCATAATGGGTTCATTGGTTATTGATAGTGGTGTTAGAAGGATTCGTCTAACTTATGCATCAATGGTTTATACTATTATAAATGAGAGGGCAAGTGGTTGCATGTGGGTGTTTGGGTTTCTAACCACTTCAACAGGTACTATCACAGCTATTTATTTGACAAACCATGGTTTTATCGCACTAGTATGTCTTATTTGTTGTTCTACTCATCGAATTGAGCCTTGTCTTGGCCTTTCAAAAGTAAGTACTTAAACACAAAAAATAAGTACACAATATTTGAAAATTAAGTAAATAAATGCAGTTCTGAAGTACATAAATGCCTATACTAGGTACTTTTTGTGAAGTTTCGGTATTGATATGGGATAGCCTATCAGGCCCAGCCCAATAGTTATCAAACTTAGAGAATACTTCCAGACCCACTTCACATCTAAAGCCCAACTATATTTCTAGGCCCAACTGAGCCGTTGAACATCGCCTTTTTGTCTATGCAATAGCCTAGGTTGAGTCACTCGACCATAATTGCTAGGTTAAGCAAATGGTTCTCAATCCTACCTGATGGGAGGCTTCAAGCCCCCTAGTCCATTCAACTATTTTTCTAGTCGACCAGTCTCTATGGTCGATCACTGTCGATCAGAGTGCTCACTCCGATGCCAAACTATATCCCTACCATATTTAATGCTCTGACAGTCAGCATGCCTTTGTATTAATAGCACATGCCACCCCAGTACCGCCTTTGCCACCAACTCTGTTAGGAGGCACACCTTCAGAGTACTATTTTTCCAAGAAAATTGAAGATGATGCCAACTGAAATAGTATAAGGTTGGGAAATGACTGACAATTCCTAAGCAAGGACAAAAGCCCTCTACACTTGATAGGGGTATTTTAGATATATCACCCACCTAGAGAATACAATACATACCCCATTGCCAACCACCCTCCAAGTATGCTATTTTTACTATGTGCTCTTACTTTGTTGCTCAATTCTCTTACTCGACTAGTATTAACTTGAGTATCGAAGGGCCTTAGCCAGGGGTACCTCAGTTAGTTTGACATTTGCTAGTGGTTGTAGATTTCAGCCGAAGAGGATATCACTATTGGATCATTCGACCTCTCTGGTCGAATTAGCCTAGCCCAAACATAACCTAATTTAGTAAAATAGTTTTCAACCTCATCAGGTATCATTCTCTGCACATAAGGGATCAAATTCAATTAGACTTAATTTGGCCATTACGTGATCATGAGACCATGGTATATTATTATCAACAAATTAGGGATTTTTGGTATTATACATGAACAGTTTCACATTGTTATAAAATAAGCGCGTAAGTAGTTGTATGTAGGTATTTGAATTCTCAGCCATTTCTACATATGTATATCCAAATTATTTCTTCAATAAACCATGATTTTGTTGTGTTTGGTCACTTATTTGTTGTTCCACGCATCGAATTGAACCTCATCTTAGCCTTTCGAAAGTAAGTATTTAAACACGAAAAAAAGGTATACAATATTTGCAAATGAGTACATAAATGCAATTCTAGAGTACATAAATGCCTATACTGGGTACTTTTTCGTGAAGTTTTGGTATCATTCTCAGCACATAAAGGATCGAATTCAATTTGGCCTAATTTAGCCATTGCGTGATCATGAGACCATGGCATATCATTATCAACACATTAGGAATTTTTTATATGATACATGAATAGTATTGCATTGCTATAAAATGAGCGCACAAGTGGTTGAATGTAGGTGTTTGAGTACCCAATTATTTCTAGATGTGCATATCCAAACTATTTTTTTAATAAACCATGGTTTTGTTGCGTTAGGGTCACTTATATGTTGTTCCATGCATTGAATTGAGTGGGTCACTTATGTGTTGTTCCATGCATTGAATTGAGCAGGTCATTTATGTGTTGTTCTATGCATCGAATTGAGCCTCATTTCGGCCTTTTGAAAGCAAGTACTTAAACATGAAAAATAAGTATAGAATATTTGCAAATAAGTACATAAACACAGTTCAGGAGTACATAAATGCCTATATTGGGTACTTTTTCATGAAGTTTCAGTATCATTCTGAGCACATAAGGGATTAAGTTCAATTCGGCCTAATTTGATCATTGCGTGATCATGAGACCATGGTATATTATTATCAACACATTAGGAATTTTTGGTATTATACATGAATAGTTTCACATTGCTATAAAATGAGTGCACAAGTGGTTAGATATAGGTGTTTGAGTTTCCAACCATTTCTACATGTGCATATCCAAACCATTTCTTCAATAAACTATGATTTTGTTGTGTTTAGGTCACTTATGTGTTGTTTTACACATAGAATTAAACCTCATCTTGGCCTTTCAAAAGTAAGTATTTAAACATGAAAAATAAGTATACAATATTTGCAAATGAGTACATAAACGCAGTTTTAGAGTACATAAATGCCTATATTGGGTACTTTTTGTGAAGTTTCCGTATCATTCTTAGTATATAAGGGATTGAGTTCAATTCGACCTAATCTGGCCATTGCGTGATCATGAGAGCATAGCATATCATTATCAACACATTAGAGAATTTTGGCATTATACATGAACGGTTTCACATTGTTATAAAATGAGTGTGTAAGTTGTTGGATGTAGGTGTTTAAGTTCCCAACCATTTCTACATGTGCATATCTAAACTGTTTCTTCAATAAACCATGGTTTGTTGCATTTGGGTCACTTATGTGTTGTTCCACGCATCAAATTGTGCCTCATCTTGGCCTTTCGAAAACAAGTACTTAAACATAAAAAATAAGTACATAATATTTGCAAATTAAGTACATAAATGCAGTTCTGGAGTACATAAATGCCTATACTGGGTACTTTTTTTGATAAAGTGAAAAATAAATCTAGATAATAACTCCAATGTAAACCTTCCAATAGTTAAAAAGAATACTCGTTCATGATTTCTTTCACATTAAAATGATAATATAGTATGTCCATATTTTACAAAGTATACAACACAAGTAATTCTATACAAATTCTCTGATTAAAATATAATATAGTACAAATGCTACAACTTAACATGTCTTTCAAACAAGAACGAACTTAACAACTACAATAAGCATGTGTACATTGTCTATTTATAATCCATCTTATCTTAAATCTTTGTCTTCTTGGCATCCTCTTTTTCCTAATTGAAGAGAAATAAAATAAATTAAAATATTATTTAATAAGTAATGACAAATGGCAATACAAATATAAATATACAATAAAACAGTAAACAAATATGTTGCTGCATCAATTTGCACTAAATGGTAAGAAAGTGACTTTTACTTAATAGAAGCACAAGGTTGCTTCCAAAACATTGTATCATTTTGCACTGTGTTCTATCATCTTGGTCTACAACATACACAATTTATGCAAATCAAACTATGTAAATTCACAGCACACAATTTATTTTGATCTATCATCTCAAAACTCCATGGATTAAAAAACCAAACCGGACCAATTGATGAACCGATCCAATTTTTTGAAAAAACCAAAAATATGAAAAAATCATTCATTTTTGCAAAAATCATTCAGTTCAGACAATTCAACCATTGAACTGGTAAACCAAGAGTGGTTCACTAAAATTGGGGTGATTTTTTAATTTTTTTAAATTTTTAATGAAATTATTTATTTCTTTTTAATTCTTTTGTCTAGGTACTAAATTTAAAGGCTAAGGTACAAGTATGCTAACTTTTAAAAGTTAAAAAAAGCCTTTTAATATTAGTCAAAGAATAAGTCTCCCTTATTCCCAAATCCAATTTCCCATTCTCTCTCATTCTCTACTGCCTTACTAACTTACTACCCTACTAGAACGCCAAACAAAGACTAAAGAAGGTCACAATAGGCAGCTACAAGTGAAATCCAATGTAAGGATCAGTGAAATCAACACGTATATATGCCAGTTATCTCTCCCAACCGGTGAAAGTTGCTATTTCTTCAATTTTTGTATTCAAATTGACAAGAAAACTATTGTTCAATTGTTAAGTTTTTTACAATTCCTTCTTGAATAAATATTTATTCCTATAGATTTTGAGATGGGTAACTGTTAATATGGGGTCTTTTATTCAAAAGATAGGCATATTTGACATTTGAGAAGAGTTCTAGTATATGCATGCCATGTGTTTGATAAATGTCAAAAAGGATTGGTGTTATATTAAAATTGTATGCTTGCTAATTAAATGAACTTAGTTAAGTTTGAATTCAATTTTCTTATTAATCTTTTTACTATATTTCATATGAATTGATTTTTATTTTTATTTATAAATGCTTGAACTTGAATATGATTGTATATTGTTTTATACCTTTAATAGGATCATAGATTCTAGTTCTAGGCAAGATTCTACTGTTGCTTCCAAAAATTTAGTTTCTTTAGTTCATGGAAAAAATGACAACCATGTTTCACTATAAGTTGCTAATGATGGTTCAAAAAGTCTTAGTTGCTCTTATTGTGGATTAGTAACTAAAGGAAGTCACATACATAAAATGAAACAACATCTTGCTTGAAAGAAAAGTGACATCAGACCTTGTAAATCTGTTCCACCAGATGTTAGATATCAAATTAAAGAATCACTTAAAGGTGTTGTTGAAAAGAAAAAACAAGCACAAGAAAAGTTTGAGATTGAAATCCATGTAGTTCTTATGCTTCACAAAATAAAGGAGTTGTGTCGCCTAAATGTGTTAATCTTGATCAAATAGAGGATATTAGAGGAAAAAAAATTTAAGATGGAGCTCCATTTATGCAAAAATCAAAGGGTAAAGGAGTTGCAATAATTCCTAATGCTTTTGCTCTAAGGACAACTTTGGGCTCCCAACCAACCTTGAAAAGTGTATTGGCATTGAAGAAGGCCATACATAGAGCTCACATGACTATAGCTAAGTTTTTTTATGACACTTGCATTCCAATAAATACAGCAAATTCCATCTATTTTCAAGTTATATTTGATGCACCAATTGCAATTAGATCGAGATTCAAGGTTTCATCCTACTATGATCTTCGCATTCCACTATTACGAGATAGAAAGAAAGAGGTTTAGTTGTTTGTTGATAGTCTTAGAAATGTTTGGGAAGAAACTGGTTGCACTATCATGGGTGATGGTTGGTCTGATGGTAGACATAGATCAATAATCAATTTTCTTGTTTACTGCCCTCGTGGAACATCATTTTTGAAATTTGTTGATGCATTTGATGCTATCAAGGATGCACAAATGTTGTTTAGCTTGTTTTGAGAAGTTATTGAATGGTCGGTGTGAAAAATATTGTTCACATGGTGACTAACAATGGATCTAATTATGTGACCGTAGGAAGATTGGTTAGTAGTGAGTACCCTAGTATAAATTGGTCTCCTTGTATAGCTCATTGTTTGAACCTATTGATGAAAGATGTAGCTGAAAGAGAAATGTGTCTAAGCTTGCCAAAAAAGCCTCAAAGATATCAAAGTTTGTGTACAATCATACTTTTTGGTTGAGTTGGTTGAGAAAAAGGCCGGATTGAATAGAGATTGTGTATCTAGGCCAAACAAGGTTTGCAACTACTTTCTTTACTTTGCAAAATATAAGTCAACACATGCATGATTTAAGAGCTTTGGTGACTTGCAAACAATTTAATGATTCAAGACTTTTTAGGGAAAAGAAAACAAAGGAAGTAGTTGCTATAATTTTAGACAGGAAATTTTGGAATGATTGTAATGTTATTGTGAATATTGTAGAGCCCATGATGCGTCTTTTGGATATTGTTGATTGGGATAGAAAATCCTTTGTGGGATATGTTTATGAGGGCATGCTCTGTTTTAGAAAAGGAATCAAATATGTTTTTAGGAATAGAAAAGAGTTGTATGGTGAATACAAAAAGAGTATCCACATTGTTGCATATTGGTTAAATCTTGATTTTCAGTATGATCAATCATCCTTTTGCCAGAAGCTTGAAATCATGAATGGAGTGTATGATATGATTGAGACAAAAGGCATAGGAAAAAAAGACAAAATACATTGAAAAAATAAGATTGTTTCAAGATCGTTTAGAGAGCTTTGGATGAGAACTTGCCATTAACTCATGCAAGACCACTCAACCTGGTATGTTTTTATTTTTCAATTCATATCTAATTATATAATATAATATTTTTTTTAGTAAAAATCTTATAAACATTTTTTTTCTTCTTTCTTTGATTGTTAAGATGAATGATGGAGACTGTTTGGCCACAGTGCACCAAATTTACAAAAGTTTGCAATTAGAATTCTTGGACAAACAAGTAGCTCTTCTGGATGTGAATGGAATTGGAGCATTTTTGAGTGGATGCATTCCAAGAAAAAGAATCGACTTGAACATCAAAGATTGAATGATCTTGTATATATGTTCTCTACAACGTGAGTCTCAAGCAAAAGTAAGCTACTTATTTGAATATATACGTAAGCATTATCATTTTAGAATGCACTTAAATTTATTTTTTATGTGTATATCTTTAGAATTGCATCGAAGGAAAATGATTATGACCAATTAACTATGAAAGCATAGACAAAACTGATATTGGGTTGCGGAGAAAGAAGAAGAACCTTTTCTTAGTTGTAAAGAGTTGGAAAAAGAACTTTATGAGGATTTAGAAACTCAAAGACTTAATCGGCAATGCCGACGTCCTCTAGACGGTGAGTATCAAACAAGCTACGTAGTATACTGTATTCATGTTATATTTTTATAGTTTGAATGTAAATTTTGTAAGTTAGCGGAGTAGATTTTTATAATTTTTTTATTTTATTTTTGTGTAGTTAATGAAGAAGAGCAATTACTATGTGGTGTTTCTGGAGAAGATTTGGATTTAACTTTTTTTTGAGAGCATGATTATTAGTGTGACAAACTTACATGATGTTGCTGTTGATCTTGGTACTAGTGCTGGAACTAGCAATGAAGTTCATAAAAATGTTAATGATGATAGAGAAGATGATGAGGAGTGGCTCCAACATCATTAAATTATTTATGTGTTTAAACTTTAAACTTGATATATTCAAAATTTTGGATTGTGATTTGGCCTCTGGGATGTTAGAGAATATTATTTAAACTCTTTATGTTGTATACAATTATTTTGGTACTTTATTAATTTTTAAGTAATATATATAATATAAATATATATTGTATAATTATGACATCACGGTTCAATTGTGGTTTAATTATAGTCCAACCAACAGTTGAACTAGTGAACCGTGAATCGGTAAGTTTTTTGGTTCAATGAACAGCTCGATTTTTCGAACACTATTTATAACTACTAATGTGCAAAGTGAGTAGAATTATTGAAGTATCGGTGTGGAAGTATTAAATTGTACTAATATGGTATTAATTAGTGGACTACTAAGTATGATAATGTATAAATAAAGTATCTTATTAAGGAGTAAGAACATATAACAATCAAATACTAATCGAAACACATTGGAAGTATAACGAAGAATTAATGTAATGAAAATATGAAGAAAACTTACCAATACATATGACATATTTTCCTTCCATATCTTTTTAATTCATTTTTTTGGACAAATATCATATTAATGATGCCCATGTTAAGCAAAGTATGCAATCAAATCATATTCAAAACATCATTATTAGTTTCCAAAATGACATACATTTTCTGATGTGGAGCGAAATATTGCAATTTATTGAGCTCAAAACTAATTTAGGCCATGTTTTATTAATTTGAAATAATAATTCTATCAAACTCATACCTTCATAAATTGATAAAATATACAATTCTCCATCATACACACAACTTTCTAGTAGTTGAGTTTTAGCATTTGGGCCACTCGAAGACATTCTTATTATGCTCAAATTCATGAATTCTTATCTTCTTCTACCTTAAAATAAAATAGCAATAAATGGAGATAAAGTAGCCCCACTTCTCGCTAGTATGGTGTAGCCATTACAAAAAATAAGATTAAAAAAAAAGGAGACTGAAGCTTCTTTGATCGTGGGAAGATGAACATGAAACATATAGGAAAAAGAGGGAGAGAAATGGGTCAACATGGTTTAGGAAATAAGGAAAGAAAAAAAACCATTGAACTAATGGCATTTAGGGATGGCAAAATAATCCCTAATTTTGGGGTCCCCGCGGGGATCCCTGAATTCGAGGACCCGAATTCGGGAAATGTTTCCTTGCAGGGATGGGGATGGGGAAGAAATCTGCCCTGAGGCTACTTTAGGGATGGGGACAGGGATCATACTTCCTGCCTCGTGGAGTCCCTGTCCTTGTTAAATAATATATGTATATATATATATATATTGTTTTTTTTATACTTTTTAGTAATTTTATATAATTTATAAAAATTTATTAGTCATAAAAAATTAATAAATTAAGTGTGATTTTTAGCTTTAATTAGGATTAAAGTTCACTTATTTTTATTTTAGGAGATGATAACTTGTTGACCTTAATTTGCTATTTGTTGTTGGAAATATACAAAATTTTTGAATTTATTGTTGGAAATATGCTATTATTGAAAATTGATTGTGCTCAAAATTATGATTTAGAACTACTTTAATTATATGTATAGAGGTTGTTCTTTATCTTTTAATCAATTGTATACACAATAGAAAAATAAATTAATTTTCGAGATCCCCACGGGGGTTCGTGGAATGGGGACGGGGAGTAAAATTCCCCACGATGGGGATCGGGGAACAAGCAAGGCTCGGGGATGGGGGAGTATCTTCCCGCCCCCACCCCGCTTGAGTGCCATCCCTAATGGCATTTCAATCATTTTAAGTAGATGGGGAGTGAAGTCAAAATTGAAACATGTAATGGGGGGTTCAAACTAAGAAATACATGGGTGGGGACTAAATGCTAAAGGGAAAGTGGGTTTGGAGATTTATAAATAAATTGCCCTAAAAATATAAGTCCAATAAATTAGACCAAATGCGTCTTTAGGTTAGATAAAATAGGGTAGGGTTAAGATCTTACTATTTTGAGTATTTTGAAATAGAACAAAATATAGGATATTTTCATTTGTGTAGTTTAGAATATGGGTCTGAGTTAGGTACTGACAAGCCTGTAGGGGTATGGTTCCTGCAATGCAATTTGCGAGGGGAAAAAAAGCTAAAAAATAAATAGTCTTACTCCTTTACATTAATAAACTTTGCAAGATGGTAAGTTACTGCATGTTTGTTTATGTTTTATGTTTTATTTTTTATTTTTAACATTGGTTATATTTGAAAAGTTAGTTATAGTTTTAAAAATAAAAGTGACATTGTATTTGGATGTTCTATTAAAATAATGATTAGGGTGTGTATGGAGTTGAAAATTTAAGTAGTTTATATTTTTATGTTTAAAAACCTTTATTTTTGAAAATTAATTTCAAAATAATAATGAATACTTTATGTCAAATCGAATTTAAATTTGAACAATGAGAAAATATAATGATAGAGTAAATTTAGGAAAAATTAAAAATAAAAAAATATTTTCAATAAAAATGTGTATAAAATAAGTTGATAATTTTCAATTTTCAAATAAAAAAAGAGCTTTGAAAATAAAAAACAAATGATCCCTTGGTTTATTCTCTGCAACTCAACCCATATTGCTAATAATGTCTTCGTGATGCTTATAATCTATATATACGTAGGATGTTTGTGAGTCACATGATTCATTCGAACATTTGCAACTTAGTTCCCCTTATGAAAAATATGTGTGAGCTTCACTATTATCTTAACTATAATTTTGCCATTATTGATATTTCAAAAATCTTAGTCTCCATATCTTGATAAGCTAGTGTTGGAGGTGCATGCTATGTATGACCTCTATTTATTTGAGTGGCCCAAAAATTTTTAATGTACAAAAAAAATTAAAAAAATGAATTGAAGTAATAGAAAGTTTGGGATTAGTCATTTTCCTAATATCATTTACGATTACATCTAGGCAGATGATTTATATGTTTGGTTGTAGTAGTAAAGCAATTGGATAATAAAAAATATGTGAGATTTTTATTTTTTATTTTTTACTGATAAAGTAAGTCTCTTTCTCACTTATAATCATTAGTTACAGATAAAAATAATTGTCTATTAATTGCAGTATATATAAATTAGTGTCCAAGTTTATTTTGATTATAATTTTTAATGATGTTGAAAGTTGTTTATAGTGAATTAGGTTGTGTTTAGGCTAATTTGACCAAGGAGGTTGAATGATCCATTAGCAATCTTTCTCAAGGTCTGAGATCTGCAATAATAGAAAACGTCAAACTAGCCGAGGTGCCCCCGAAGAAGGCACTCTGATGCTTATGTTAATTTTGGTCAAAATAAAGTAATCGAATAGACGATTATGAGCGTATAGCATATTTGACATTATCTGGAGAGTGATTGGCAATGAGTTATTTATAGCCTTTTCCTGGTGGATGATATGTTTAAGATGTTCCTATCAAGTGTAGAGGGTTCTTGTCCTTGCTTGGGTGTTATTGGTTATTTTCAATTCAGGTACTATTTCAGGTGACTTCATTTCCTGGTTTCTAGGATAAACAGTACTCTGGGTAGGCACTTCCCTACCAAAGTTGGTAATAGAGACTATATCGAGTGTCACGCACTATTAATGAGGAGGCATGTTGCTTGTTAAAATATTAAATGCGACAAGGATATGGATCAGCGCTAGAGTAAGCACTCTGGTCAACAATCATCAAATAGATAATGTGGTCGACTAGAAGGATAGTTGAACAGATGAAGCAGTTTGAAGCCTCATGTTAGATGTGGTCAAGAGCTATCCGCTTGACCAGATAACTTTGGTCGAGTAACTTCGGCCTAGCTGGCTCTAGAAGTAACGTTGGGCCATGCGTGTTAAGTGGGCCTAAGGGCCTTTTTTGAGGTCAAAAACTTGTTAGGTTGGGCTTGTTGAGCTATCCTATATCATGAGTCCCCCCCTATTTGCAGTCCTGATTGAGCTTGTCGATGAGCAGGAGCTGGGAGTAGATAACTAAATGATGGTTATGGCGGTTGTTCACACAAATTTTGTTGTCTGCAAAATTAAATCACAAGACAAAGAAAA
>JACGDI010005548.1:0-81436 GCA_014898725.1 Jacaranda copaia
ACTCAAGCCCAGTATCAACTCAATCCACCGGACTTCCGGACCATCCAACTCACTGCAGCATCACCGAGCATCTCCATAGGTCCTCTCTACCAATCCCTTAGAATAGCAAGCACCCCAGCCCCCGAATATAAAAATAGTATTTTTTTCCACTCCTGTCCGCAGGAAGAAGCGGTGAATATCAAAAATTTTCATCAGGGTCGAGCGGTCAGGTAATAGAAATTGGACTCTTCACTATTGCCTGACTTTCGAGACATGGGAAGGTGAAATAAGTTGCAAAAATTGGCAAAAGTGGCGAGTTGGTCGTAGAGATGCATCAGCATAGCAAAACTGTACAGTGTGGCAAAATAATTGGGGAGTAGTTGGGTGATGCAGACCCCTAGTCCTAGAGGAGGTCGATCATGGGCTGCGCGAGTGGGAACTGAGGCCCACATTTCAACCCCTCCTCAAATACAATTATAAATCTTAAGAAAGGTTGATCCATTCTACCTCAAGTCCCGAGCTCTACTAGCTCATACTCATCAGGGATATGATATGCTGCTTTAATACGGACTAAATCCGTAGCGATTATCTTGGACGTTATTTCAGTATAATAGTCAGGGGTAAATAATCGACCCTGACTTGCAGGCATATCAGTAGGACCAATCTCCCCCTCCAATACTACCCTAACGTCACTCGAACTACTACTACTACTCGAGCTAGAGCTTTTGCTCGCAGATGGACTAGACTCACTCCCTCGAGACGACTTAGATGTGTTCTCAACCCCAGTCTCCCCCTGCGGGCCATATTTTCTAACCTAGTGCTATTAGAATCGAGGTTAGCAGACATGCTTCTATAAAGCAAAGGTACAAAAGAACAAGAATAGCAAAGACACTTACAGTGAAAATTTCACAAAGGCAAAGCGCAGAACTTGAAAGGCTTCAAAGATGGTGATTCGACCAGAAGTTTAGATAATAAAAGTGTAAATAAAGTCGGTTATCCCCCTATTTATAGGCATTCGCGCACGAGAATTCGTGTAGCTGCTATGATGATAGCCTGTCCCCAGTATGCTTCGTATTCTATGTACTAATAGCCACATTAAATGCAAAGAAATCATCTTAAACCTTGGTCGGTAGTTTAAAAACTCGGGTCGGTAGTTTGAAAATATGAGTTGAGAATTTAAAAATCCTAGTTGAGCATAGTACCCACTATGGTTGAATGTAAACTCCCTGTTCCTTCCCGTCGGCAAGCTTGATTAGGACCGTGAGTTGGGGGGACTCATGATACAGGATAACCCAATAGGCCCAACAAGAGTCCCAACAGTAAGTTTTTTTGGTCGACCAGTATCGACCTCACTTGGTAGGGTCTGCGGTCAACCCGTATCGACTTTAGGACCACTCCAGAAGTTTGAATATTCGAGTCTGGTTGACATGTATCAATCTCAAGACCCACTTCGGCATTGACTCGGATCCCTATCGTGTTTATTAGTCTGACAGGCTGCATGCCTCTGTATTAATAACGCGTGACAGTTGGTACAACCACTGCCACCAACTCTGACAACTCTTACAACCCTACCAACAACTTTGGCAGAGGCTCGCCTCTACTGGTACTGTTCATCCAGAAAAATAGAAGATTTAGCCACCTGACACAGTACCTGAATCTGGACATGGAATGAGCCCCAATCCCCTGGCAAAGACAAAAGTCAGTACACCTGATAAGGGTACTAGGGTCAAATCATGCCTACAGAAAGCTATAAATACTTCAGGCTCAATTACGCTTAAGGTAATGTTCAATACACTATAAGCTTTACATTCTCTATATTCTGTTCGATCTCTTCATCTCGACCAAAACTAACTTGAGCGTCGGAGTGCCTTAGCTGGGGGAACCTCGGCTAGTTTAACATGTGTTGTGGTTGCAGATCTCAAGCCCCAAGTTATACACAATCCTGAGTACTCAACCTCCCTGATCGATTTACCAATAGCACAACCCCACTTTTTTCTCTATACGCAACTTTCAGCAGCATCAAAAAGAATTGTGGGAGAATGTGAAATGACGGTTGGAGAATGTGATTAATGTTTGGTTATTGTTTTTAAACATAGTTAAAAATGGGGTTTGAAAGTTTTGATATGTTTTTAGAGAGCATTTTTTACTGTAAATGTCACATTATTACTTTTGTATTAGTGTTTGGGGGTGAAATTAAAAATATTGTGTATATATATGTATATGTATTGAAGAGATATGATTATATTGTAAGTTTATAATGATCAAGTGAGTTGTGTTATAATATTTTATGAGTTTTATTTATTAATTGAAAATTTGTTTAATTGTAATTATTATTATTATTATTCAAGGGACATTTCTCCATCAAAAAATGAAAGCCATGTTTTGCCTTGTTTCTTCAGGAAAACGCAACCAAACAAAGGCCATATGATTTATTTTCTAAGATAAGACAAACAAATTGTAGGAGTAAGAAGAGAGACGAAAATAGAAATGTAGCTGCAAATACAATAGAAGGTGAATACCAATTTGTCCAATTCAACTATGTAACTGTATTATTTTGTACGCTCATCAAACTATTTGACCGGTATAGACTCTGTCCTAAGATTACTTTTGAGTTGTACCCATCTTTTTGTAATATTTATAAAAACAACAAAGTTAAAATATTACAATTTTCAAACTTTTTTTGAATTCAATAAGAAAAAACAATTAACTTTATATTTGTTCTGCTATATTAAATACTAAATTTTATGTGAAATAACAAACGTTGTTAAAAAACCTCGCGTTATTTTTAAACAAAAGAATACATGAACCCAAAATTGATCTAAAAATAAAAAAAGAACACCGTAAAGCATGAGGTAACTCTATATTCCACTTAAAGACAATTCTTTCTTCTTTTCCTCTGGAGAAAATAAAAAGAGAGAGAAGGGCAAAACAAAATACATTCTTTGCTTGGAAGGACCAAAAACAAAAATTCCATCCCTTGCAAAGCACACGCAAATTGTACGTTAATGGCAAAACCTTTAACAACAATACTTCTCTTTCATAAACAACAAATGCCAATCAAATGAAGAAAAGCACACTAAAATCACTCCTAAATATATATATATATATATATATATATATAACCCGAAGTGCAGTATAAGCCAACAAATCAACATAAAGCAACCCTCTCCCCCACACCCACACCCACACAGCAATAGAGAGAAAAAAACAGAGCAAAGAAATCGCGCTGCAAAAACTTTCACCATCAATGGCGTAAAGAACGATCGAACATAACCTTGCGTGCCGGAAACCTTCATGTTCAATTGGGCCACCCTCACAAAATCCATAATCTTTACTCCAAAATATTTATTCAAATTGTGACGAAAAAAATATGTAGTGTGGTGGACAAAGAGAGAGAGATTGGTGTGTGACATTTTGAGTAAATATATGAGGAAGAGAGTGAAAAGCAAAGCTGGGAAAGCACGGAGATCAGTTCTTGGATGGGATTTTCGATTGTATCCATGAAATCACAGCCGCACTTGTGTTCTCTAGGATGAGTGAGTCTGCTTACAGGGTTGATACGACATCGCGCCTCGCACAATGGCGGATCGAGAACTTGGCATCTTGTACATACAGAAAATCCGATCCTTTCAAGATCGGCAAGTGGAATTGGTTAGATATACTCAGCATTCATTTTTTTCCTCTCAAATTATGAGAATGTCTTTTTTTTCAGTACTTGGTTTTGTTTTGTTATTAACTGAGAACTCAAGGAGCCTGATGCTAATTTCTTATGAATTAACTTAACGCCAATAATGGAAAGAGCTCGAGAGAATCCCAGAATGCAGGCGTTTCTGTTCCAATAAAATTTTTAAAATTTTTATTCCAAGTTTTGTCAATCTGAGAACATGGCAGAAAATAACAACGAAAACGAATTTGATAAACTATAATGTTTACTTGCTTACAATTTTCTAGGTTAAATATATATAAATATATATGTGTGTGTGTGTGTGTGTGTGTGTTTAATCCAATCAGAACAATTTTTCATGGGAGTCCAGATGATTAGTTTTCTGGCTCATCATGCATTCTGGTGGCTTCTTGAAGAAATTCACGAGTTAATTGTGCGTTATAAACAGCAAGAAAACACGTTTTTCATCCTAAGTTAGGAGACTGATATGAATTTTGGGTATATGGATTGAAGGCATTTGTCTGTGGAGAAGAATCGGACCCTATCTATTAAGCTGTACCCAGAGGTATCAAATCTGACTAGGGAAAAACCTCCCATTGCATCGTTCATAATCAGAGTGGTTTCTTCTGTGGGAGATCGCAAGTGTTTGGTTCATCCAGGTAAGTCATCACAATCATAGGACATCTTTCTTACATTCAAGTTTAGAAAAACGCTAAACAATTAATGTTGTCATAGTATAATTTCTCTGATGCTTGCAACCTACTCTACATGCAGAAGTTACTGATAAACAGCTCAAGACTAACGAGGATTTTGTCTGGGCTATTGAGGTTCCATTAACTGGAAAATTCATCATCGACGTTGAGTTTCTTGATCTGAAAATTGCATCCCCAGATGTAAGATATCATCAGCATTCTCAGTTTTCTTTCACTTTGATAAGAACAAAATCTTGCTTCACTTTTCTTCCAGATTCTTGATTAATTGAAACATCTGGCTAAATCACACAGGGCTCTGGACCTTACTCAATCTGGAGCGAAGCAATCCCACAAAAACAGCTAAATGACACAGCTCTTACATCTCTTGGTCGAATGTTGTCTGAAAGTATCCACACAGATATTGTAATAAACGCCTCTGATGGAAGCATCACAGCACATCGGGCAGTTCTTGCATCCAGGTCACCTGTTTTCCGCAGCATGTTCTCCCACAATCTCAAGGAGAAAGAAATGTCCGCAATAAACATTTCAGACATGTCAATTGAAGCTTGCCAGGCTTTTCTCAATTACATTTATGGCAACATACAAAACGAAGAATTCTTGACCCACAGGCTGGCCCTACTCCGGGCAGCTGATAAGTATGACATATCAGATTTGAAAGAAGCCTGCCATGAGAGTCTGCTGGAGGACATTGATTCCAGGAATGTTCTAGAAAGGCTCCAGAATGCTTCTCTCTATCAGCTGCCCAAACTGAAGAGCAGTTGCATGCGGTATCTAGTGAAGTTTGGTAAGATATTTGATATTAGAGACGAATTCAATGCCTTTCTACAATGTGCAGATAGAGAGCTGATTGCTGAAATATTAAATGAAATTCTTGCTGCCTGGAAAGGTTTCTGAACTCCTAGCTACAGGATCTAGTAGTGTGCACCATTCATTGTTCAAAGATAGAAATTCTTTTGTGCAAGATGACAAAGTGTTTGTTTACATGTACAGGGCATTGATTTAATGTGATTGGCCACATGACTCTAAGTTCTATGTGTATACTTTGATGAATTAGACAAGAACCACAGTGTAACATGTGAATATCACAAAATTATGCTTGTTATTTATGAGATGAATGTTGTTTCCAGAATCCTGGCCTTCTAGATTTTCTTGAAGTAGTTGTTTGATGGTTATCATATCCAAGAGCCAATTTCACATTCTCCAATATAATCCAGTCGCCTTTAGTCTTGTTGACGATGCTAATCAGAATTACGGCAATATGTGAATACAAGCTCTTAAGGGACCTCAAGGCTGTGTTATTACTGCACATTCTGACAAAAGTTCAATTAAATTATGTTAGAGAACAAATCAGAATTCTTGCATTTGCATTTTCCCCTTCCTGTTGTTATAGAAAACTGTTTTATTATTTTATGGCTCAAAAGCTATTTTGGACACATCGTATTGCAGTCTTACTCAAGGTTTTTGCTCCCCCGCGCACATTGACAAAGTTGGACCGAATGTTTTACTCCCAACTTAGCAACACTTGAGCCCCATCTCAAGTTTGAGATACTATATTGATGAAGTTGGACTAAGCGTTTCGTGTCTTGACACAAAAACACTTGAGCCCCAACACAAGTCTGAGCTCCAGTTCACCAGCAGTTTTGTTTTGGAATTTCTTTATGTTATATTTTTTGAGGAGTATTCAAATAATAATTTTAAGAGTACTTTTGCTTTTCTTCTTAAGCTTTGAGAGTTACTTTTATAATAGCCTTTTGACACCTTTAACAATTTAGTGAAATTCTTATCTTCTCACCTATAAACTTAGCTCGAATGCATAAACCACACAAATTTATGTGTCCATTTTTCTTTCGTGTGTCTTTATTTTATGCTTTATTCATAACAAAAACTTTTGTTCTTTAACCTAGTTCCGACAGGCTTTAAGAAGATAAAGATCATTCTCATTGTGGTTTTGTGAGGAAATATGTCGCTGTAGTGATTTAAATGGAGCAGCTTTTACTAAATATATTTGTGTAGGGAGTTCAATAGTCAGTGTCAAGGGAGTCGAGGCATACCCCACAAACACAAACTGAGCAAGCCAAGAGAATGAATGCAAAGGGTGGATACGATCACGTCACAGATCAATAGCCTAATGCAGCAATGCTGACGAGATCAAATTGTCATACATTTAAAAAGCACTCACACCATAAATTAATGTTGATCCCTATTTGGTATATATTTATAAATGGACTCAAAAGTTTTCTTGAATTCAATGCCACATTTAATCCCATGCTCAAGCTTTACTTAAATAGGCGGTAGGAGCCATGCTAAAAAAATTAAAACTTGCTATATATTTTGTAATTACCAGTAATACACCCTCACGGGGCCAGAGCAGCTTTGCCATTTTTCGTAACTACGTCGAAAGAATCCAGGAAAATATGTTTCAGTATGTATACATATACACACACACATACACACACAAGCACATACACACAGAGGGAGAGTATTAGTCCCGCAAAAGCTACAAAAAAGGTTTTACCTTAGAAAACCATAAAATGGTAATTCGCTGGCCCTTCTTGGCATCGACAATCTTGTTTTGGGATTACACAAATTTAGAACTATGAAATCTGCCTCTCGTGGGTGGGTCGGGGTGTGGGTGTGTGGGTGGGTGTGTGTGTGTGTGAGAGAGAGAGAGGGAGAGGAGAGCAGGTTAATGTGATAATTTCCTGTAATTGGGCGGCCCTGGGAAGAATATAAGGAGGGAATATTATCCGGATCTTCCAGTGGGTTCATATTAGTAGCCTGAAATAGTACCTATGTTTCCTGAATTCGTTCTAATTCCATGCACTTGAACGCCAAGAAAGGGAAAGAAAGTAAGAAAATCTTAAGAAATTGATGAGGGTAAAAATTATTTAAGGGGTGTAATGGGCTGGAATTCAAAGGGATCGACCACAAGATAGGTCGAACAGAGTAATTGTGGTGATATCAGGGCTGAGTCCTACAATCAATTAACAAACGTTAGGCTAGCCAAGGAGCCTTCTGCTATAACACTCTGATATTCAAGTCAGTAAATTAACTAGAAGATAGAGCAGTAGAGTGAGGGCTTTGGATGAAATATGCATGCCTTCTAAGAGGTAGGCTGTGGGCTATTTATAATCTTCCTAAGAGGGTTGATATGTTTATGATGCCCTTATCACTTAGAGTAGGTCATTTGTCATTATATAGGGACCTTTAGGTCTTCTCCTACTTCTGTACTATTTTAGGTGGCGTCGCCTCCTGTTTTTCAGACAAGGAGGTACATTGGGGGTGTGCCGGCCTGCATGCAGTTGTAAAAGGTGGTATGGGTAGAGACATGTGTCATTAATGCGAAGGCGTGCCACTTGATGGATCATTTAATGCGGTAAGGAGGTTGTCATCTTTCCTTGGCCATAGAGGTTGAAGAGCTGAGCTGACGAGAAATACCATGTCTGGTCGGCATCTTGCTAAGGCCTTGCCATCAGACATTAAACCTAGGCATTAGCGTGTTGGCAACGATCGACCAACTAGGTTGAGTCTTGATTAGTGGCGCTTGACTAGGTTAGTCGAGTTATAGTAGTTGTTAATATCCGCCCCTTATAGCTTGAGGGTCTCAGGTCAAATAATGGTTGATTACTAGCTTGGGCTTTGATGGGCTGGGCCTGTAGCTAGCCGCTTGGGCTTGGGCCTATTGAATTATCCCCTATTATGAGTCCTCCCATTTCTTAGTCATACTGAAGATATTCGATGTGAAGAAGTGGGAAGTAGTCATATTACAAGGCATTGGGAAATTGCTCGATGAGAGTTTGTAGCCTTCAGCGAAGACTTCTAGTGTTCAACCAGGGTTTTTCAAAGTTGACCAGGGTTTGGTGTATTTAATATGGCAATTATACTGTCTCAACTGAAGTGCCAAACGACGGTTGTGTAATAATTATAGCCATTTTGGTTACTACACTTTGATGGCTAAAAAAGCCATAGTGAAAAAATCTATGTTCACTTTTACAGCAATCCAGGAGGTCGATTGAGGCATTTCAATTGCTTTATGCTTAAGAGCCTTAAAGTACGTAAGTCTTTCTCTACATATTTCAATCATACCTTATTGATATAATGTTGAGTGTGTTTGATGAAAGTAGTAGCCAGGGTAGTGATAGTGAGACGATGAGGTTGGATCAAATGTCGATCGAGAGGGAGGGTATCTCGATTGACGGGTTAAATGGTTTGTCAAATGATAGCTCGATGTTGAGTAGCTTGAGTGATGAGTGCATTGTTGCTAGGGCTGAGGTAGGCAGACCCAACTACTTATTTCCCGAGGTTGGCTATTTACACCTGATCATTGCAATGAGAAAGTGTCTAAGATTACTCCCGCCGACTTCGTACTTGTAAGGTACATTACCATGTTCCCCATGAGTATGAGTTGATCATGCCTAGACCATTCGATAGGATGCATCAACCTTTGATTAGGTGTAAAACTATGTTTGAGGATACCTTTAGATGCAGTCTTAGGTTCCCCCTCGCTCAACCTATAGTCGATCAGTTGAGGGATTTGCAAGTGCGTATAAGCTAATTGCTCTCTAATTATTTCTCGACCATATATAGTTTTGTTGTTCTCATGTATATACATAACTAATCTGCCACTTTTGCAACTTTTCCACCATTGATGTCCTAAAAGTTGGGGAGTATGGAGGAATCGGGTTTTCACTACCTCACTGCTAATCTTCGATGAAAATTTTTGGTGACCCTGACATCGTCGCATGGTTAGGAATGGAAAAAATGTTATCTTTACTTTTGAGGACTTAGGGGTTTTGACATTCCTAAGGGATGGTATAAGGGGCACGTTGAGATGCTTGGGAACAAAGCCCCAACTTGGCCCAACACCTTTATGCAAAACTTAGTGATGTTTGAGCAAATGGAAGTGTCAGGTTATATCGAATAGCGAAACTTGGTCTTTGCGAGCTTATCGCATGCTGACTTAGGGTTGTTAGATGGTGATCAACTAGGTAGAAACTTTTGTTTCTATTACTAAATTGCATCTGTTTAATTGGATGGTCGAAACTAATGCTCATTTGTTTTGTACCTTTCTAGATTAATAAGAAATCATGAACCAGATAAGAGCTTAGGCTTTAGCCCATGCCCAAAGGAATAAACAGCGATGTCACGGTGTTGCTGCTCGTCAATGAGGTGCTACATAAGTGGTCTAATAGATGTATGTTGCACTGTCTGTGCCAGTAGCTTCTCTGGCTTAACCTTCAACTGCCCCAACTGTAAGTTCATCTTGACAATGTAGGAAGGCAATAGTCGAGCAGGGTGGGCTTGCACTAAAGAGGACAACCATTGATAAAGGCAAAGGCCTAGCTAGGTCTCCTGGCCCTCTGACGGGCTGCAATATATTTGGTTGTCTAAACGATGATGAATCATTCCAGTTGGTTGACCTACTATCATCTTGATTTGGGACCAACATAGCTATTACTATTTTATATTGGTGATTACTACAAGATCGAGTGATGCGCTGCCACTGAAGGTGATGATGGCTGGTTTGTTCACCTCTGATTGATGCAAGATGATGGATATGACATAGGGAAGTGTGTTGAGAGAAATGGCCTACAACACCAATATTGTAAATGTATAGTCAAATATTGCGTGATAATTGGGCTTGTGTTCTTATGTACTTTCATTCTTCTGTTTGTTGTGATCTTGATCGCATTGACTAAAATTATGCTGCAGGTAAACCTGCTTGACTATCACTTACATAGGAGGTTGGAACTTACTCTCAATAAGCAAGATCGACTTTTGGCTGATCGTAATAAAGTGGATGTGCTTAAGGCTAAGGTCGAGTTAGCAAAAGCACGGATCGAGTAACTGACTAAGGAGTTGGAATAGACCACCACTTAGCTTGTAGTAAAAAGTGCCCACTTTGTGGTTGTGATTGCTGAGAAGAAGGCAGCTGATGAGTTGCTGAAAAAAGCCTGAGTGGATACATAGATCCACTCTGATAACGGTTGAGCTCATGGCTATAATACCTCGCTCAACTTTGCTCGAGCGAAGTTTGCTTGAATGCTGCCTAACGTTCAATAAGAGACAATTCAGCAATTTATGCTGACCTTCACCTTCCAGGATACTAGTATCATTTTTTCTATTGACTACGTGAGAGATGCCGTTGAGAAGGCGATTAAGCATCTGGAGTTTCTCAGCTACACCTTCTGTCCCAACGATAGGCAATATTTAAACTTTATGTTGGACAAGCAGCTACATATGTACCTTAATCTTGAAGAGGGTAGTCCTATAGAAGGAGCTAACCTCAATTTAGTTGCTCTCATCGAGGTACCAGTGGTCGCACCCCCAGTAGTGCTTGTCTATGTTTCTAGGGTTAAGGCGGTGACCATGGAGTTTGACTTCGCCAATGACTTTGTGTTCGACATTAGGGATGGCAAAATTAATGTAGCTGACTTTTTTTTTCTCTTGGTGGGCATCTCTTTCTAGTTGATGAAGTTGGCCCTTCCTAACTAGCTCTTGAGGTCATAACAGTACCTGTCGTAGTTGTACGTATCCCTTCTAGGGATGATGTTGACCAAGCGATCGAGGAGGAAGCAGTGGCTACAAGGGCGGAGGGGTTTGGGTTAAATTGTGCATCACCAAAGGTCAAGCAGTAGCCGAAGCATCTTACTTTATTTTGCTGCTGTTGTTTTATGTTTTATGATTTTTATTTTAAAAATTTGTAATCAAGATGCTATGCCTTTTAATTAAATGGTATTTTTGCTCATCAATGCTTATTGTATATTATTTTACTTTCCACTCTATTATTCTTATTGAATGTTGGCCACTGTAATTAATGATATAACCTATTCAATCCCAAATAGTACAAGGTAACTCCTTAATGAAGTTTTAATAACGTTCATGGTCAATTTAGAAATCACTTAGTGTCATCATAATCAAACGAACATTACTGTTGAATTGATTGTGTTAACTTAATATTTTGAATCATATGTTCTTAGTGTCCTTCTTCTAGGTTGTCTTTGACTGCAAGGTTGAACATTTTAGGTGAGTTAGTGCCAGTTTTAACTTGGAGTTGTTGCTGTTGTTCAGGATGACTTGAGGTTGACTTTGGTATAACATTGAGTGGATAACTTGCTTATCTAGTTGGGCTAAGACGCCTTATTTTATGTGGCTTGAGACTACCGTTTTGGTTTACTATAGGACCAACCATTAATGTATTACTCGATTGTTTAATGGTTTGAAGCTATTGCTTTGGTCAACTGTGGGGTTGACCAAAAATGTATTATTCATTTGTTTAATGGCTTGGAGCCATTATCTTGGTCAACTGTGGGGTCGATCGTAAACATATTACTCATGTGTTCAATGGCTTGAAGCCACTGCTTTGGTTGATTGTGGGGCCAACCATAAACGCTCCCATTGTTCCATTTTTGGGTAAAGTGTTCTATTCTGACAGCGTGAGTAGATAGCTGTAAAAAATATAAGCAATTTTATTGATATGAGTTAACATAAAGGGGACCTAAGGTCCTTTTACAAGTAGAATTTCTTTAAATTCACTACATTCCATAGTCGCGGGAGTTCGTTGCTGGCCACATCTACAAGTCGGTACGCATTGTGCTTCGCAACCTTGACCATAGAACACAGGTCATCTTACTTTTGGTCAAACTTACCTATATTTTTTGTGACTTCGACCTTCTTGAGGACAAGGTCACCAACCTTGAAGCTCCGTGGACAGCTTCCTTTGTTATAATGTTGGGCCATTTTTGACTTGCAGCACTGCATCGTGGTGTATGCTTGCTGGCATAGCTCATCTATAGTTTCCAAGTCGAATTCATTCAGAGCTATTCTTGATTGGATTGTAGTTGATCATTTGAGCAATATGTTGTATTAATTTTTTTAGGACAACTGCCTCTGACTCGTAGACCAAACTATACCAACTATTACTAATAGTTGTTCTGAGAGTTGTCATGTATACCTAAAGTACCCTATGTAGGTCATCTACTTAGCTTACTCCAATCCCTTCAAGTTGAGCCTTGAGGTGGTCAAGGATTATTTGATTTGTAAGCTCTGTTTAAACATTAGCTTGAGCGTTCCCAACTAAGAGTGTAAATAAGATGAGACGATTCACGAATAGTTTGAGCTTGTCAGTCAAATAAGCTAAGTCGAGTTCAATAATGTTCAACTCGAAAAGCTCACGAGCTTAAACAAGCTTTTTAATATTTTGTATATGTAGTTATATATAATAAGGTCCATAAAGATAACTAAATAATAACAATAATATTTTATTTATTACTTTTAGGAAAATAACAATTTTTTTTGAAAAATTTATAATTAAATATTTTATTTTGGGTCTTAACGAGTTTAAATTAATCTAAACCTATAAAAGCTTAAGTTTATCCGAACTTATACGAATTGAGTTCTTCTACTTTTCTATGATAAGGGTTACAGAGTTGAGCTCAATAAGGTTTGATAAAGCTCATTTAAGTCTTCATTTACTTAATGAGCCGAGCTTGAGCTTGCTAGATTCAGGCTAGGCTAAGCTCATTGACACCCCTATTCCCAACTGAGGTGAAATGCTGTCGAATTCCTAGGCTTCGCACTAGATTTTGGTATTTTTACTTTGAAACTGTGTCCCATTATCATATATTATCACTATGGGTAGGTTGAAAAGATAGACAATATTTTTTACATAAAACTTTTGATGGTCATGTCAGTTACCTTTGGGATTGTTTCTACCTTGATCTACTTTGTAAAATATTTGACATCGACTATCATGAACTTTTTTTGGCCTGTGGTCTTCGAAAAGGAACCAATTATGTCTATTCTTTATTAGTCGAATGACCATGTGATCTGTATGGAACGAGTATTTCTTGGCGAAGTTGACTGTGTCCTTTAACAAATTTGGCCAAAGGTACCCATATTTGATGATTTTGTAGGCCAAAGATCGTCCTCCTGAATAGTTGTCACAGAGGCCTGATTCCCATATTGCGTAAGACCTCACACATATGTTCTAGTTGTAGACACCTTAGCGGAGGTCTAAATATCAACCTCTTGTAAAGCTGACCATGGTCATCGAGGGTGAATTTTGCTACTTGGCCTTTGAAGCATTATGCTTGAGCCTTATCCTTCAGGGCTATTCCATTTCTTAAGTAGGCTTTTATCTCGTCCTGCCAAGAGGGAGATGCATCTTCGATTTGCCCTGCCAAGTTCTGGTTGTAGACATCTATGAAGAGTTTGTTGGCAACTAGGAATGTGATTATTTTGTCTCTGGTCCTTTTCATTGAGTTAGCGAATTTTGACAATGTATCAGCCCACTCATTCTTTGCTTAGGGGACTTGGCTAAAGGTGAACTTTTTGAAGTAGTGGTGTGTCTTTTTCACCTCAGTCAGATACCTGGTTATTGTGAATTCCTTAACTTCAAAGTTTCCTTTGACCTATTTTGCAATGAGCTGGGAGTCAATAATGGTTGCCAGATGTTCAACTTCTCTATTTATAGCCATACACATGCCCACAAGAAGGGCTTCATATTCTACTTCGTTGTTTGTGATAAGGTAGTTGAGTTTGACTGCGAAGTCATATTCTTTTGCTTGTAGAGATAGTAAAGTGATGCCAATTCCTCCCCTTGATTTGGTCACGGATCTATCGATGTGTGAGGTCAACACTTGCGGGCTTTTGATGATAAAGTCTTGGAGGTCAAGTCTTTCCCCCATGAAGTCTGCTAACACTTGGGCTTTGATAGTAGTTCGGAGTTGGAAAGTGATGTCGAATTTTCCTAATTCGATAGCTCATTTTGTTAATCTTCCCAAGTGTCACGGGTCGCTTATTAGAGAAGAATGACGACTGTGACTTGAAAGGATGTTAGGAGCAACAAGGCGTTGTCGGCTCACCCGGTAGAGCAAAAATGGCCCATGAGTAGAGACTCTTATGAGGTGAGGATTGCAAAATTGTTTCAATGGCATACTCTCTGAGTTATGAGAATGCTTCCCACCAAGTTTGAAGTCATTCCGTGTCCATTTGGGCACCAAACATTAAGGGCGATCGGGAGCGGTCTTTCTGCATGCAGGCAGCGCAAAGATGCATGGAGCAGAGTGGCTTGGAAAAGGAATTTTGTGAAACTGTTCCAGTGGGGTATTCCCTGGAGTGTAGGGAATGTTTCCACCAAGTTTCACCAGTAGAAGGTTCCGTTTGGATAGGAAATGGTGAAGACCTTTAGAATGCAGGGCATTATTGTGATTCCAATGTATTGCGAGGGCAATTCTTGTTCCATGGAGAATCGGACGGGGCTGGAACTTAGCAGAGTTAATGTAGAAGTCGAGAGCTATCCAACGGTTCAAGCAGAGAGTGATTTAGATGTCGAGCGGCAGACTTTCAAAAATGTGTGCATGCTCGACATTTTAATGTCTACTGTGGGCACAATAAAAATCATTTTTAAGCCTATTATAAGGTGGACAGACATGTCTGAGGGCTGTTGGGATGGTGGGCAACCGGCCGGTCCTCCTCGTGTTATCTAGGCACTAGCGGGCAATTCCTTGAAGGTGATAGGGAGCCTTCAAAGGCTAGCTCTAGACATCTCACAGGAGTGTTTGGAGTTCCCGGATGGGTCAGGAGTCGAATGGGTGGCATAGGGCCAGGTGGGCCCTTGTTGGGTCCGGGAGGGTGCTGAGAGGTTGTAAGGCTGAAACGCTTGTGCCCCACGGGCTTCAAAAATTATAGGGCAACACCTCTAGGCCGATTGAGTGATCGAGACGAACACCCAAATATCTCATGGACTAACTAGCTAAGCATGGGCTATGGGTTCTAGCCTTGCTGCGGGGGTCTGTTGGCTTAAGACATGTCGTCATGGGGTAATGCTGCATAGTAGGCTAGTGAAGCATAATGCTAGCGAGTAGAAAATCAAGTCCAATGCTCCGTGCGGGACTTACATAAGATGATGGCACATCACATAAGCCTTGGACTTACACGTGGCCCTACTCGGGCAAGGCACAAACTAAGGACACTATGGCACGGCCTAAGCGCTCTGAGCGAGTGACGAGCATGATGATTGCATTGTGGGCACACAAGTGACCCTCAATGCCGAGATGGAGCAAGATTGCTCCTTTGCCATCGAGAGGTGCATGTAAGGGACCTAGATTAAGGATGTGCATGCTAGCTAGTCGAGGATCGTTAAGGAAACACGCTCGGCGTGCCGGACGTGAGCCTCGGATGATTGTGGGCATTTGGAATAGGTGAGTATGCTAGTACTGTGTGGCATTCTAATGCTTATGCTAGTAAGCTACTGGGCCAAAATAAGTAACGGGTCATGAGAAAGACTCAAGATGGACGTTGGCAAATCGAAGGTTGGGTGGAACCTGAGATGCCATCACGGATAGACGGTCATTCTGCTGTAAGATAGAGTCTGTCCATGACACTAAGGTATCAACTTTTGATAGCACTTGTTTCAATGGTTGGTCGGCCAAGATGATAATAGAGTGGGATTGGAAATAAGGCCTCAACTTCCTTGCTGCAGTAACTAGGGCGAGAGCAAAATTTTCAATTCTAAATAGTTGTGTTCTGGATCCTACAGAGCTTTGCTACTGTAGTACATAGGCTGATGGGCATCGTTTGTGGTTGATACCAAGACTGAGCTAAACACCGCAGAAGAGAACACCAGGTAAATATAGAGAACTTCCTCGACTTCTGGCTTAGTTAACATTAGTAGTGCGAAAAGGTATTATTTTAAGTTGACAAGGGCTTGATTGCATTCATGGTCCCATTGAAAACCTGATTTCCAGGGTAAACTCTTGTTGGCTAATTGAGCAATAAATCGTCTAAGTGTTATGATTTTGCTGACCAAGCATTGAACATTGCTAACAATTTGAGGAGGTGTAATGTCTATAATAGCTTATATTTTTTGTGGGTTTACTTCGATCCTCTTTTGGCTGACTATGTAACCTAAGAATTTGCCTCATCTAACCCTAAATGTGCACTTATTAAGATTGATATTCATGCTAAATGCTCACAATATTGGGAAGGTATGGTTGAGATCGGCTAATTGGTTTTCTACTTTTTCAATTTTGACGATCATATTGTCGACATAGACCTCCATAGTCTTCCCAATCTCACTTTTGAACATAAAGTTCACTAGTCTTTCATAAGTTGCTCTTGTATTTTTAAGCTCGAATAGTATGACCAGAAAGCAGTACAACTTATTGGGAATGACAAAGGAGGTCTTATCCCTGTCTTCAGGTGCCATAAAAATTTAGTAGTAACTTTGAAATGTATCTATCATACCTAGAAAATCACAACTAACAATAGAATCTACTAATAAATCAATCTGAGGTAGGGGGCAAGGATTCTTAGGGCAAGCTTTATTCAAATAAGTGAAATTATTACGAATTCATCACTTGCCCTCACTTTTATAGAAAAGGACTACGCTATAAAGGCAAGATGAATATTAGAATTTTATAATATATCTTATATCTAAAAGTTTGTTGATCTACTCTTTGATAATTTGACATCGCTCGGCGTTGAAGGACTTTATCCTCTATTTCACTGGCTCAAAAGTCGGGTCCACGTTTAGGCAGTGAACAATGACACTTAGGTTGATACCATAGAGGTCAAAAGCCTTCCAAGCAAAGACATAAACATTCCTCCTAAGAAAGTCGACCATAAGGTACTCCATGCTATTGCCCAAGTTTGTCTCAATCCTGGTTGTCTTGTTTATGTTGCCTAGCTCTAACTTGATGGTTTTGAATTCCCCAATGGGTTCAACCCTTATCTTTTTTGACTTTCTCTTCTTGTTCAACTGCTTCTCCTCAGGTTTTGCTACTTGGGCATCCCCCGAAGGTTTCAGTTTAGGTCGAGCCATCCATCATTTGCTTCGACTGAGATGGTAGAGCAGCATCAAGCTTTTTTGATGTCACAGAGTAGCTTACCTATCGTAACAGTAGTTAAAAATTTGACCTTCATGTGGTAGGTTGAGACAACAACTTGGAAGTTGTTCAAGGCTAGTTACCTAATGATAGCATTGTAAGCGAATGGCGCATCAATGACCAGGTAATTTAACATAAGAGTTCTTCACTTGGGAGCTTCGTCAAATGATATAGAGAAACTTATGAATCTTTTAGGTATGATCTCTGACCTGCTAAAACTAATGAAAAGGGTGTCTATTGGTTCAAACTTTAGCTTGCCTATGTTCACTCTTTTCAAGGGTGACAAGAAGATGATATTTGCTGAATTATCGTTGTTGATCAGTATCTTTTTGACCTCAAAATTTATGATCTCCACATGTACGACTAGAGGGCAATCCAACTTGCTATCCACCCCTGGATCCACGATATGAGACAAGTCAGCATTTAAGAAGGAGATTGGTTATGAACTGGTGGAAAGTTGATAGATTGTTTTGATTGGAGCGAATTTTGTGGATTCTAGTCTACATTGATTTTTCCTTTTAGTTGATTTTGAGTCCCCTTCAATCGAAGCTCCCACAATGGTGTCTATAACTCTTCGGATGGGTGGGCAAGTGTCGTGGGCAGGTTTCTTCCATTTGCCTTTTTTCCTCTGGCTAATCGACCTGTCTCTTCGGAGAGTTTGGTCAACCTTACCTATTGCTTACATCGCTTGCTCATTGACAAGCTTCTTCAAATGGCTTTGTCGAATGAGTGTTTTAGTTTCATCATGGAGGTTGAAATAGTCCTCTATGTCGGGCTTTTCTACTTGTGGAAGTGGTAGTACTTTTTAAACCTTTTCATGGCTTCCATCTCAATTAGCTTTCCAGGTGTTTTAAGAAGCTTATCATGTTGGATGGCGAACAAGACTTTCTTCATCATAGTATTGAGGGGCGTGTAGTTATGAAAGTACTTGATCGAAGATTGATGACCATCTTTATGTTGATAATTATTTTTCTCCTTCCTTTTCTTCTTATCGGCCTTTGAATTGCCATACTTCAGCTTGTTCATATCTTTTTACATCATGTATCTCTTAGCAAGGTCGAGGAGCTCTTCCATCATCCTAGGTTGTTCCTTGACCAAATGCATTGGCACATTCCTTATGATAGAGGCCCTAAAAGAGCACGTCGATATAAATTTAATTTGAGGATATTGATCTTTAGGACCTCTATGTTGAACTTGGTAAAGAAATCACAAAGAGACTCTCACTTATTCTACTTTACCATATGCAAATGAGTAAGAGGGAGTTTCGCTTTTTTTTCAGCTAGTGAATTGGTGGAGGAATTTATCACAAAGCTAGTTTCAGCTTTACAAACTAATTAAGCACAATGCCTTGGAAGGTGGTGACTAGTATCTTTGCATATATGTACTCATTGTGCCCATGTAATTGCATTATGTGCTTGAATTACAGTAGGTGTTCATTTGGGTTCGATAAGCCATTATATCTGGGTAGTCTAGTAAGGCCCTTGGTGTCAATAGCTATGTGCTCATTAATAATCTCCTACACAAAATATGACTTATGCTCCTAGCAAAACTTCTAGGTCCTTTCACAGTAGGGGTTTTTTTTCGAAGTTTCTCCTCGAGATCTTCTCCAATTGTTACTTTAGCTATTAGACTTGATGGGAAATTTCTTCCCATTTTTCCTGATTGGCCTGGGACATATTTTTGCTCGCCTGGGGCTTTTGCTGATCAACCTTATCATACTGCAGGGCTCGAATGGGTCGGGCATAGTGGTCGACTGAGTCAGCTACCTCTTCCTTGGGAGTCTATTGCATATATTCTCTCGAGAACCATCTAGGATTGCCCTCTTGCTTAGTGGTTGGTTGCCTAAAGTCTAGTAGACCTCTATTTTCTTGGGGGCCTTCTCTTCGAGAGGGGTACAGGTTGAGGGGTGGCATTAGCAGCTAGCCTAAAAAGGCTGTTGTGCTGGTTGAGGGCCACTACGAGCTAAGTAGAGATTTGAGCGGATATTTGTTTGCTTATTAATTGCATAATCTAGGGAAAGGTCAAAGTGACTACTTGCTCGGGTTGGGCACTAGATCCAGCGAGGTTGGGTTGTTGGGGTTGAGGCAAAGGAGATAGAGATCTTCAATCTTCTTCTCTCTCAAATGTGGCTCACTTACTGTTAACTATTTCTCAAAGCTGCGAAGTCAAGATTCCCACAAATGGCATCAAACTAATAAGGGTAAAAATTATTTAAGAGGTGTATTAGGCTGGAATCCAAAGGGATTGACCACAAAGCATGTCGAACGGAATATTTATGGTGATAACGGGGCTAAGTCCAGCAATCCATCGGCAAATGTCAGGCTAGGTAGGAGCCCTCAGCAATGACACTTTGACACTCAAGTTAGTAAATCAACTAGAAGATAGAGCAGCAGAGTGAATACTTTTGTTGAAATGTGCATACCTTTCAAGAGGCTGATTGTGGGCTATTTATAATCTTTCTAAAAGCGTTGATATGTCTACAATGCCCTTTAACACTTGAAGTAGGTCCTTTGTCATCATATTTAGGTCTTCTCCTATTTTTGTACTCTTTCAAGTGGCGTCGCCTCTTGCTTCTCAGGACAAAGAGGTATAATGGGGGCGTGCCGAACTGTATGTGGCTGTAAAAAGTGGTATGGGCAAAGGCATGTGCCATTAATGTGGAGGTGTGCCAACTGACAGATCATTTAATATGGCAAGGAGGCTATCATCTTTCCTCAGCCATGGAGGTCGAGGGGCTGAGTTGACAAGAAATACCACATTTGGTTGGCATCTCGCTAAGGTCTTACTCTTCCCATCAGATGTTAAACCTAAACTTTAGTGTGTCGGTAGCAATCCATCAACTAGGTCGACTCTTGATTGGTGGTGCTCAACCAAGTTAGTCGAGTCTTGGTGGTTGTCAATATCCGTCCCTTTAGTTTGAGGGTCCCAAGGTTGAATGATGGTGGATTGCTAGCTTAAACCTTGATGGATAGAGCTGTAGCTAGCCGCTTGGGCCCGGGCTTGTTGAATCATCTCATATAAAAAATATTAAAATATAAAAAATATTTAAAAAAATGAACAAAAAGAAAATCCTATGAAATATTTACAAAAATCAATGAATACCCATCAAATAACAATGTTGTTAATTATTAGCATTGATTGGTGAAAAGAGAAGGGAGATTTTTGGATACATTAATTTTATGGTGTTTTGAAAATTTTGTTTGAGAGAAATGAATTGTGAAATTGGATTGGGGAAGAAGTGTGACAATATGTTGGAAGAATTTGATGGAAGTTTATTTATGTTTTGAATGATAAGTATAAATTATTTTGGAAATAAAAATAATATTTAATTATGTTTTAGTGATTAATTATTTTTTTATTTGGTTAATAGGCAAAAGTTATGACTTAATATATAGTAAAAAAATATAATATGTAGATTTCCCTTGGGACATCACCTTTCTTGAAATTAATATAATATTTTGAAAGTATTTTGAAGAACATATCAATTTCCAACAAAGCATGACATACGTTTGGATACATTCCATGGGAATGTAGCCAAACATAGCTAAGGTTTTTTTCAAAGATTAATAAGAATAAATTTTTCTCAACTTGGTCATAAGTTCATTAACTGCATAGGCCAAATGCAGAATGTTGCAAGCAAAATTCAAACTTTAGATTAGATCAAAGTCCATCGCAAACTATAAATCGTGGAAGTTTGGGATGTACTTTGATCTAATCTAAAGTTTGAAGGCAACCTTGGAATGCAATGCAAGTTGCATGCCAAACGTTACATTAAAATAGGCTGAATTTCATTCCATTCAATTTGATATACATTCAATTGAATTGTGAACTGTATATCATACATAATGATGTTAATATTTTATTTAATTTCATATTATCATGCCTTTATTTATTGACTCATAATTCATTTAAGTCCATAATTAATTAGACGACATAAAATTTTTCGTTGAAATGCGAGGTGATAGAAGGCCGACGACTTTATCACACGACCATGTCCCCTTGCATATACGTACACGAATACGACATATGCAATGGTTGATAAGAAATGGATGGGAGAAGGTTTTGTGAAAAAGATTAATGTATTTTGAATACACAGAGCAAAAAAAATTGAGATACACGGTTACAAATCCCATTTATAGCAGCCCTTCCCTCCAAACTAAATTCTTCTATAAATTAGGTTTGTGTCTCAATTCCCACAATTGCAATATTGCTTATGCAGATGTTTATAAACTAACTAAACGATCTAGTATATTATTAATATTAAATAGGTAAACCTGCCTTCTTGTTCTTCAGTGTCATCCAAAAACTTGAATCACTTGTTCCCTTCCCTTTCAAACCCTAATACTATATTTGTATCAAGGAAATTACGAAGGAAAATCAAAAACAAAATACAAAGGGGGAAACATTAAACAATAAAGTTACATTATTTGAAGTATAAAAAAAAATTTCTCAACATTTTTCTCATTAAAATCCATAGTCCAAACATAAAGTAGCTCAACTAACTTAGCAACTTTAACTTCTAAATCAGGATCCTACAAAAATAATACTCCAACTACAAAATAGGATCACAAAGAACCACCTCAGGATAATATAAATATGGCACCAAATTAAGCAAAGGTAAGAAATAAAATTCAGCAGAGTTGTCGTGGCAAATAAGAAAGAAAATCTTAGGCTGTGAGTGCTTGTGGGAAAAAATTCCCATAGGCACGCATTTAAGGTTTGTTTTTTTCTAAACATGTGTTTGGTTGCAAGATGAATTTTCTTACCTCACAACCAAACCCTAAAAGCAACTCCACCCCCTCCTAAAACTATTCTCTACCCCTTCTTTGCTCCATGCTCAGAAAAGTGGTGTATTCCTTAAGTGTGGTAGAAAACTCTCTTTTATTTTCTGAAAAATTGAGATATCCCCTAGCCAAATCTTTGAATTTTCTTCTCTTGGCTTGTCACCCATTTGCTCAATCTTGTTGCTAGGGTTTAGTGTCTTCATCCACAGTGTAATTTTTGTCCATTTATGTCGATTCAAGGTCTATAATACCATCGATCAATTTGGTAAATTAACCAATCGAACCAATCAGTTAATTCACTAAAATATATAAAAACTATTAACCATTTACCGCATTGAATTTTTCGGTCAACTGAGGTAATTAATCAAAAAAATTTCATTTGGTTCGAATAATTCACCACCAATTTTCATTTGAGCTTTTTTCTCAATACTGTTATTATTTTTCTTTTCTTTTATTTTGTTTTAGTTTTTTTTTTTTTTTTTTTTTTTTTTTTTTTTTTTTTTTTTTTTTTTTTTTGAGATTTTCAAAGTCAATTCTGTAAAGCATTCTCGAGTATCATGTTCTCAACCACAGCCTCATGCCCACAACATTTTCCAAATAGCAACATTACAAGTATCTAGTCACTTAGAAAGACTGATTGAGAAGCAAAGCAATTAATTCTGCTCTCAAAAGACACAGTTGTTTTAGTGTAAATTGTTGAATGCACGTACCTTATATGGTGTTGGGCTCAACAATCTCATGTGGTCAGGCCACAGCTAGTCCAGTTGATTAATGCATCATTCTCTAATCAGTTTAATGGGTGGTAACCATTATATATCCTTTCCTTCAGATGTCGCAGAATTAACATTGTTGACAAGATTAGCAATCAATAAATGCAAGTTTAAAATCTTCATATATGTGCGTAGATCATGGAAAGCCTAATTTAAGATCAAGACGTAAGGTATGAAAACAGTTTAAGTTTTGTTGTACGTGTAGAAATGGGCCTTTTATTAAATACTCAATTTCATTATATTCTCAATTTATAGATGTCGTACAATGCTTGACAGCTATACAATGACTTATTTGGTGGATAAGATAGGTTTTTAACCTTAGCATTAAACAACAATGTTTTAAAATATTCAGTCAAATCGGTTATTAACCCATTTTTGTGAAAAATAGCCGGACCAAATCGAAAAAAAAAATCTAAAAAATTAATCATAAATCAAATCAAAAATTAATTGTACAAAACTGTTCAATACATTTAGTTTTGGTTCAATCAGTTAATTAATTTTTTTTATTGATGAATAATTTTGCTCACCTCTGACTACTGTGATTCTCACACTTTCACAACACCATGCAGATACGGACACTGCATTTGATTTGCTACACAGCGGACTTGATTGTAGGACGACGGCTTTTGTTGGTTCGCCTGGGAGTTTTTCTACGCATTTAGCCCTCCTTCGAAACATTTGATGGTACATGTTGGTTCGATTCATGGGCTATATGCTATGTTCATGATGTTGTTTTTATATTTTTTTTTATTGTTAATACAATGAATTTTGCAATTTTTGGTTGAAATTCTAGGGTTATTAATAAATGGGTTCGATTATTTCTAAAATTTTTGATTGTTAATATGATGAGTTCTTTAAGTTTTAATTTGAATAATAGGGCTTTTTAATATACTGGGATTGATTGTTGTGAAATTTTCGATTGTTAATATGATGAGATTTATAGTTTTTAGTTTAAGAATTGTAGGGTTTGTTAACATGATGGATCTGCAATTTTAGATCCTAGATTTTTTTTCCAAATTGATTTAGATAAGAACCTGTAACTAGAAAACGGAATTGGGTACTATATGTTGGTGTGAAAAATTGGGAACTGTTTTTGTTTATGGAATTTTTGTTGAACAGATGGGTACAACTTTTAGTGTAAAAACCTGTAATTAACTGGATGTTGAATGTTCTATTGTATGCATATATGTATTAGTGTAGGTTGTACCATGCAAGTCGCAGTGTTGTGCTTGTATTGATATATATAAATATGTATTTTTCATAAGATAAAAGAATGGCTAAGCTAAGCAACAATAATATGTATCGCTATAAAAAAGTTCTTGTTCTTTTTGTATCTATACTAGATAAATAAAAATATTGAATAGAATTATATTAGTCCATGAGAGTTCATGTTTTAGATTAATGAACTAAACCAAACATAGTGCTGCATTAGTATGTTATATTTTTCCAAATAAATGACTGACTAATAAATTTTTTTCTAATAGGTGACACCTTTGTCAAAAAAGCAGGAATTAATTATTAGGCTTCTGGAAGTTTCCAGCAAAAATAGTTACGTATAGACTTGAACTACAAAGTTAAAAAACAAAAAAACAAAAACAAAAAAAGTAAAATCAGAGTTCAGAGTGCACTACTATAAACATCGACATATAGAACATGAAAAAATTATGAAAGAAATTAATGAAACCTATATGTAATTTGGGTTTTTTTTAACTCTCAATTTTTTTCTAATTTTCTATCAAAAAATTAAATCACTCTACGTACAAAAATATTCATTTCCACTACAAACATATTTTCGCAGACTTTACAATCATAAAATAAGGTTCCAAACTTCTGTATTTGAACAAATGTTTTTTTGTGCATGTTTATATTAACGATTTCAACTTGTTTACATTGATTAAAATATATTTTTTTAAAAATTCTGACATTAAAAATGACGCAACTATTCTGAACATTTATCATAAAATAGTCTGAAACATGCTTCATAAATAAACCTTACATGCAGGAATGGCATCACGCACTCACCAAAGAAATTTTCTTGTTTTTTTCTTTTCTTTTTCTTTTTTTCCTATTTTTGATACAATTATGGTGAATCTTCTGGGCTTATTTCTCTACTTATAAGTTTCTTGGACAGAGTAGTTGCTTTGCTCTATAAGTTTTTGATATAATTGAGTATCTTTTCAAATGTAATTAGTACTTTAGAAAAACTTATAATATTAATCTATGTAAGTAAAAATCGTCTATATATGCAGGTCATGTAATAAAATAAAATTAGTAGATATTAGAACAAATTTATTAGTAGAGTAAAACAAATTAATGCACATCTTATCTTTTATTATTTTAAAGTTTTTGAAGGATCAAATACTAATAATATATTATTAAGCAAATGTTAGAACATAAAGACTGCAATTTAACATAAACTAATCACTCATCCAATGTTGTAACACATTTAACAGAACGTGCATACATGAAAATGATATTCAATAATACCAGTATCCAAAAAGACAACCGGATAACATTTTCACTTCTAGCATATTATAGAATTTTCACTTCTAAGAAGTGTCATCAACTAATTGTCTATGCACCATACTTCCTTTGTACATATTATACCAGCAAAGGTCAAGAAATCTCACCTTATCTTATCCCAAAATGCCGATATGATGTGAAACTATAAATCTCCTCACCGGAGATGAGTTCTATTTACAGCAGATTGACAAAGAATTCGATGCCTTCTTCGTTTCCTTGACTTTCATCTCCAGAAACATCTTTAAAAAACATTAACAATTTTTTTTAGATTTAGTAAGAGCAAGAATTATTTGAATAAAAATATTAATTTTTTTAAAAATGGCTTCATTAGTATCTGTTGCAATTGGCTTCGTTTTCTTTCTTTGGGCAGAAGAGCCAACATCTTCGCTATCACTATATAGCATAACAATGAAAAATTAAGTTTAATGCAGATCCTAAAACTATAAACTTATTTATGTTAACATAGCAGTTTGCATTTTAACATACCTGAAGAGAACAACCGTTTCATAATCTTTGTTTTTCCAATTGGTTCATTTGGTAGAGTCTCTTCCGAAATATTTTTAGTTGAATCACTCCCCAAATATCAAAAGATTGTTTCTTTCTTTATCATCAGTCTCTAGTAGATTTAAACTTTTGTTCCGAGCATGCACTCCATCGTGTCTTGTTTTATAGTATCTATTGAGCCTAATCACAATTTATTTTGTAGGGCATGATCATATCAGCAAGTGAATGTGCCATTCCTTAGAACAATATAAAGTTATATCAGTTCTTAAATTAAGGAATATATTAATACACAACATAACATAATAACTTACATCATTGTGCATCCCCATGACAGCACATGTATTCATGTTCATGATTTTAACAGCATCATCACCAAAAACAATGGCTTCCAAAGACCTAGTCTCATCAACAATGTTTGCAATAATTAATCTCCTAAAGTGATTTCATATATCAAATAACAAGATTCAATATTACTCTACTATAAAAACTACAACATATATGGTTCTTAATTCAATATTATTTACAAAATACTTTTATAGATGTAGATTTTTGGAGAATAATCTTTTTAATTTAATAATATATACAACATAAATGAGCAGTTTTATATAGTTATATCTAACAAGATACATTTATAAATAAAATTTCTAAACAATGAAAAACTAATTAGAATAGATCATGGTAAATTACCTTGGTCTCACTAATGTTGTTTGACCACATCTATGGCAATCTATTGACCAATCAACTTCTGCTGCATAAGAAGCATTGCAATTTTCACAAGCCATATAAAAATACTTCAGGTCTTGATTGGTAACCTCAATCTTAGCTTTCAACGTAAACCTTTCAACCTATGTACATTTCCAAAATGTATAAATTAATAAATCAATTATGGCACCCCACTCAAGATAATCCCTAAGCTGAGATGCCACCCATTCAAACTTAAATCATAACATAAAAAATAACCAAGAAGCCTAAAATCTCAACAAGTCTCAAAAGGGTGACAACATGCTTCTAAACTCAACAAAACTTACAAGTACAATATACATTCTAAAAGTCTCCCAGATTAACATTCAAACAAATTATCCATCTCAAGTCTTAGAGCTGCGATTAGGTACGTGCTATATGTACATGCAAACACCTAATCTGTTACAGAACAGTTCCTTCAGGTCCAGCCCTAAGCCCTTAATCTTTACTTAGACCTATCTGGGAAGAGAGTAAAGATAACAAAAAAGGTAAGTCCTAAAGACTTAGTGAGGGGTATATTACAAACAATCAAAGGAAACTGTTGAAGGAGCAAAAATTCAACAGATTTATCAATAAGCAAGATATCACAATTAGAAACATGATTATAGTAAAAAGAATATCTCCGTCTTTATTGCTCCATGAATCGAGTACAAATAGAATCAAATAGAAACCTAAAGCATAATATGCATAATAGATTCTCCTTATTCCTTCGTTATAACTTTGTCCCAGGCACTTGGCCTTTTAATTATTCCAAGCATAACAGCTTGTTCCTGGCACTCGGCCCTTTAATCATCCCTATATGATAATGCAAAAGATAAATGAATGCCAGTAAGGCCATACAAACAATATGCATAATGATTTTAATTAGGAGTGTAGACATATGATTTGGATCAATAAACAATTGTTGGCCTACGATGTGCAAAGCAAATTAATTAAGAGTGCAAAACATGATTTGGTTAGTAAGACCAAAATTAACATAATGAGGGAAAGCCGGCAAGGCTATAGTGTACACAAAATGATTAACATATAGGACAATAAAAGTTTTGGGCCTAAAATGAGTATAATCAATTTTCAACAGATAATCACAAGAAAGTCAAACAATTGAGGATTTCAAACAATAAAAAAAAATTCACTTCCCAAAAAAAAGTGAACTCAACCCTCGCCTTAACAGTCACAGAAATGCTATCCCAGTCTATTATCTTGTGGGGTTTGGCTCCTTGTCACCTGACCCAAAGAACGGACTTATCATCAAAACACTCATTTTGACTTGATAATAATAATTAAATTGATAATGTACTACTACTGGTTGTATTATAGTTAATAATAGATTTTAAGGTTCGATTTTGAGATTATCGAGAGGTGAGATGCTAATTATACCATTAATACCATAATATTTATGAGGATCATATT
Source organism: Jacaranda copaia (assembly GCA_014898725.1). NCBI lineage: Eukaryota > Viridiplantae > Streptophyta > Magnoliopsida > Lamiales > Bignoniaceae > Jacaranda > Jacaranda copaia. The sequence continues at coordinate 27,979 of JACGDI010005548.1, forward strand.
TGCTCTGGTTAATGAATCAATTCATATTCCTATTTTATAACTATCCTTGCAATGTTACACAAAGTTGACTAAAACAGTCAATCTATTATTAATAAGCTAATTTGTCACTTTAGGTCTCAAATACATAAATTTAGGGTTTAATTGCCTAATTTAACCTAATTAACCAAGATTTACCTATTATATAACAAATATGAGTCCACTAAGCATTATATATTCCTGCATGCATCTTAATGGTCCAAATCATGTTCTTACAAGTTTCAAAATACAAGAAACGAGCAATTGTAACTAGAATAATACAAGTTAATGGGTGTAACTCTCAATTCCAACTGTTTATATCAAACCCTAATATCGAGGACCATTTGCTACAAACTAACATCGCTCGTGGAGACCACCACGATGAGATGTGAAACTATACCAGAGATACTACTGACTATCGATCACCATGCGCTACTACCGGAATAACTTACCACAATCACTCTTAGGAACATCTCAACATAGCTAAACAAACGCCCAACTCAATTTTAAGCTTTGCCACTAAGATGAGCATCAATTGAAACTTCAAAACCTCAGTGCCACCATCTCCATTGTCACTGCCTCTCTACAATTTTGTTGCTGTCAATAATTCAAACTGGAATTTTGGACACTAAAATGTTCCTTAAGCTAAACTCTACTAGAACCACCTATTGAACACTGGTTTGCACCATCCAAACTACCACTTTGCCGCTCGTTACTGGTGCTCGACTTTGGACTTCAATTTCCCAATGGCCCACGAATTAATATGGATTGCATGTAACATAGTTGTATTCCTGGTGAGGTAAGAAAGCCTTTGGTTGGATTAGTTTTAAGTTTTGGACATTGCTGTAGAAATCATTGGGGAGAAAAAAAAGGGGTGTGCGGCAGGAATTGAAGAAAAATAGAGCAGGGAATGTATTTAAAGGTAAGTTTTTTGATAATTACATATTGTCCCCAATATTTTCTTCTAGCTTCCAATTAAATCCTTCAAATAGTAAGTGCGTGAAATTAACTTGATTGACAAAGAAAAATTCCATTTTAGCCCTCACAACTTTCAAATATTCTTCAATTAAGTTTTTTCTTATTTTCGCTTTGACCCAAAACTTTATAAAAATAATAATAATGATAAAGGAAAATTGTAATAGTCATATATATATATATATATTTAAGGGTGTTACAGACCTTCTCGCTTGAAAGAATCTAGTCCCTAGATTCTCACCTAACTACTGGAAAAGCTCAGGGTGCTGTTGGTGCATGAGATCTTCTCACTCTTAAGTCGCCTCTTCCATGTTATGGTTACACCATAACATCTTTACTTGAGGAACCCTCCGATTTCTCAGCTCCTAAATTTTTCAATCCAAAATGCAAATTGATCGCTCCTTATATGTCAGGTCTCTTTCCAATGGTATGCTTTTGTGAGATATGATGTGAGAGGGGTTTGGAATGTATTTTTGAAGTTGTGACACATGAAAAATGTCATGTATTCTTGTTGAGGCTTGGGAAAATGCTATCCGATAGGCCATTGGTCCAATGCTTTTATAGATTCATAAGGATCAATATACCTCAGGCTAAGTTTATCTCCTTTTCCAATCATTTGGATTCCCTTTCTCGGAGATTCTTTAAGAAATACTTGGTCACCAATTTCAAACTCCAAGTCTTTCCTCCTCTTATATGTTTAACTTTTCTGCCGATGTTAGGCTACTTTCATTTTATGTTTAATCATTTGAACTCTCTTAATGGTTTCTTGAATTAGTTCTGGCCTTATGGTTCTTGAGGATCCATTAGCAATGCTTTTATATTTATCAAAATCCCAATGTAATGGTGATCGACATTTCCTACCATACAATGCTTCATACGAGGCCATCTAGATGGTGGATTGATAGTTGTTATTGTAAGCAAATCTTATTAGTGGAAGGTGTGTATGCTAACATTCACGAAACTTTAAAATATAAGCCCGTAGTATATCTTTTAGTATCTGAGTTGTCCTTTCTGATTGACCATTTGAATGCGGATGAGCAGTAGAGTTGAATCGTAGCCTTGTGCCCAAATGTCCTTACAGGCTTTTCTAAAGTCTTGAAGTAAATTTTAGATCTCAATCTAATAAAATATTGGTTGGAATTTCATGTAACCTGACTATTTCCTTGATACATAATTTTACCAATTTCTCGACCTTAAAATGTGTTTCCACTAGCCAAAAATGAGTAGATTTAGTTAATCAACTATCACCCAAATGCTATCATATCTACTACAAGCCTTTGGTAGACCTGTCACAAAATATATAGTTACCTACTCCTATTTCTAGTCAGAGATCAAAAGTAGTATTAGCAACCTTGATGGTTGTTGATGCTCTGTTTTAACTAGCTGGCAGGTTAAACATTTCTGCACGTAATCTGCAATATCTTTTTACATTCCATTCTACCAAAATTGCTTTTTTAAGTCCCAATACATCTTCATGCCCCTCCGATATATCGTGAATCTTGTCTTACACGCCTCATCCAATAATCTTTCTTTCATTTCTTTCGGCATGCATATTCTTTATTGGAGTAAAAGAGTACCTTCACTATCTGTACTAAAGTTAGAAAAATTCCTGATTGTTTCTTTTATTTCAGCATCCATTCATCATTAGCTTAAGCAGTTCGTTATATTTCATCATATAATTCTAGCTGCATGTTTACTCTTTCAAGCCAGGCTCACTGTTTCATTCTGACTATGACATCTGCTTTTAGACCTTTTAATATTTCGGTTCCTAGTATATGGGCCATCCCAGCTCTTCAGCTCAGAGCATCTGCTACTACATTCACCTTTCCTAGATGATAGATGATAGATAAGTCATAATCTTTGAGAAATTCTATTTACCTTCATTGTCTTATATGCAAATATTTTTGTGAATGCAAATACCTGAGACTTTTATGGTCTGTATACACCTCGAATGTGTGTTATGCAAAAATTATAGCAGTTAGCTCCAGATCATGAATTGGGTAATTCTCCTTATGTGGTTTAAGTTTTCTGGATGCATAAGCGATAACTTGCCCTTTTTGCAGCAGTAACATCTAAGTCCTTCTTTAGAAGCATCTGTATATACAACAAAACATTTACTTCTTTCGAAAGGGCCAAAACTGGGGAAAAAGTCAATATGTTCTGTAGTTCTTGGAAACGTCTTTCACAATTCTCATTCCAGTTAAATGATTGATTTTTTTTAGTTAACTTAGTCAATGGGCCAACTATTTTAGAGAAATTCTTCAGAAACCTTCAATAATAGCCAGCAAGACCAAAAAGCTATAAACTTCTATCATGTTTTTAGGTCTTTTCCAATTGACTATTGCCTCTGTTTTAGAGGGATCAACCTTTACCCTATCCTAGGATATTATGTGTCCAAGGAACTGAACTTTGCATATAGTTTGTGTTCTCTTAGCATTCCTAGAATGAGGTGTAAGTGCTTCGCATGATCCTTTCTGATTTTTGAGTACACCAAAATATCATCAATGAATATAACCACAAACTAATCTATATATGGTCAAAAAATTCGATGCATCAAATCCATAAATGCTGCTAAAGCATTGGTCAAGCCAAATGGCATTACTACAAACTCAAAATGACCATATTGGCAATTGAATGCAGTTTTTGGGATATCTTTTTCCTTAATCCTCAGTTGATAATACCCCTGTCTCAAATTCGGCTTTGAGAATATCATTAATCCTTGTAGAAGATCAAACAATTCTTCCACATATGGAAAAGGGTATTTGTTCTTTATAGTAACTTTATTCAACTCCTTGTAATTAATACACATTCTCAAGGATCCATCATTTTTCTTGACAAATAACACTGGAGCTCTCTAAGGAAAACCGTTAGGCCTTGGGGATTTATTTTCCAGTAGCTCATGGAGTTTATTTTTTAGCTTTTTGAGTTTTGCTGGTGCCATTCAATAGAGGGTTTTCAAAAATGGCATAGCTTTTGAAAGAGTATGAATAACAAATTCAATCTCTCGATTAGGTGGTAGCGAGTTCAGTTCTTTCAGAAATATATTTAGGTAATCTACCACTATTCCACTTCCTCGATTTTTGTTGTGTCTCAATGTTTATTGATAAGATACTTTAAGAATCCTTATCCTCCTTCCCTCAAAATTTTCCTGGTCTCTATTACAAATATAATTGGTATCGGGGAAGTATTATCTACAGAATTACATGTTGGTATTGGTATCTTATCTCCAAGAGTGATGCACTTAGTGTAACAATTTACCAATGCTTGATGTTTGTATAGCCTATCCATTCCAAGAATAAAATCATATTATTGAATGGGAATTTGTATAAGATCAACTAGATATTTACGATTCCCAATCATAATTGGGCAGGCTCAAAACATGGTGTCTGTTATTGACCGTATTCCTAAGGGTGTCTAAACTTCCATCTGATAAGCTATGATTTTAGGTTGTATATTCAATTTTTGAGAAAAAGTTCTAGATATGAAAGAATGAGAAGCTCTAGGATCATACAAGGCATTACCATTAATTCCAAAAATAGAAATTGTACCTCTAACCACTTCATTAGGATCCGATGTATCTTCTCTAGTCAAGGCATAGGCATGAGCTTGAATTTTTGGTTTCCCGCTAGCTTTTGTTACTTGCTTCCCTTTTCTTATAAGTGCTGGGTTTTTCTATTCGAGGCAATCTTTCACAAATTGCTAGTCACTACCACAACACACATATCTACCTTGTGTTCTCCAACATTCGGGCTCCTCATGGCTAAGTCCTCAATAGGATCCACATTATTTCAATGTAATTCCTTGAGCTAGATTTGCAGCCCCGCCAGCTTGGTGTGTTCATAAATTAGTATCTCCTATCTATATTTTTGACTATTTTCTCCCAGAATTACTCTGCCCGCTGGGGTGCATTTGAACTTTTTGGCTCTTATCTTTGATCTTTTGGATTTTTTGTAGTTCTAACTCTAACTTTAGTAATTTACTCACCGCCTACTTGAAGCTTGGCAGATCACAAATGGCAAGACCTAGTTTAAGTTCCAATCGTAATCCCTAAACAAATTAGCAAGTTTTTCGATCTTTATCTTTTTGTATGTAGGGTGTATATTGAATTAATCGGCTAAAAATAGCCTCATACTAACTGATAGATTATGTTCCCTGAGTCGGATCCATGAATTCTCTCTCTCTCTCTTGCTTACTTGACTACTAAAGGTATATATTTATTCATACATTCCCGGGTAAAATTTCCCTATGTTCAATGGATTTTCTCTACTATCCATCTACCGTCTATCATCTTCCACCCATTGCATGCAGGACTTTTTAGAAAAAATGTGGCATACTAAACATTCTGCTTGTCTGGATAGCATAGAGTTTCAAATATATTTTCCAGATTCTCAATCTATTCTTTAACTTTTCAGTCATCAAGTTCTCCTAAAAATTTTGGGGGTTGAAAGTGGAGAAACTGCTCTAATGCTTGATCCTTAGAAATCTCATTAGTAATTCCTACCCCACTACCTTGTTGTTGACCATATTAACTAAACCTCGCCCCCTCTGATACATGTTATTTGCTGGTTATACAGTAGCTAATTAACCAATTTGAGGGGTTTGCGAGATTTCTTCATCTGATAGCAGTTGTTGATAGACAGGTGCTCCCTGCCTAGGAGCCTATTAGACATTAGCCTATCCATCAAGTAGTTTTTCTCGATGACCTGCTACAGTTGAAATAGGTATATCAAAATCCTCGTGTGATGCCATTACAAGTGTGATATACCCTAGATATTATTAAGCCTGCAATAATCGAGTTATGCAATAATGTCTAGAGTCACCATTAATTCTTTAAAAAATTCTCAAACTTATGAAAAAGAAAATAAAAGAGAAAAAAGTTTAACAAAATTAAATAAAATCCATTGTAATAGGAATCTAGTCATTCAACAATTAATGATAAATTTCATTAACATTTTTGAGTTAGCAATAGCAACATCAGTATATATATACAAATCAAAATTCCAAAATTGCTAAGCTAACTACATGCCTAGTCGTAGATAAAATGGCGAGGCTTGTTAGGGCATTACTCTATAGTCCAAATAGCATTAACCATTTCTAATGATCAAAAGCTAATACTATACATAAGTACATATTTACAAGCACAAACACACACATAAAGGCCTCCAACTCTAATCCTTTACGTCGATAATATCATATTCTATATCTTCATCCTCATCTTTATTCTCCCTATTCATTTCGATATCTATGTCGTCATTTTCCTCTTCAAACTTCTAGAATTCATTCTACATATTGACCTCTGGAGGTACCTCAAACAAAGGTTCTTGTACGGGATTTGACTCAAGCTTTTCCTCAAAATCATCCTCAGAATCCTCTTTAGAATCCTTCTACAGGTCCTTTACAGGTAATTCTTTGAGGTTTCTTTCCTGTATCTCTTCAATATAAACATCTTAGCTATGTCCCAGCTTAGGATAAGGGTGAACCTTGATGGGTCCAGCCTCTGAGGCTATCCCAACTCTAACTCCTTTGATCTAATCTATGGTACTACTACAGTGTGCCATCATCATCCTGACCTCGTATATGATCATGTGGGTTGTGTTAACTATCTTCTGATGGTTTGACTTCAAAGTTCTAAAGTTTCTTCCATTTAAGCCAACATTATGTGGAGTCTTTCCATCTGTCTTTTAGTAATTCTCACACATTCAACTTCTAATTCTAAACCCCCATGAGCCTATCCATAAGGTAATTTCTAGCCCCTATCATCAATTGCAAATGACATGTTTTTGCTTTCTTGTCTCACAATGCCTCTGCATATCATACAGTTTCTCCTCATGACATTGGCATAACTTTAGTAGACTTGCCTTTTCTTGATCTAAAACCTTATTTCTTTCTTTTAAAAATTTTGTGCTTTCCTTATCCATGTTCCTTTCCTACATTTATCTGCCATCCTGCAGTATATCAATTTATTTCATCAAAATCACACTAATTAAGCACATTTTTTAACACACAAAGTACTCAAGGTTCCATTATCAATCTAAAGTTCAATGCTTGACTTTTGGTAGTGAAGATTATAGACTAGTAAGCCATCCCAGGTATACTTTCCTACCTCCTAGTATTAAACACTATACCCAAGAGTTCATACCTTAACTAACTCTCTATTGCAAAGGTTAGTTTCAAATCCCAATGATATTCACTTCCTAGGCTCTAATGCTACCTCTATGGTGCTCCACGTAAGGTAATCCTTAAATTGAGTTGCCACCAATTCAGATTTAAATCATAACATAAAAGATAATTGAGAATCCCAACAAGTCTCAAAAGGGTAACAACATGCTTCTAAACTCAACAAAACTTACGAGAAGAACAATATATACATTCTAAAAGTCTCTCAAATTAACATTCAAACAAATTATCCATCTCAAGTTTTAGACCTATGATTAGGTATATGCTATATGTACATACTAATGCCTAATCTATTACAAAATAGTTCTTTTGAGCTAAGCCATAAACCCTCAATCTTCACTTAGACAGTCTGGTAAGAGAATAAAGATAGCAAAATGGGTAAGTCCTAAAGACTTAGTGATCAAATTTATCAATAAGCAAGACATCACAATTAGAAACATGATTATAGTAAATGGGGACATCTCTATCCTTATTGCTCCTTGAATCAAGTACAAGCAAAATCAAACAAAAGCCCAAAGCAAATTATGTATAACAGATTCTCTTTATTCCTCTATTATAGCTTTGTCCCGATACTCGACCCTTTAATTATTCCAAGCATAACAGCTTGTTCCAGGTACTCAGCCCTTTAATTATTCCCAGCATAATAGCTTGTTTCAATCACTCGACCCTTTAATTATCCCCATATGACAATGCAAAAGATAGACGAATGCCAATAAGGCCACACAAATAATATACAAAATAATTTCAATTAGGAGTGCAGACATATGATTTGGATCAACAAACAATTGCTGATTAGGCCAAACAATGATATATAGAACAAATCAATTAATAGTGCATAACATAATTTGGTCAGCAAGACCAAAATTAACGTAATGAGGGGAAGCCAACAAAGTTGTATTGTACACGGAACAATTAGCAGATAGAATAATAAGAGTTTAGGGCACTAGAATGAGTATAATCAATTTTCAACAGATAATCACAAAGAAGTCCAACAATTGAGGATTTCAAATAATCAAAAAAATTCACTTCCCAAAAGAAAGGTAAGCTCAACTTTTACCTTAATAGTCACATAAATGCTATCTCGATCAACTGTCTAGCAGGGTCTAGCTTCTCATCACCTGACCAAAAGAATGGACTTATCATCAAAACACTTATTTTGACTCAATAACAATAATTAAACTTATAATATACTACTATCGATTGTGTTATAGTTAATACTATATTTTATGGTTCGAATCCCAAATTATCGAGAGGTGACATGCTAATTACGCCGTTAATACCATGATATTTATGAGGATCATATTCGCTTTGGCTAATGAATGAATTCAGATTCCTATTTTATAACTATCCTTGCAACATTACATAAAGTCAATTAAAACTGTCAATCTATTATTAATAAGCTAGTTTGTCACTTTAGGTCTCAAATACATAAATTTAGGGTTTAATTACCTAATTAACCAATATTTACATATCATATAACAAATCTGAGTCCACTAAGCATTATATATTCCTACAAGTATCTCAATGGTCCAAATCATGTTTTTGCAAGTTTTAAAATACAAGAAACGGGCAATGTTAACAAGAATTATACAAGTCAATAGGTAAAACTCTCAATTCCAACTGTTTATATCAAACTCTAATATCGGGGAACAATTACTACAAACCAACATCACTCATGGAGACCATTGTGATGAGACGATGAAACTATCTTGTTGCGTTGCTGCTGGAATAACTCACCACCACTACCTTTAGGAGCGTTTAAACATAGCCAAGCAAATGCCTAACTCAATTTTAAGCTTCACCACTGAGATGAGCATCAATTGAAGCTTCAAAACCCCAGCACCATCACCTTTGATGTCACTGCTTCTCTTCAATTCCGCCACTATCAGCAGTTCAAACTAGAATTTACTGACACCAAAATGCTCCCTGAGCTAAAGTCTACTAGAACCACCCTTCAAACATTGGTTTCCATCATCCAAATAGCCACTCACTGCCGTTGCTCAACTTTGGGCTTTAATTTCCCTATAACCCATCGGCTAATATGGGTTACATGTAACACCGTTGTGTTCCTAGCGAGGTAAGAAAACATTTGATTAGGTTAGTTTTGGGTTTTTGGCCATTTTTGAGAAATCGCCGGAGAGGAGGAAAAGGGGTGCGTGATAGCAAATAAAGAAAAATTGAGAGGGGGTGTATTTAAAGGCGAGCTTTTGGTAATTACACATTGGCCCCAACATCGTCTTCCGGCTTTCAATTAAATCCTTCAAATAGTGAGTGCATGAAATTGCCTCGGTTGACCAAGAAAAATTTCATTTTGATCCTCACAACTTTCAAATATTCTTCAATTAAATTTTTTCCTATTTTTGTTTTGACCAAAGCTTTATAAAAATAATAGAAATAATAATAATGATATAATAAAAATTCTAACAATCATATATATATATATATATATTTTTTTGGGGGGTGTTTCATCAATTAACATAATCTAAATGCATAATAACATTAAAGTGTCAAACAATTAAAAAATAATAATATTGCTATAATTTTAGTGATAGCATAGAATAATTGCATACATTATCACTTCTTACAACATTAGAAATAGTGAAAATCTTTCTAGTTGGTTGCAAAGAAGTTCTTTGGATTTTCATCATTTCATCTACTTGTAGCAATGCATTAACAATAGTATGCTAATTGCTGCCCCTCCTATACAAAAAGATAGAAAAATTCAAAACTTATTCAAAAACTAAAATAATTTAAAATAATGTAAATTTTTGTAATAGACCTATTTACAAGAAGTACACACCAAGTTTTTAGTCGTTATGCATTTGGATTGCTAGATCAACAACAATTGTGGCCAGTGGTGTTGATAGTTGTTGATCCAAGAGACACTCCTAAAAATAAAGAATTCAATTATCTAGATATCCAAATTTATTTTATTGAATCAATTATAAAAATAATATATATTTTGTTATAAACAACAAATAAAATACAAATATGAACTTTATGGAAGAACTTTCTAAGTAAAGTATATCATACCATAATGACCAAAGACATTTAATTTTGTGGTGCTTATTATTGGCATCTATTCAAAAGCAAACATGATCATATCTCCTTCTGATGTAGTTATATTATTCCAAAGAGACAATATAATTGACCTATTCCTACAAAAAATGAAATATCAAAAACAAACTCATTAAATAAAATTCTATATCAAATATAAAAAAAAAATTAATTGACCAATATGACATAGAATTAAGTAGATAGAAATGAAGATATTATACTCATGATTCATAAGGGCAAACTCATGAATCAAGAAAGTTTTTGAAGGAGTCCCCACAATGCATTGATCAAACTTCTCAAGGATGATAGCCAGTATATCTGAAACGTGTTTGAAAAAAAAATCAGATACAATAGTACTTATAAATATAGAAAAATGTGTTAATTAAATGTTATTAATTCACCAATACTATTCTTCTAATCTGAAGGGGCCAATGAAACGAATGGTTGAAAAGTCAGTATTATTATGAACAATGGAATCACATTCACCTATTCTCCTTTACTAACAGTTCTTGTGCGGGAGTCCAATTGTTTGGCTATCCACAATTGCCATAAAGAGGATTGGCAGGAGCAACACAAGCATTCGAAACTATGTACGTCTCATGGATTGCCAGAGTCTTCTCAAACTGCCTAATAGCTATGTCGAATATTGTTGCAAAAACTTTTGTACCCTATAATTTATAGAAATCCAAATATATATAAAGAATCTAGAATAATTAATGAGATCATTATAAAAATAATTGTAAACTAATATGTATAGCTAATTATTTTATATCCCTTTAATAAATTAAGTTTAATAATTACAACTAAAGAACTCTACTTATTACATAAAACTAACACCGTAAATAATGATAAATCTACAAGATTATACAAATCCAAAACATATAAATAATTCAGAACATAATTATTGAGAACATTATAAAAACAATTGTAAAGTAATAGATATTATTATAGTGTGAGAATTATTTTAGATTCCTTTAATTATTAAATTTAATAATTACAACTAAAGAACAACAGAACATAAAAATAATTATTAATCTATGAGACTATAACTATTTTAATAGGCGCAAGTGTATATTTCTATACTTCAATCAGATTTTGTCAAATATATAAGAGCAATAAAATCATACATATACATAATTGCAATAACTTAATTTACAAAAAGAAAAATTTACAGCATATACGCTCAACATTTATTGAAAATAAAAACAAAGTTTTTTGCATAAACTTTCAAATTATATATTTAATTAAATCATTGAGTCAACATATTTTTACACGTTAACTTTTGGAGCTAACATATCAAGATAATGGAATCAGTGGATTTTTTTCTTCCCTAATGTAACGGTCTATTTTATAATAAAGAAATAAGAAAATACATTAGCATAACATATTTTTTTTAGTAAGAACATTCTATTTTTCAATACAGCATCAGAAATACATTTAATTTAATCAACTTTAATTTATTATATCTGTTTAGTAAAATAGTTTTTTTATAATAGAAATACGTATATACATGGTCACAAAATGTCTTAATTCATAATAAAGAGAATAAAAAGCACATTATATATCTTAACTGATAAATATAATAACGATCAAGTTATTTACAGAGTAGCAAAGAAACAAAAAATTTTTATGTAACAACAACACAAAAAGTAATTATTAATTTACGAAATTATACAAATTCAAAATATATAAATAATTTAGATAAAAATTACTAAAAAGGCTATAAAAACAATGATAAAGTGATAGATATTATTATAGTGTAAAAATTATTTTAGATCTCTTTATCTACTAAATTTAAAAACTACAACTAAAGAACACTACTTGTTACATAAATAAATCACCAAGAATGATTATTAATCTATGAGACTATAACTATTTTAATAAGTGTTGCTAAGTGGCTTGTGGCCCAATGGTATAAGTCCTCCACATAATGTGAGAGATTAGGAATTCGAGTTTGAACGGGCTCTTAATGCGTGTGTATGTATAAATTAAAAAAAAAAACTATTTTAATAAATGGCACCCAATGTTTCTATACATCAATCATATTTTATCAAATATGTATGGCCTAAGCAAATGGAATAGCCTTTTATCATGGTTATATATAATGAAGTGAATGGGGGATTAAAATTTTTTGCCTTCCCAATCGATTAACTTAGTGATAAAGATAGAAATGGCATGTCGGGGTATAGCTATTTTCTCAAACAAGTTCAAGGAAAATGTTGACATTTAAAGAAAAGTGGAGGAAATATCACAAATTGCTTATGGTTGATATGAGTTTTCGTGGGATGATGAGAATAATCTAATTGGCCCCTGATGATTGTTAGGCAAGGTGGCTAGCCATGCATGTCTTTCTTTTTCTAGAATTTAGTTTTAATTATTAAATAATGACACCCACTTTACTTAACATTAACTTTGAAATTATCAGCACTCACATTATTTTCAAATATAGGCTAATATCGGAGATGCATCTCTGTGAACAAAGCCATCGGGCCATTAAAGAGAGCTTACTATATTTATATGTTGATTACTACCACAGATCGGATAGTGAGGCTATCGACCCAAAACTCATTGCCTTAGTATCAATAGCATGAGTGAGAGAATGCTTATTTTGGGGTGGGTACAGATAGTGCTCATGACCTGTAAGATGATTGTGATGACATTGAGCATTTATTACCTTTGATATCCCAGGTGCTCTAACCTCATGTTAAAGCATTTCTTTTACATCTTTGTCTCACAAAAAAAGGGTCACGATTCAATGATTATTTTTGCCATGCATTCATTCACTCAATCTAATGGGCATTACTTCATAGTGTGATCCTACTCAGTGATTACGGTAGAGATTTTTGTTCATAAATTAAGCGAGGTTCCTGATCTATCCGATGACTTATTCTACATAGCTTTCATTAAATTAAAGGATCCGACCCACCGTAGGATGTTCTTTACTCTATTTCAACTATAGTAGTGGCTATTTAAAGAAGCTTCCATGAATATCTATCTATCTGCTTTGCTCATATGATGTCTAATTCTATCTCTTCATTTTTTCTTGATCTTGTTAAACATACTTTTTATACTTATGTTTGATTTTTTTTATCCTATATGTTTATATTTCCTTATAATTATTGATAGTAGTAATTGTATATTGAATACGTAATTATTTTAAAATTATTTAGACTGGTATTTTGATGGGATTAGATGATGAACACAATAGAAATGGACCTAACAATGTCATGGATAATATAGTTGACGATGTCTATATCAATATTCGAAATGGCAATATTAATGCTAGAAGGAGAAATATAAACCATATATTTGGAGGTTTTCTATATGTATACAAGGCCTCTTTGTGGTCTTTTGCGAACCAACTTCCTAGCATGGATTGGTTGAATGAACTTTTCCAAGGACATGATGATCATTTTTACAATTAGTTGATGATGAATAAGGATACATTTCTTCTATCTATGCTAAGATAAGAGATACTAGCCTAATAGAAGAAAATCAATGTGCTAGACTTTTGATTGAGAAAAGTATTGCTATATTCATTCAAACAATTGCCATGCACCATTGTCAACAAAGTAGTGCTAAACGATTCCAACATTCCATCTAAAGTCGTGGTGCTCTGTGTAGTATGGTGCCAAAGTATATACGCCTTCCTCACTTTAGTATGGTAGCTGACTACATACAACACAACTGAAACTTGTTTCTATACTTTATGGTAAGTGGCCATCTCATTTTAATTGTATGGTTTTGTAGCAACTTTTAGAATGCTTGACAACTAAGACTACATTGGCACAATTGATGGTACCATTATATTAGCATGAATGCCCACCAATAAGCATAGTGCATATTATTGTAGAAAGGGAATAGTTATGCAAATGGCAAAGTGTAATTTCAACAACATGTTCACATCCGTTTTATCTGGCTGGCAAAATAGCTAACGATGCTAGAATTTTCTTGGATGCACTATTAAATCTGAAGTACAACTTTTCTTGGCCTATACAATATATAGGAAATAACTATACCTTATTCTATCTTATAGTGAATAATAACTCACAATACGTATAAACTTTCTGTAGATAAGTACTATGTGGTTGACTTCAAGTATACAAATTTCCTGAATTTATGTCACCACATAGGGGTAAACGGTATCACATTCTCGATTGGTCTTCGCTAAACCGTGGAACTCGTGTACTAATAGAAATATTCAATCATCGCCACACATAGTTTAGTTAACCGCATTGAGTGTTTTTTTGGGATATTGAACATATGTATCCCAAATTTGAAGCTTAATGCCTAATTACCTAGTATCAATGCAATCTGACATTGTCATGTTAGCATTACCTTTCTTGAGACTCAAACTATTTATCAAATGAGCATAGGCGATATCTATCATTTCTAGATCTGGATTACATCTTATGGTTATCATGCCTTTATGGTGCAAAATCTTTCAGGTATCTTCATTAAATCAGCTTCTCTATCTCATCTTTCAAGTCACGCCACTCTTTAGTAATATGTCTTAATCATAATGTAGGTGGCACCACTTCTCAAACTTTTGTCTCTTGAGGTTATCTGCCATCTTTGAATGGTTTTAAACCAAATCATGTTGCTTAGTGACAACAAATATCTCCATCTTTGAGGTATTTAATGAAATGTACGTAGAGCACAGTTTATGAGGGCTGCACCAATAATTTTCTTGCTACTTATTTGAGTTAGCTCGTTTTTCCACATTTTGCAGTTGTTAGCATATATTAAGGCCATCACTTCCTCGATACAAATGTACTTCTCCACTTGGATGAGAAGTTCCTCAAAGGTGTCCGATGGCTTTCCCTCTATGGATTTATGGAACTTTCAATATGCTGAATAATACTAGGCAAGCTCTTGAATAATATGTGGAATCTCATGAACGCTTTAGGTGAATCAGTTGATCTAATCCCTCAAAGTTTCTCCATCTTTCTGCTTGATGATAAAAATAAGTAAGTTATTAGCTTCAAGTATTTGCTATTGATAAACAAGTTTAGAGGAATTACTATGTTATCTACTCTCAGTCGCTGATGGATTCATAAAGCATCTAACTAAACCAGGTCAAGATATGTTTGATCAACATAACATGAAACATCTTGCAAAAAGTAGCTTCACTCAAATTATAGAACTCTATTCGCCCCAAAAAGTTGTCCAGGTATTCTCTTGTACCATTGAAATATTGGAGGTTAGCAATCTTCGTGCTATGAGGGAGCAACTCTACTAATATAGCCGAGTTAAAAAAGTTGCACCAAGGGAGAGCAACAACCAAATGAAGGTTTTCGCTTCCTACACCATTAAGTATTTAGGGATGGCGAAGAAGAAGGACTTTTAGCTGCAGTGGACAACCACTGTGATTGGTCAGCTCGAATCTAAAATTGTATGTTAATTTATTGAGGTAGCAAAAGGATGGTGCCTTGTTCCTTGTTCGTTCTTTGTCTGGTCTTCTTTAGGGGGATGATGATGCTTCGCAATTCTAGTGAGAGGATTAAGGTTTCTCTTTCATATGATACTCATCAGTTTATTCCAGTGAGAGGATTAAGGTTGCTATTTTAGATGATACTCATTAGTTTATTAGGTTACAAGCTTTGTTGCAGCTTGTGTGGAGGTATCTTGCGCCAATGCCAATAGGGCCTCCTCAATTATCTGCATTGTTGGTCCTTTAGGGAGAAAAGCTTATTGTAAGGTTTGTGCCTTTGGTATCGGAAGCCTGCTAGGTGTTTGCACAATTATCGACTGAAGCTGCACACACAATCCATTATTTTTCACATTCTTGCCATAGGGTGCTACTAGGGCACTATAATTTCTAGTTTTCAATTTTGTCTCCATTCTCAGTGTTCCATACATTACAAGGGAGTTTCTCATAGTCCAAGATGATGTTGTACAAAAAAAGAATTAGGTCCTTTATGGAAATTAGTAAGTGCTAGGCTTCCGTTCCCAAAAATCCTCTTAGGTAGAGTCACGGCTCAAATTATAAAAATGGTTGATTTTATGCCTTTTTTAGCTTTGTGAATTGATTTGTATACTTATTAAATCTTCAACGGCTTTTAGCCAACTTGGGTTGGGAGTCCATCTTGAGTAGACTTAATTTCGTGAGTTCATTAATCTTCGTTTTTATTTAATTAAATGAGCCTTTTATTATATTTTTGCTTTACTGCCCTTAGGATCTTAATTTGACTAATATATATTCTTATACATCTAAAAAATTAATATTATTGCAAAAAATAATAACAAAGATAACTTTATTTTTTTTCTTTTCTCTGTCTAACTTTATATTTTTTTTCAATTGTTTTACTTTATCATAAATATTTTCTTTCTTTTATTCATAAATTTAAATAAATATTTTAAAATTATAAAAAAGTTATAATTCTAAAAAATATAAATATAAAGTTCATTTATTTTATATTATAAAAAATTTCACGCACGCATAAAATGTGACAAAAATAACACTAATGTATATTAAAGAAGGGTATTGTTATTTGTACTTCAAAGTTTGTTATTAGCACTCCACTTATTTTTTTTAGTTTATAAGAATTGACCATTATATTCCTTTATTTTCAAGATATTATTTAATTTAAATTATTGAAAAATTATGCTCTTAGTGTACTATTTTGATTCATTTCATATCAAATTTGATAGAACACATAAAAATTAATAGATTATCCCATCTCAAATTTCAACCAACTCACTTAAGACATGGCTATGAACTTCTATAGAAAAATAATAGTATCACCACAAAACAGCATATTTTCACACCCAAAATGTGGATCTTATTTTATTTCATATAGACTATTGTGTAAAGTTATTTACTCAAAAAAGTAAAATAAAAAAAAGAAAAGAGCACTGCACCTTGTTATATGGACCTAATAAAAAATCACTCATACTACAGATACCCAAAAAATATGAATAATTTTACCTACTACTTAATTACCTACCAATGTTTGACCTAGCCCATGGGTACCTACTGGTAACCCACGAACAACCATATATGTATATATTAACAACAAAGTTTGAGTGACATTTAAATTTTTTGTTCAAAATTTTTTTGACATATAATGGAATTTAAATTTAAACTTCGAAATGTAATATAACTTAAAATCAATAGATGTTTAAACATTTAAGTTGTACTTTTCAAACTAAAATACTTGACACATTTTAAGTACCTGTTCAATGTAATGTTTAAAATTTATAGCCTCTTTTATTAGTTTTATTTAAGTAATATATGAATAATATTCTGTAAAATTGTAAATTAAAAATTGCATATTGATTTATCTTCAAGTATAAAAAAATAAAAATATCGATACTTGTGAAATATCCTTAACTTATAATCATGGATAATTGGTCTACTATCTCATATTCAATAAAAAATGAATAATTTTACCAATGGGTATATTTACCTAACTCATCATTACCCATTTATGAGTTATTCATAGATATTCATTTGTCAAGTCTATTATTATTTCATATTAAGTGGGATAAATTAAAATAAAATGTTTTCATAAGTAACAAAATTAAAAGTGTAATTATTATTACATTAAAATATATATTTATTTTGTAAATTAATATAAATGTATTTGAAAATTAAATGAATATTTTAATTAATAACCTAACATAGAAATTTAAAATAAAGTGCAAATAATAATACTCATTAAAGGACTGAGCATATCATAGCCATTAATACAAAATGGGCCGAAAAGTTGCCTTTTAAGGCTCTAACCCCTTAACGAGATTTCCAAGTCGGAATGACTCCAAGGGCATTGTCATAATTTCAAGGACACAATTGGAATCTGCACCGACCAGTGAGCCATCCACAGTAGTAAGGGTGCAAACAAGTTGAGTTAAGCTTAAATATAATAGATTTAAGTTCAGTTCGTCTATTAATTCAGTATTTTAAATTCGAGTCGAGTTTGGTTGAACTTAAATAATCAAACTAAAACTTGACTCGTTGGAACAGGTGAAGCCTTAATGAGCCTTATCAAATTTGACTTGATAAGGTTCGTCATAGAAAAGTAGAAAAACTCGATTTGTTAAATTCGAATGAATTTAAACTCGAGTTAGTATATATTTGAATTTAACTCGAGCTTATTTAAATTTAAAGCAAAATTTATAATTATAAATTTTTTAAATAATTTTGTTATATATTTTTTTTAAAATAAAAAATAAAATTATTATTATTTATTTATTTTTATAAATTTTATTATATATATCTAAATTATAATTATAAATATATTTAATAAAAAAATTGTTTAAATTTGCAAGCATTTTAAACTAAATATTATTAAGTTTAATTTAACTTGTTTAATTAACAAATTGTTCGAACTTTAAAAAATCAAATTAATTATAAATTTTCATCGAATTAAATTCAAATAGTTCGCGAAGCATGTTATCTTTCGAGCACACCCACACGGCACGCTCGATGCACTGCATATCATACACATGCGCATATAAAGTCCTTTCCTGTTTAGCAGTTGGCGCCTTAGAAACGCCAGCGACTGAAGAAGAGGATTTACGCCGTGGAAACATCTTTCCACTTCTCGATCTCCTCCCATCCCCAACTCACCGCAACAAGTCAAGAACCGCGTTCATTGTTATTAGTAACTTCATCAAAACCCTAAATCTCGGCGGCCCAATCCAACATTTTTCAAGGTTGAGTTTTTTTGAATCTCCGCCATTGGGTTGCTCCAGTAGATTATCAATTCCTGATCGGAGAGAGATAATTGCTGTGTCTAATTGATTAGTTGAATCATAGGAAATATTATGGCGGATAAGCAAGTGATTAAGCGTGCCAAGTATAAGTCTTCAGTCAAGGATCCCGGCGTTGCTGGCGTGCTCAAATTGGTATTAAACCCTAACAGTTTTGCGTTCTGCTTGTTGTTTTCTGTATGGCTGGGATCAATGGGTTTTCCATGTAGTATGAAGAACCATGGATTAAGTGGAGTTTGGTATGCGAATGTAGTTTAAACAACCCTTTTTAACTCCGTCTACCATGGTTTTGTACTATCCTGGCATTCAGGATAATCAAACTTGACTTTTTTTTGTTCCTTGTCATGGACGACTGGCGCCTTAATAGGAAATGTTGGGTGATTGGTGTATTCTATTTAGGAGATTGAAGTATTACTGATGTTTGAAGTTTGACTTTTCAATAACTGGTTTTTGTACTTTTTTTCAGAGCATAGAAAGATTTGTTTTTATGCCAAATGATCCAAAATCAACCACGAAGCTAAACGTGGAGTTTAGGCTGATTAAAGGTGCTTGTTTCTTCTGCCTTTACTTTCCCTCCTAGGATCCAGATATAGATTCTTGTTAATTATGGTAGGTTCCATACGTTGCTGTTGGCAATCCATAAACATTGAATATGCAGCAAGTGACTCATATTATTCAAATGCAATGCCTTGTAAAACATCCTTCTGTATTAAAACAGTAAGAATAAGAAGTCCTTGACAGAATTCACATTTCCTCTTCATCGAGTGTAACATTCAGCTGTTTCATAATATATTCATTGAATTGCATGATGTGATTGACGTTGTTTTTATTTATCTTCAGGGCACAAGTTCACCAAAGAGGGTTCCAGTAAACAGGCCTTGCTTAATCTTACTCAAGACCAGGTTCTTGATGTCATAAATTGCAGAACTGACACTTTCAGATCTTTCCGGAGAGTAGTGTAGTCTCTTCTTCCCATGTTTTAGTATAAGTGACAGCCCTATATTTGTGTCATTTCAGGGGGGAAATTACATTTTTGAGTTTGGTAGTTTTGCTGATCGTGATGTATGCCGGGAATTTGTTGGTGAGTCACAATCATGAGCAGTTATTCAACAATATCTCAATTTATATACATTTCCAAATTGTCTATTGAAAATCTGGTTTTTGGAATCTTGATATATCTCCAAAAAGACATGCAGGTTTCCTTTTTTTTCCTTCTCCAACTTCCTTTTGCTCCACTGTAGCATATTTGGTTATGGAAGAGAAGATATGGATCGTCTGTTAGCTCATACATTCCCTAGTATACCTATGCCTTTAAATGCTTTCTGTTGTCTTATCATGCCTTTGACTAGCAGTATTCATGCCTGTCAACATGTGGTTGCAAATGTGTTTTTGATGTTGTTGCTACATCAAAAATTAAGTGTTGCACTGAAAAAAAAAATGTTATTTATTCATGGAAATTAGATTATCACATTTTGTAGAGTAGTAATCAGAATTTTGGTTTTGGTGCAACTGCTTATGCGATACAAATGTGTAAGACAGTTTATTTATGGGTTAACATTTTTATCCTTGTTGCCTTAAAGTTTGAAGGCACTAATGTACCTGACAATGAGGTATATGCCCACTTATAAACAGCTACTGCTATTTCATTTCATGCTGAAACTGGACGAGCGATTCCTGAAAAATCTGCTTCCCCAGTTAATAATGAACAACTTAGCAGGGCAGAAACAGAGCGACGAATTAAGCTACTGCAGGAAAACAGGTAAACACAGTTTGTTAATGAAATTCTTCTACACGTGTATTAAAAAGTCCTTTATGTTGTGAGAATCATACTTTTATATCTCGTTTATTCATTGAAATAAATCCATGCCTTTTCATTTAATTGAATTGCATCTTTCATTTGAGTAATTTGCTCTCACATGTGTGCATTCTTGTTGCTAATGACTAATAGGTTTGTGGGATTAGTGTAATTACAAAAATATGAACAATGGTGCTAAGTTCAGAAGAGATGATTGGAAATGAGAAAATTAAAATTGTTTTCTTCATTTCTTGAACATTCTGATGCTGCTCAAAATTTTGGAATTCGTTATCTCGAGCTATTGTTAGGTAGGGTTTTTCTTCTTTATGTGTCCACAGTTCATCATGGATAAATTTATCTGTTATGATGCAATATGAAAGCTAAATTTTGAATTCATGTTCTTTGTCTTTTAATATATTTTTCTGAGGAATTGGGCATTGTTTCACTGGATTCATCTCATGTGGAAGCCAAGACCCATGGATTACAATGAATAACATAAAACTGAAGAAAACATGATTGATGGTGCTTCCAATGGTATTTCGTAAACATTGCCACTTCGATTACTGTCCTTGTGGGGAGTAGAATTGTTTATTTCTGGGAAGCAAGTTCTTGAAATCTTAGTGCAGGTGGCTTCTGATGTTTTGAGTGAGTGATAAACTGATCTGCTTCTGTCATGGAAAAAGTATTTTTGCCTTTTATATATACGGAATGGACAAAGGTGAATATAGATGATATAGAGGCATGGTTCTAGGTCTCATAATGATATAGTGGCATGGTTCAAGGTCTCACAAAGGTGAATAGAGATGATATAGTGGCATGGACAAAGGTGAATATTGATGATATAGTGAAGGTAGTGTCTTTCTTGTATGGTTGTATTTTAGCCAGCAGCCTTGCAATGCCTCCTATCAGATTCTTTTTCCTCGAGTATGTTAAAGTTGTAATATAATTGATGTCTCATCAACACAATAAATTAATTTGCTCAACCGAAATACTCTTGCAGAAATATTCAGTTAAACTTAGTTGTAGAAATCTTAATTCAGGGCAAAAGGACGAAATAGGCAGCAGATATGGGGGAAGGGAGTGAAGAATAATCAATGGAAAGAAGAGAACTGGTGACTGACAAATTTTAAATCCTATGTAACTGCCAGCAGATTTAAGAATAATATTGCCCACCCTTCTTGTGAATTTGAAAATGAGCCTTTGATTCATTATTCTGTAAGATTTGAGAAAAGAATCAGTTAGCTGCTGGCTGGCCAATTTTTCTTGCTGGAACTCTGACAGTATTTCATGCGTGTGTCTTGTCAAGTATGATGTTTGCCCCAAGGATGAAATATGCTATTGCGATGACTTGTGCTATCAATTGATGCTTCCATCTGCCTGATGAGTTGAGTTGGTCATATTATGTTTCAGTTTTGTGACTGAAAGGGAGTAAAGAATAATCAATGGAAAGAAGAGAACTGGCAACTGACAAATTTTAAATCCTATGTAACTGCCAGCTGATTTAAGAATAATACTTCCCAACCTTCTTGTCACTTTGAGCCTTTGATTCATTATTCTGTAAGATTTGAGATAAGAATCAGCTAGCTGCTAGCTGGCCAATTTTTCTTGCTGGAACTCTGACAATATTTCATACGTGTGTCTTGTCAAGTATGATGTTTGCCCCAAAGATGAAATATGCTATTGTGGTGACTTGTGCTATGGATTGATGCTTCCATCTGCCTGATGAGTTGAGTTAGTCATATTACGTTTCACGATCATTCAATTCTCATCCTCATGCTCAGAAGGTGAGCTCTAAGGCAGACTGAGCTTTACTGCATCAGTTGTGGAACCTTTAAAAATTTTCAATATTTACTTGCAAATGTTCTGTGCACCAAGTTGATATTATTGCTTCATGTTATTGAAACTTTTTGGAAGCAAAAGCTTAAAGTTTCTGTTGGATTTTGCACTTGAAATTCGTGATTTGTGCTATCTTAGGATTTTGTCATGATAGAGTTATGCTTCGAAATTTCAAACTAATATTGTTTGTCTTAGAATATAAACAAAATTGAGCCTGATATTTTTCTTCATAATTTTCAATCTTTGAATTTGTTATATTAAATTTTGCTTACAGTGAATGTACTGAATAAGTGTAATTGGCAGCGAACTACAGGCACTTCACAAGCAATTTGTATTTGGAGGTATACTGACAGATGCTGAGTTTTGGGCAACAAGGAAGGTTAGCTACAGGATTTTTGTGTTAAGTATGGAGTAATTTTTTGAATATATCAAAAATGAAAGGTCATTCTTTCTAGCATTTACTCTTTACTTTGTTGTTTGTTAATGAAGTGCAAAAATTTTCCTGCTAATATTTTATCTGCAAACTTTAAAGATCTAGTGTTTATGAAATTTCAAATTTGCCAACTGTTCTTTGTTGTTATCAGGTCTACTTGATAGAAAGGCGGGTGATATGTAGTTGATTTAGCATATATATTGGCTGAAAATAAAGGATATGTAATAACTAAAGTTCATTAATGAAGTGCAGAAATTGCTGGACCAGAGCGATAGCAGAAGGCCAAAACAGCGGGTAGCATTGAAAAATGAAATGTGGACTGTGAAACCATTATCTGATGGTCAGGTACAAGATACTGCTTCTCCTCCTGCATGCAGTATGGGCTTGTCTTATGCTTGAGTGTGCAACTGTCAATGTGCCTGCATTTGCTTGTTCTTTGCACTTATTCATACTCAGCTTCATTTTGTTCATATTCTACACTAGCACAGCTGAATTTGCTGGATCCAAAGGAATCTTCTTGTAATTGCAAGAACCTGATTTGATTATATGGAACCCTTTTATTGTTGTGACTCCAGTTATGGTTTGCAATCTGCTTGAGTACTTTTAGGGCTGTAGAAAGCTGTAACTACTAGTAGGCTTCACCCTACATTTTGTGTTTGCACTTGTACATTAGAGTCCTGCATGGTAAACCATGTGTTTATGATTTCATTTTGATGTAAAGTAGAGGTTGCTTCACATACATGTGGAAGAATATTAGTACATGAGTCCTGCTAGGCATGGTTTTTTACATGTTATGGCATGATACAAGAGCCCTGAAGTGTGGACTATATGCCCCATAAATATTTATTTTAGTAATTTTAGAAATAGGAAACAATGTTTACACTTTTAAGAATAAACTAACAAACAATATAGAAGGAAAAACCTTGAGATGAAAAGGCATAAATTAGCATAAAAGAGGAGGATCGAGGTTTAAAGCTCCTAACATAGTACCTAAGAAGGGAAACTTTCTTACAAGTATCAATTCCTTGTATAAACGAAGATAACTTTTAGACAAGAAAGCTACTAAATAAGTTTGAGCTTATTATACTTTCAAATAAAAGAAAGCCTTGCAAAATGAGGGTAGAAGTAAAACCAACAAGAAATACACTCATAGTTATTAAAGGCGCTCGCCTCGCTTACCTCAGGCGGCCAGATGTGCAAGGTGAGCCCCTGTCGCCTCATTTTGCTGCGCCAAACAAAAGGCTCCCTAAGGTGGGCGCCTTGCATGCCTCGCCTCAACCAGTAAAGTTGTCCGCCTTACCCGCCTCACTAAAATGTAATATCTGCAGTACTTTTTTATTTTTTTTGTTTTACAAAAGACCCTAATTTCAACTTAGAAAAATATTAGCATATAGCATTTGTCCACTCATTATCCACCGCCTAGTCCCATCATGGCCATGGCTGCTCACCACCATTGGTCATTGTGCCTTTTGCTTCTTCTTCTTCTTCATTTTTTTTTCTCTCTCTCTCATGACCTTGACTCTTTCTATGATTTTTGTTTCTTTTTAATTTATTTTGTATGGGGCTTTTTTTAAATAAACTTAAAATTTGCTGTTTATTCTAATTCATATAATTATTTCTTCTTTTTTTTTTTTCCATTTTTTAATTTATGTTACCTTTTTTCTGCTTTTCTTTTCCTGGTTATATTTTCTTTTTGCCTTTTTATTCTGATATTTTTCTCTTAGCTGATCTTTTCTAATTTTTACTGTTTTTATTTTTTACTGTTTTTATTTTTTCTTTTTTCTTTTTGTTTATTAGTATTTTTGTTACTTTATAATTTTGGCATTTATAACATATTTTTGGAATTTTTGCATTATATATATTTTATATTTTTTTTTAAAATTATTGCCTCATGTGCCTTTCGGCTACCCGCCTTTCGCCTCACCTTTCACCTTAAAAATAGGCCTTCCACCTGTCTCTCGCCTCACGCCTTTCATAACTGTGAATACACAACACGTAGATGTCATGAAATGAAAAGAAAAATTGGGCATTTGGAGCATCCAAAGTCGAAAAGTACCTTTACTTATCATGTCTTTGGGTCACCACCCTGATTATTTGAGGTGCACCCAGCATCAAAGATGTAAACCTACCCCTCCCCTCTTTTGTGGATCACACCTGAAGAATATTTTGTAAAATAGTGATGAATAGTAACTATTAGTGGATCCGAAAGTGCAGCAAAATGCCTGATATCTGTTAGTAGTTATGCTTTCTGGTTGTGAAAAGCAGTGAAAGCTAGCTTTAATGCATCTATGAAGTCTGGCTTGTCTTGTTTAATTTGAACCTTGATATGTTTAGTGTGTTCTTTCATCAACATGGACCTTGTAGCCACGTATCTATTTTGTTGTGTTTCAGTCAAACAGAGTGACATTTAACTTGACACCAGAAATCATTCATCAGGTGTGTTTCTATATTCCTTCCAGTTATGTGTTCTTTCCCTTTATGTGTGTGTGAACGTTTACCTGAGGGTTTTCCTATAGAATAAGTTATTCTCTTCACATGGACTGCAATTAAACCATCTGTGCAATTGCCAATTTTGAATTTATGGAGGAACATCTTCTGTTGAAAAGGAAACATCACTGAAATTCTGTTATCCAAAATTCCTGAGTCCAAGGATTCTTTCAATCTCCACCAACATTTTTCTGAAGAGGCAAGCAACCAATTATTTTTTATTTTCAAAATTTTCCCTTTATTTTTTACCATTTCTTTTTGTAAAGACAGTGTCTTGATTCAACAGTTAGCCGACCTAATAACTCTTTGATTAAAGTAACTATCTGGGCATCATGGTTATTTTATTCCAGCCACTTTCTGAATTTCAACATTTAAATAAGCTCCTAATCAAATGTTGGTTTGTGTCATTAACTCTTTTATCAAATAAAGGTTTGAAACATTGTATGAAATATTAGAAATAGAACACTGGCTAATAGCTGGCTAGAGTGCAACAAGTGGAAAGTTGTCTTCATTCTAAAGGCAACTTTTTTCCCCCGAGTGCTTCTAATATGTTTTTGTTGTGCAGCTTCCTCAACTATAATTACTCTAAACTTTCTGACAGATACTTCAACTTTTCTTCACAGATATTTGCTGAAAAACCTGCAGTTCGGCAAGCATATTTGAATTTTGTCCCTAACAAGGTAGGAAGAATGTCAATGGTCTGTGTTATTTTTGAGAAGTTTCGGTTTACTAGATATGTCCTTGTGCTCTTCTACTGGTGTCTCAATCATTGAGCTCTTTATGATAATTGTAAATTATTGCATTTTAATATCCAGGAGTAATTTTCAGTGGGTGTCCCTGGGACCTTGGTGCTTCATACTTGGTTCTGCTAGCTTGGTTAATTGCCCTAAATTTCCTTCCTGTCTTTTAGTGAGTTACAGTAATTGGTTCTGGAGCATATGTTATTTTACTGATAGTACAAATCAATTTAAAAATAATTAAAATTCCATATTATATATTCACTCATGTTTAAATCAAATGATTTGTAATGTAATGGGGCTGTTGTTGCCCTTCAAAATCTTCAAGATTTATCAGCTGCTCCAGTTCTGTGCTTGCAAGAAGTGCAATAACCATGGAAATCACTACTAAAAGAAACTTATTTTTGTATTTCAGATGACAGAAAAGGAGTTCTGGACCAAATATTCAAGAGCAGAATACCTTCACAGTACAAAAAATGTAGTTGCCGCAGCAGCTGAGGCTGCTGAGGATGAGGAGCTTGCTGTTTTTCTGAAGCG
The DNA here is from genome assembly GCA_014898725.1 of Jacaranda copaia. Classification (NCBI taxonomy): domain Eukaryota; kingdom Viridiplantae; phylum Streptophyta; class Magnoliopsida; order Lamiales; family Bignoniaceae; genus Jacaranda; species Jacaranda copaia. Next base: position 54,746 of record JACGDI010005548.1, read on the forward strand.
AGATGATATGCTGGCAAATGAAGCTCGGAGAAAGGTAATTACATTTGAATTGTTCTCTTTTTCCTGAAGTTGACATCTATAAACTGAAATGCTATTCCTTTTTGTTATATGTGTTTTGTTCATCTTATTTATGTACATTAATTCTTCATTCAGATCAGGCGTGTTGATCCAACTGTGGACATGGAAGCTGATGTGGGTGATGATTACATACATCTCCCGGTACATTTGGCTGCATGCCCATATTCTGCCGGCTTGTTGCTAGAAAATGGTTCTTAAAAAATTTTTGTTAGTAATGGCTTTTTTTGTTGCTCTGTCCTTGATATTTTTTTTCCTGATATCAACACCTAGAAATATTTGAACAAAAGCTATTATCTATAAGCATAAAATCATTTTTGTTTTTGAAACGCTAACATTTTGTAGTCACTTCTGTGAGTACTATTTTTGTGTTTATTTTAATATTGTGCGATTTTGTTTATGTGATTGTATGTTAGATTGTATTTTGATTTTCACTGCTTAATACAGTTTGACTTGGGCAATTTCTATTCTCATTATGTATGCTTGAATAAATGTAGGATCATGGTTTACTTCATGATGAGGGCAAGGATGATTTGGACTCACAGTATGAGCCATATCGAAGATCCTTCTCACAAGATCTGAACCAGCATGCTGCAGTTGTTCTTCAAGGAAGAGTTGTAGGTAGGATGTTTTAAGCTGCTGAAGTATCTGTTTTGATTGTAAATTCAACTATCTGTCTGTTGTTTATCTGGATGCAAACTATCTAATAATTACACATCAAAACAATTTTTACCATAACAGAGTGAATGTTTTTTAAATGGATGTATTGATCAAACGAGAATTATTTCATTGCATTTATGGAGTGAATGCCATTTAAATGGATGTCTTGATTAAACGAGAATTTTTTTATTGCATTTATTACGTATTGAAATATATGGAAGCCTCAATTTTATTTGCTTTGTTCCATCAATCTGACAACAGACGTTGAGCTGGGAGATACAAGGTCTGTTGCTGAAGCCCTTGTCAGGACAAAACAGGGTTAGAGATCTGTATCCTGTTTCCTATCAATATCAACACTGCTTATTTTCCATTTGATCTTGTGATGAGTATAGTTACTGATGTTATGAATATTTGCAGCTGAATTGTCTGATGAAATATCCAATAGGAACTTAGAGAGAGAGCTCTCGGACAGGATTTCTAGAGTTGCGGAGATTGAGGATCTTCAGGGGCCTCGAGATCCTGAACTGGCACCGCTCAGTATCAAGGTTTGGCTGTCATTTTTTGAACTTCTAAACGACCTTAATCTCTTAAGCACTGTTAGTTTTGACATTTCTTCATTCTTCAAACAGGATCCCCGGGATTACTTTGATTCTCAGCAGGCTAATGCACTAAAAGCTTTGGGAGATGCTGGTTCAGGTGCAAAACCATTAAAATCCAATGTGAGCTCACATGAAGCTTATGGTTATTTAAGGGCTATTGTATCTGATATTAGAGCCATGGGGTTGACTGAACCAATAATGAATCAGGAGGTTGCTCTTAAGGTATTCAATCTTCAATTGTATATTAGTATGTCTGAAGTTTTAATGACAAGGATTTTTGTCTGGAGAGTTTTGTGTTTGTATCAAAGTTTGATGCAGGAATTTAAGTTCACGCTGTTATGTGATCTAGGTCCTCAATGGATTGACCCAGAATATCTCTAGCACCAAGCTTCATCTTGGAAACAATCCGCATGAGAGTGTCCTGGATAGGTTGCCAAAAGTTACTAGAGAGGAACTCTTACATGTGAGTTTACACAGAATACCTGTACTTCGCTGAGAACAAAGACATGGTGTTTCAGTTATGTTATATGTTACTTTTAAATGGTGTCAACCAGAAAAATGTCTTCTCTTTTGCAGCACTGGACTTCTGTCCAGGAATTATTGAAACACTTTTGGTCATCATATCCCATTACAACAAAGTACCTTTATACCAAGGTAATTACGTAGTTCTTCATGATTGAAAAATTGATCGTATATGTTTGCAATTTTAGTTTTTTGACAGGATTCCAGGTTTTAGTTGTTGATTACTCCTCTTAAAAGATATTACTGTGTCATTTAAAAAATCGTATGGGATGATTTGGGTTGAAGGCTGTTTCCCTTAAGGAATACTGCATTAAATTATATTTTCCTTAAATATGGTACGACTCATTAAATACTAAAAACTTTTCTTATAATTAGGGAATGCACAAACAATTCTGAACACCCAAATGGCTGCGATTTCTCCTTTTCTAGAACTGCCCTGTTGTTCATAGCACACCATTATCACTCTACCATATATCACTGTCGTCCATCACATGAAGGGAATCACCAAATCTACCACATCTCGTTGAACCGGAGCTGGGCTGACCTATCCATATGCAAAAGTCCTACTGTTAGGGTGAGAATGTACTTGCTGATTGGGCTTACCAATATACCTGGTTTGGCAATTCTTTCTAGATGGTATTTCTGGGTCAAGAATTTCATTACTTAGCAGCATTGAGATGTACAATGGTTGTCATTCAGTGATGGAACTTCAAAAGCATCAATTTAATGTGCCAAGTGAGAGCTGGGGTTGCTGGGGACATTTGGCAGGGAAGGTACTGGGAAAGGGAGGGTCTGTAGCTTAATGTTTTGTTTTCTTCTTCTTGTTGAAAGTATGCCATTTGAGTAGTTAAGGCAGAAGAAAGCCATAATGGTCTTAGGCTCTACATAAATTAGCCTCTCCATGAAATGGAGTAAGGAGTTAACATTGGTGGACCGTGTCGAAGTGATCTTCTGTCTTATATTTCCATTTCGATCAGTTGATATTCTAAATTCTTTTCTCGTTGACAGGTAAGCAGACTGAAAGATGCAATGTCCCAAGTATATCCAAAGTTACAGGTACTTTACGTCTTTTGGATATGTTAACTAATAACTATACCTGACTTTGCCCTTACTACAAATTCCTTATCTTCTTTCCCATTTCAGGAGATCAAGGAATCAGTGCAGTCTGACTTCAGGCATCAGGTCTCCCTTCTTGTTCATCCAATGCTTCAGGTTAGTGCTAACTCACATGTAACCAGAAATGCTTCTGTTTGACCCCTCAAATTTTATATTTATTTATTTCATAAACTTTCTGGCACTTGTGGTTGTTTTTCTTCTTTCATGAGCTGTGACTTACAGATATAACCTTTTTGGCTGTAGGCCCTAGATGCCGCTTTTGCACACTATGATGCAGATTTGCAGAAGAGAGGAGATGCTAAGAGTGGAGAAAGACCAAATGGGTTTGTGTAGTGGGATTTCGCCTCTTTTACTAGGCCATTGTGAAATCCACATAACTGTATATTATAAGAAATTTTGATAGCTTCCTTTCTTTATTTTCTTTTTTTTTTTTTTTTTTTTTTTTTTTTTTTTTTTTGTCTCCTCTTGAAAAGGATCCGATTCATTTTTTCTTTTCTGAGGTTTTTATGTGTACCTTTTATTGATTCACTTTTCAGTATTTCATAGGGCTCTTTAAAGCCTTTCAGCCGAAAAGCCTTGTATTTTTCTAAAATTATTTTTTTGGGTGTTACGATTGCTCTAGGAGAACCAAGTATTGATTCCAATATATGGTTTACTAGCCGGTATATTTCTATTTTATTTTCTTTTCATATCCTATAAATGGCAGCAACAAGCATATCATTTTCATCTGAGTAAGAAAAAAGAGAATCAATAGCACTGGAATGATAAATGAGAAAAATTGTCCTTTTCAATTCTGTTTGGCTTTCATATCACGCAACTTTTCACATTCTGGGACCATGCTCCAACCACTTTGGTTTTGCATGTGATATGGGGTTAGTTCAATAGGCAAAGTAAGGCTGTCAGGCCCAACAAGCTCAAGACCTTACTCAACCATAGGAGTTGAAGCCCAAAACTTTATTAGACCATGGGGGTCAAATTTGGCAGCTGGAAGGTTTGCTTAAGCACAAGAGAAGTGTTTATGGCCAATAATGACCGCTCTTGCCACCCATTGCATTTACATTAAATGTATTTTAATCACCAATTTGTTTGCATTTATTGGTGTGATGGTGCATCATCTCCGCAATTAATGTCATCACCTTTGCATTAATGACGATATGGTTTCTACTCCCTTCAGCTAAATAGTTGAACAGTTGTAAAGCTTGGGTCTAGGTTGAACTGACCCGAACTATCCCTATCCATAGGAACAATGTGAAAAGCGTTTCAAGGAAAAATTCATCTTTCCGTTCATAAGTAGACATTATAAATATCCTTTCATCTCGTTACAGTGGTAAGCTTTTAGGAACTTATTGAACTACTACTTTGTCCAACAATCTTCAGGTTAATTTACTAACCTAATCTTTAAAGGGTCTTAGCTAAGGATCATCTCAGCTAGCTTAACGTTTGCTCCTTGGTTGTAGGTTCCACCCCATGCCCTCACAAACAATCTTTTTGGTCACAATAATACTTAGGTCGAGGCCTAAAGACCCACCACACTAAAAATAACCTCATCCTTTTGGTGCCATCTATGGGAAATGGAATTTACAGCTAAAAATGGTCAACAGAGGCAAACCACTTCCAAGAGACATAGTGACCGTCACTCACCACCACCCCTTTTGCCACCACAAGAACAACCCCATTAGTAAGCAGAAAGTCCTAGTTCTCAGTCTGAACAGATGGTCACCTTGACCATCTTACAGCTCATGCAGATGATTAGTGATTAGATATCTACCTAACTTTTCGCTCAACTATTTGCCACTTTATAAATGCATAACAACCAACTAATAGCTACGACAAGCATCACACCTCATCCTTCGCACCGGGAGGAACAACCTTTCTGGGAAAATAAAACTATGAATGAAACATGCCCAAACCTAAGTAGACGAAAGTTAAGTCCTAGGCATTTTTCCTGTGACAAGCCTCACCCTCATCTATGTGAGGAGGTTGCAAATTCAGCAGATCATTGCGTTCAACCCAATCGAGCCCACCAGTGTAAACAGGTTGAACGCCTCAAACTTTACCCTAATTGAGATGTGTTCAGGGTAGACAAGGATGAGTAGGAAGAGGTCTCACATCAAGTTCAGCAACTTAATAGGAGACTGAAGGAGATTTCAAGGAGAAATCTAGACTAGACATAGTTTGATAATGCTCCTAGGTTTCGATGTGAAAGAGAATCTCCTTTCATCCAGAAAATCATTGATAAGTGTATCACGCTCAATGCAAAAGTCCTTACTAGACTACCTTGATATGATGAATCTATGGACCCAAATGAACACCTCTTGCAATTTGAACATATGATGTAACTACATGGCCATAGCGACCACATACATGCGAAGATGTTGGTCACCACCTTTTAAGAAATAGCATTTGAGTGGTTTGTCAAACTTAAGCCTTTGTCTATATTCTTTTATGATCAGCTCTGTGATAAATTCTTTCACTTGTTCACCAGTAAAAGAAAAGTAAAGTTGCCTCACACTCATCCTCATATAGAAAAGCAAAATGAGGGTGAATCTTTGAGAGATTTCTTCTTCAGATTTAACACTGAAGTTTTAAAAATTGATAACTTTCGTATTGAATTCTTGATTGATGTCTTATTTTTAGGTTTGAGGCACAAGGAATGCGCTAACGCTCTAGTTAGGGAACGACCACGTACAATGGAGGAACTCCTAGACCTGGTGGAAAAGTAATGACCTAAGAAGAAATGAGCAAGATAAAATTTGGTGGAGGAAAATTCATCAAAAAGAAAGGCGAGGAGAAAGATGACGACACTAGAAGGAAGGTCACCACTCTCCAATCAAGCGTTTTCACAATTATACACCATTGAATACCCCTAGGAAAGAGGTATTGTTCCCTATACAGCATGAGAGCCTTCTGAAAAGACCAAGAAAGCTTAATGAAACAGAGGTAATGAAAAAATCCAAAAAATATTACCATTTCCATTAACAGAAAGGACATGACACGGAGAATTATTTCAAACTCTAAGATGAAATTGAACACCTCATTAGATAGGGCCATCTCAAAAAATACATCGATCAAAGAGCAAGCAATGGCTCAAACCGACCAGATTCTTCGTAGAGAATAGTCGATCAATCCATGAAGAGAAGACAAGGGAAAGTAGAAGGTTGAGGATGACCACCCACTTTTGAGTGGCGTCATTGACATAATAGCAAAAAGATCAGTGAAGGGGGGCTCCAGGAATGCAAGGGAACAAGCACAAAGGCATCTTAAGTCCAACAGGTTGACGCAATCCAAGCCAATCTACCAGCTTTCCACAGTCGAACCTATATCTTACTCAAAATACGACTTATTACACCTAGGAGGTCAAGGATAAAGAAACAACTTAGATTGCCCATTCGTGATTTTGGTGGAAATTGCAAACTTCCAAATTAGAAAAATTTTGATAGACAACGGGAGTTCAACGAACATCATCTTTTTATCTGATGAAATTGGAAAAACTAAAATTTGACCTTATCAAAGTACTCTTGGTCTGATTTAGGGGATTAGAAATTCTACATGTTGGATCTATCAATTTGTCTACTTTCTTTAGAGAAGCTCCTAAAAGGCGTACTCTCATGATCAACTTCCTCGTCATTGATGTAACCTTTGCCTACAACGCCATCATCGAAAGACCAGTGCTAAATGACTTTTGAGTGTTGTATCTACTTATCACACAAAAGTTAAATTCTCGACTATTAATAAAACCAATGAGCCACTATGTAATTTGAAAGAAGCATGGCATTGTTATACCCTTTCGGTTAAAGCTAATGCCCAAAAAGCTTAACCTAAACTAAAATTCTCATAGATATCCCAATAATAGAACCTGAGAAAGGATAGACTAGGAAGAAAAAAAAAAGGAAAATATGCAGGTCGAGCTCATTAAAGAATTGCAAAATAGTTGAACTTAACCCCAGTAACCATGACAAGATAATGAGGATATGAACTAGCCTGAAATATAATATGGAGTGCATGCTTGTCAATTTTCATCGGAGAAACATTAATGTTTTTGCTTGGAAGGCAATCGACCTCCAAGGAATCGATCCCCAGGTCATCATTCACCACTTTAATGTCTTTCCGTCCTTCAAGTCTGTGAAATAAACGATAAAAACCTTCAATGCAAAAATGACTTTTATTATCAAGGAGGAGGTCAACACGCTTCTAGATGCAGGCTATATAGTTGAAATCTAATACCCTAACTAGTTATGTAATGTAGTTTTGGTTCCTAAATGAAGAACGATGGAGGATGTGTAATGATTTCACTGATCTTAATAAAGTATGCCCTATAGACTTTTGAGTGTGACGGATGCCTTTCAAGGATACTATCAAATTTTTATGCCCCTCAAAAGATAGGGATAAAACTTTTTTTGTGTTCTCGAATGGTGTTTATTATTTTCTAGTCATGCCATTTGGATTAAAAAATGCCGGTGCAATACACCAGAGACTGGTCAATTTCATGTTCAAAAATAAAATAGGTCGATCCATGAAAGTGTGTGTGGACGACATGATCGTTAAATTAAAGAGTGAATCAGGTCACTTAGCTGACCTAAGTCATATATTTTACATCCTCTAAGCTATTAGTATAAAACTCAATCTAAGTAAATGTACATTTGGAATAAGAGGTGGAAAGGTTTTGGGGTACATAGTTAGCCAACAGGGTATCAGGGCAATTGTCATAAAATCCAAGCCAAGCTATACAAGACATCCCTTTACCAAAAATAGTCAAGGATGTACAGAGGCTGGTTGGGAAAATCATTACTCTTGGTCGATTTATTGCTCTGTTAGCTAATAAATCGAATTCTTTAAGACAGGTTTTGAGAAATGCCAAAAATTTTCAATAGATAAAAAATTATAACTAGGCTTTGGCCGATCTCAAGCAATACTTGACCAAGCTTCCACTGCTAGCAAAGTCTACGATCGGAGAAGTATTGAGTTTATACTTGGCAGTTTCTACTGCAGCAATTAGTTCCATCTTGGTGTCCACTTGACAAGGTTTGTATAGGCCAGTTTATTATATTAGTAAAATTCTGCAAGTACCTAAGCATAATTACTAGGAGATTGAGAAGTTTTCGCTGGCACTCATCACAACGGCACAAAAATTGAGACTCTACTTCTTATCACACACTATCATTATTTTGATGAACCAACTATTAAAGCAGGTACTCTCCAAGCCTAACACATTCAGGACGTTAACCAAATGGGCTATCGAGTTGGGAGAATTTGACCTCAATTTTCAATCTCGCATTACTATAAAGGCTCAAGTTAGACTTTATAGCAAAGCGGATTGACCTCCCCCTGATTTAAGAGCATGAACAACCAGCTTGGTCTTTACATGTAGATGGTTTAGCCACAAATTCAAAAGGCAAAATAGGTATCTCATTATGTTCCCTCAGAAGAAGAATACAACTTTGTTATCAAACTCAATTATCTTGTCACCAACAATGAGGTGGAGTTAAAAGCTCTCATAGCGGGGATGAGAATGGCCTTGGTTGGGGGGGGGTAAACATTTGACAGCTATCATAGATTCTCGCTTGTTGCCGAATAATTTGAGGGAAATTTTGAAGCAAGAAAAATAACGATGAATACCTATCTGACTGAGGTTAAACAACTTGAATAATAATTTGAGAAATTTGCCATTAGTCAGGTGCCTAGGTTTGAAAATGAAAAAGCAGATGTACTTTCAAAGTTTGCTAACTCAGCCAAGGGCACCAAAGAGAGATCTATTACCTTTTTGGTCTCAAATAAGTCCGCCATTGGCAACCTCCAACAAAACCAGGTCTTCATAGTTGATACCCCCAACCAGACTTGGATTGATGAGATTAAATCTTATATCAAATAGAGAAATGTACTAATAGATAAGGCAGAAACCCGCAAGTTGAGGGCACACATCAAAATTCATTTTGGAAAAGTTTGACCAGCTATATAAAAGGTCCATTACAAGACCCTCACTAAAGGGTCTCATGTCCAATCAGGGGCAGGACGTCCTGCATGAGGTTCGTCCAAGCATTTGTTGAAATCACTTACAAGGTTGATTACTAAACCACAAAGTCATTAAGAGTGGATATTTTTAGCCAACTTTGAACAAAGAAGCCATCGAATTTGCCCAAAAGTGTCTATCATGCCAAGTCCATATTAATATCCCTCATCAACCAACTACGACCCTCACTCTAGTACAGATCACATAGCCATTTGACCAATGGGAAGTTGATATAGTATGATTTTTCCCAAAATCCATTGAATAAAGGAAATATATGATCATAGCGGTCGAATACTTCACCAAATGGGTCGAAGTTGAAGCTGTGCCAAAGATCATAGATGCTACAATATAGAGTTTCTTATGGAAGAATATCATTTGCCATTTCGGCTTCCCTAAAGTCCTCATATCTAACAATGGCGCCCAATTCCAAAGCAAGAGAACCAAAAAGTGGTGTGAGAACATTAGAATTAAGAAACATTTCACTTCAGTGAGAAATTCGTCGGCTAATGGTCAAATAGAGGTCACCAACAAAATTGTTCTTGACCATATTAAAATTAGGTTGGAAGGCTCCAACACTAGCTGCCAAGAGTCCTTTGGGCCTATCGAACCATACCGAGAATAGTCATCAGTCAAAGCCTCTACAATTTAGTATATAATTTAGAAGCAGTTATTGCTACAGAATTAATCCAACATATGACTCAAATCATACATTATAACCTAATCAGAAACATAGCTAAAAGAGAATTTAACTTAGAAGTGATCGATGAGCTCTAACAACAAGCTTTCATGAAAATACAAAGGTACAAGTCGATCATGGCTAAACATTATGATAAAGGCATAAGACCTATATCTTTTAAAGTTGGCGACCTCATTCTTAAAAAAGTTGAAGTCTCTAAAAATATTAGCAAACTTGACCAAAATAGAATGGTCCTTATTCTGTGGTCAAAGTTGCAAAACACAACTTTTATGGACTGGCTGATTTGTTTGGGAATGAGCTACAAGACCATGAAACGTTCTTAACCTCAAGAAGTTTTATGTGTAGACTATGTTGTATAGAAAGCATATTATCTTAATAATACTATTTTGCGACCCCGCAATCCCATGATTAAAGTTGTAAATCAATTATTTAGCAACCATCAAGTCCCCCACAGTCGCACGATTAAAGTTGTGAATCAAATTATTTACCAACTATGGAGTTGACCACGTAGTTGCATGATTAAACTTATATGATTCAGTTGTTGAACATCAATTTCCATAATTAAAAGTGGAAATTCAATTGTTGCAGATCTAAAAACGGCCTCAAATATCATATCTGTGCACTTTTAATAAACAGTGTATAGTCTTAATTTTAAGAACATTAAACAAAACAACACATATGCAAATTGACCATATACATCAAAAAATATTAAAGTTGTTCATAAACCTCTTGAGGCCATACATGTTTCAAAAACAAAAAACAACAAAGAAAAATCACAAAGCGTGAAGTCGATCTAGCTTGACCCGTATCTTCCCTTTGCCGCACTATGGCCTCGTCAACTATCTCATCGATCGCTTTGAATAACTCTTCAGTTGAGTTAAGATTTACATTTAAGGGTAGCTACTAGACCTATTAGGCTACTCCAATGTGTTGCCAAAGCCCTATTTCTTTGGTAAAAAAGACCCGACCTCCATTGAGGAAAATGTTCAACATATTTACTTCATTATTCTTTATTTAGAAAACTCTCCCACCAACCTAAACTCTTTTCCCATGACCACGACCTAAGGAAAAGAAAAAATAGTGGCTTCATCACCCCCTTCAGCAAAAGCATTTTTATCAAAGGCTATGAGACGCTCATCCCTGTTCACACTAAGTTAGGCTTTGTCTTTAGGCTGAAACTCATATCCCATGAAATCCTGTTGCTTCACATCACCATTGAAGGCCTTCTTTGCTTTATTGATGCTAAACATTACACTCACGTCAATATAGGCTGAAGTGAGCATAAACTATTGAACAGCTTCTTTTCGGATCCTAGGTAGCACCTTAAAAAACTTAGCCTAAGTGCACCGCAACGCGCTCTCATACCCATGCACTTGACCTGATCGGAGGCTTCTTGAATTGAATTCATGGTTTTCCTCAATTGCTCTTTCGCTCGACTTTTCCTCTCAACAATAACCAATAACTCAACATTCTTCTCTTTCATTTGCCTAGTCAACTTAGCTAGTCTCGACTCCAACAATTGAACTTTGGTGTTAACCAAGTCATTTTGTTCCTTCTCTAACTCCTTATATTGTTCCTCCAACCTCAAGCAGTTGGTCTCATATAGCTCATATAGACGATAGAGGTTGTACCCCCATTGCTCGACCTACGAAAGCAAAATACGGGATGATTACATTAGCTAGAGTTTTGCTTAATGTAAAATTATATTTGACACCTGATTTACCATGTTGGCATGATAGGCAAAATCCTTTAGAGGAGATAGTTAGTTATGGTTGAACATTTTGACCTAGTCTTTCTCGAAAAGACTAGCAGTTAGAACTACTATGGTCATCATCAACATCACCCTTGTGCCCATCATTGTGGTCGTGTTCAACACCCCTACATGTTCCCTAAATTTGGGCTTAGGTAACATCAGTAGATTGCACAATTGGATGAGGTGTAGAGTTGCATATGCTTTCTCAAGGAGTTTGCTGGCCTTTTTCTTCCCTTTTCTCAACTGTAGTCTTTTTAGGGACACATTGACCCATGGACTAGATCACTTTCCTCTTCGATTAAGGGGAACTGCTCGCTTCTCCAGTACTTTAGATAGCAACAGGTTGGACCTTCTAAACCATTGGGATCATAATAGTTTGTGCAGTAACCGCGGCTACCTTTCTGCACTGTTGCACTTTCTGTTACTTCCGCATTGCGATTTTTCTTGCACAATTCATAATTAGTCGACCTGAAAAGATGGACAGCTTTCAATCAAACAAATGGAAATTAGAAACAATATATCATATTATTTATAAAGATCCATCTCTACTTAAATGTGAGTTAGCATACAACCTCAATGTGACAATCGATAAGCCTACCAAGACCAAATTTCGCTTCTTTATAAAAATTAACATATCCATCTCACCAAATTCGAGAAGATCTCGAACAAAATATTACACCAGGATGGATTCTCACTTGTATTCAGCTCAACCCTACCCTTCATCCACCCTTTTAGAGTGTTGAACCTGACACCAGTGAGAGGTCGAACACAAAAGTATCTCTCGTTTCATTTTTGATTGTGTGAGAAAGAAAGAGTCCTAAAGACTTTTCTATGTGGCCGTACAGTTAAATAATAAAAACTAAACTCCCAAACTAAACATGACTTGTGGGACATGGATAATTGGAATAAATGGCTAAAATTAGCCCAAGAAAAAGCTTCGTCAAGGATACACATTAAAATAACAAACTTATACATAAAAATAAAGTAATTAGGGAACAACTGCATTATATAGACCTGTAGACCTCTCAATAGGTCAGCTATGGGCTCACTTAGAGAAATCCTAAGGCTGCACTTCATCATGTCCTCAAACACGATTCTGCACTCCTCAAGAAAAGTATGCATCCTATTCATAGCCTTAGGTTTAATCAACTCAAACGCATCAGGGATATAATATTTCCCCCTAATCAGCCTAAGGTTATTCAATGATATTTTTGACACAATGTCACTATAGTGTGCCGTCGTGAACAACCTACCCTTTGACCTAGGAATTTCCTCTGCTACTCCTATTTCTTCCTTATTAGCACCATGCTCCGATGGCCCCACTTCTTCAACTAAAGGATTGGAAGGTCCCACCCCCTCATCTACTCCTAATATCCCTTGACGTATACTTAATTTTGGCTATTCAGGGATACCTAACCTCTTGCTGGAGGATTTACTCAACTCATCCCACTATTCGAGACATCCGTCAAATGTGTAGCCTCAAAATTAGAACTAGAACTCGACATATTGATAGAAGATTAAGGGTTAACAAACTTTAAAAATGCAGGAAAAAGTCACTTATGAAAACTACATGCAGAGATTAAGGGCTCAAGATAGCTCAAAGAGCAACCAAAAATCTGCACCTCTTGACATGAGCGGTCAAAATCTGCTATTTATTGACAAGCCGAAATTTCAACCGATTAAAGTAACTAGTAACTGACTAATAAATGCGTAACCGCCAGTTACCTACATATCAAAATTTGTGTAGCCGCCTAAAACATCTCTTGCTTTCATCTCTCTGGTCAAGATTCAAATAAATTTTCTCGCCACTTCTATAAGCTACTCAAAACTTTGACCCCCCCTTACGATCGAACTTTGGAGTGGGGAGGACTTAAGATATAGGGTCAGCCTAATAGGCCTAGTATGGTCATTAGGCCTAACAAGCCCAAGACCTTACTCGTCCATAGGGGCTGAAGCCCAAAACTTTACTTGACCATGGGGGTCGAATTTGGCGACCTAAAGGTCAGCTTAAGTGCAACAAAAGTGTTAATGACCAATAATGACAGTTCCTGCCACCCATCGCATCCCCATTAAATGTGTTCCAACTACTAATCTGTCTGAATTTATTCATGTGATGGTGCATCACCTCCGCTATTAATGCCATCACCTTTGCATTAATGATCGTATGGTTTCTCGTCCGTTCAGCTAAATAGTTAAACAGTTGTAAAGATTGGGTCTAGATCAAAATGACCCAAACTATCCCTATCCATGGGAATAGTGTGAGAAGTGTTCCAAGGTGAAATCTATCTTTCCATTCATAAGCAGACACTATAATCTTTTAGACACTCATTACACTGTTGCTTTGTCCAACAATCTTCAAGTTAATCCACTGACTTAATCTTCGGAGGGTCTAATCAAGGATCCTCTCTAGCCTAATGTTTGCTCCTTGGTTATAGGTTCCACCCCACATCCTCACAAACGATCTTTCTGAGTGAAGTGATACTCAAGTCGAGGCCTAAAGACCCCCAACTCTAAAAATAACCTCATCAGCATAGATAGTAATTTTCATAAACCTCCAAGCAATCAACATTTTGTCGTTTCTTTTGAGCAAACAAGAAATTATATACATTACTAAATTGAAAATATTCATCATAAAAAATTAGTTAGTACTTAGCAAACAATATTTTACAGCTAGTGGTCAATGCATGCGATCTCACGTGCATACTTATTTTTTAATTGTAAAAGATTTTTATTTTAAAAATGATTATTCAATATAATAAAAATTAATTGAAAATTTATATAATAAATTATTTTGTCATCACAATACAATTAAAAAGTTATATAAAATCCTATAGGAAAGACACTATTTAATGAAAAAATTAATATATCATAAAATTTATATAACCAAGTTTTTTTTTCCAATTTTAAGGAAATTATGAAATAAGTTGCCAATCTAATTTTGTTGAATGAAATAATAACCAGCATTATACCCGTGCTATGCACGAATTTTTTAAAATGCTATATATTAATATTATTGAGATTTCATAGATATAATACAAAAATAATATAAAGATAAAAACATTACAAAAAAATTATTAAATAATGAGTAAAATTAAATATTACTCCAACATGTCAAAATTCAGTATGTAAAAGCTTGAATATGTAAAGACATCAAAGAATATGAACTCTTATATACATGATGTCATGAAAAATGAATTTAAAAATTATTCAGTGAGAGAAGTCAAAAAAATTTAGAACTTCCAAAGATAAAATCCTAGACTAAGATTATAATGTATCCAAAAATAAAAGCAACAAAGTTGCATTAGAAAATATAAATATATGAGAAGTACAGAGCACAAGATTGATGTGCTAAAAGTTATTAGAAAAACTTAAGGCATATTTGTTTTTAAATTGCCAAAATATTTTCCAACTTCCAAAATACAAATAAATAACCTATTACATTCTCTAATCTCACTATCCAAAATATACCCAAAAGCCCAAAATATCCTCCACTTCATTTTCTACTCATTCTCCAAGATCTAACCCTCTTATTTTTTGTCCCCCCACCCAATTTATGTATATACATATATAAATAATTATAAAGTATCAATTTTATCATACCAACCCAATAAAAGAGTTATTTATGTGACATTTTGTCCCCTCCCGAAACAAAAATAAATAAATAATTTTTTCCTAATTTATTTTTCCCCTACCACCCAAAACACAAACAAACAATC
Organism: Jacaranda copaia; assembly: GCA_014898725.1. NCBI lineage: Eukaryota > Viridiplantae > Streptophyta > Magnoliopsida > Lamiales > Bignoniaceae > Jacaranda > Jacaranda copaia. The sequence continues at coordinate 69,891 of JACGDI010005548.1, forward strand.
ACACATTCTCCAATCACACTTCCCAAAAACTATTTTGCCAAAATATTTTGACAAAATGCTCCAATTCATAAACAAACAAGCTTAGTATTGTAACATTTTAAAATTATTCTAGACTAAAGATGATCATTGTATAAGTTGAAGGTTAAATTATAACAAATCAACTAACAGTCTGCAAAAAAAAAAAAAATTGAAAAAAAAAATCTTTTCTTATTTTAATTTCTGGTTAAATAAAAGATCAATCAAAGTTAAAACCAAACTATGATAGTAAAAATAAAAAATTAAATAAATCAAATAAATCTATAAAATAATTATAAAGTTAGAATTGAAATTAGAATATAAGCTAATAAGATAAATTTTTTAATTTAATTATTTACTTAGTTATCAAGAAAGTGAAGAAAAAAGTGTATGACATCACTAATAAAAATTTTACAATAATAATAGATAGGTAAAGTAATTATAAACTCAAAATTATCTTAGATTAAGAATGAATGAGAAGGTATGATGATTAAATTAAAATGTAAAAGAATAGACAGAATGAATTATTATGTTTATTCACAAAATTTCTTTATATAAATATAGTCCAATCTCCATAGATTAATATATTGCACAAATAATAGAAAAATAGCAAAGAACAAAAAAAGTTATGAACCTAGCAAGCAAATTAAGATTTAGAAAAATCAAGAATAACAAAGTTATATATATTTTGATGGATCAAATTAAATCCACCGTTGTAAACTTAAAAAATTAATAGGTGTATTTTTCTATTGCCACAACCATCTCATATTTTTTTCAGATAGATTAAAATTGATTGAAAGAATATATATTGATGAAGTAGTGTATAAGCTTTTTAAAAAGAGGTCAAATTACACATATTTATACATCATAGTTATATATATATGAGTAAAAAATAAAAATTGATAGGCTTTTGAAATTATAGATATTCAAAAACTTAAAATTCTAAAAATATTAAAATAAAAAAAATAGATCTTATCCTATAAAATTAGATGAACTGAAAAGAGATTTCAAAAATAAAAATAAAAATAAAAATTTGGCAAAATACACTAATAACTTGATTGAAAGAATGAATAAAAAGATATTAAATGTGTAATAACTTAAATAAGAATAAAAAATTAAATAACATAACTTATCAATGATAGAAGAGAAAAATGTTGCTAATAGAAATGAAATAAATCATGAAAATATTAAAACCAATGAATATATCTCATTTCGTAAAATTATAAAATTAAATAAATAAAAAAATTAAAAAAATTAAAAATTAAATAAACTAATTGATAACTTGAACTAACTTATAAACAAAAATATATAAAAGGTATAAAAAGTTAATAACAAATAAAAGCTAAATGATAGATTCTATTAAGTTTGAAGAAAAAATTATAAGTACTAAAATCCGAAATGCCTTTCATCATGTAATATAATAAAGTCAAATGAACAAAAACAAAATCATAATGGTAAACAAAAAAAATATCAATCAAGCAATTAATAATTTTAAAAATCAAATAATGAGAGAAAGAGAAGAAAATATTAAGGAATTGAGAATATTAATAAAATGACTTTCAAAGTACTCTATACATAGTGATATAGAAATAAAATAATTAATAAACATAAAAGAAAAATTGTGAAAATCTATCCAATGATAGAATTTAAATGATCAAGAAACCTTCTGTATATTGAGGTAGAGATAAAAAAAAAAAAAGATTTTGTAAGTGGAATGCAATTATTTTTTGGTATTAGAGGTAAATAAAGAATAAATTGTTCCAATCAAGAAAACAATTTCAAAAATTTAGATATTTTTAAATCAAATAAATAATATCAAATTAATATACAACAATCAGTGAAAAGTTTTTGCTTTAATTAAAAATTTTAAAATTTTAAGAATTCAAAATTTAGTTAAAATTGCACAAATGCCGATCCTACACTATTGTGAATGTATATAGGTATACAAAAAATGAGTAGTAAGGTTTTTCCCTTTAAATAGTATAGATAGATTATAAATTTATTTGATGAGGTTGAAAACTATTTTAATGGACTGAGTTATGTTTGGGCTAATTCGACAAGGGTGGTCGAATGATACAACAGTAAAATCTTTCTGAATTGAGATCTATAACCACTAGCAAATGTCAGACTAGTCGAGATGCCCTCAACTAAGGCACTTTAATGCTAAAGTTAGTACTAATCGAGTAAGAAAAATCGAATAGTAGAGTAAAAGCATATAGTAAAAATGGTATACCTAGAGGGTAGCTCGCAATGGGACATTTATAGCCTTTTTTAAGTTGATGATATGTCTAAAATGCATTTATTAAGTGTAGAGGGCTTTTGTCTTTACTTGAGAGCTATAGGTCATTTATCATTATTGTATTATTCCAAGTGACACCACCTCCTACCTTTCTGGGATAATAGTATTCTAAAGGCACGCTTCCTGATAGAGGCAGTGGCAGAGGCAGTACTAGGGCTGCATGCACCATTAATGTGGAGGTATACTGATTATCATAACATTAAATGTGTCAAGAATATAATTCGATGACGCAGTGAGTATTCTGGTTGACGGTGATCGACCATAGAAAGTAGTCAACCAAAGATATAGTTGAATGGAATGAACTGCCTAAAGCTCCTCGTTGGGTAGGGTCGAAAACATACCACTCGACTTGAAGGTTTCATCGGTGGGGTCAAGAACACCCTACTCAACCTGAAGGATCTAGTCACATGGCTCAACCCATGATATTGCATATGTGTAAAGGCGATAGTCAACGGCCCACTTGGATCAGGAAACGCAATTAGGCTTCAGGTGCTAAGTAGGTCTAGAAGCACATTTCGGAGTGGATAACTATTGAAATGTGCATGTTGAATAATCTCATATCACTATTAATACTCGTCTTTTGGATTTAAGTAATGAAATTAACTACTATTAAAACATACACTTCTATAAAATAGGAATTAACAAGGCCTCTTGATTATGGGCTTTCGGTCTCATAATTGGATAAAATCTTTTCTTCCACCAACCTCTAAATGGTTAGTGGAAATTTTCTTTTATTGCTACTAAAAGTTTGAATTAGAAAATTTAGAAATTAGTAATTTCAAAACTATAATAATTCAGATGTTTCATTCTTTTTGAATTACTTGGTATTTATCATTAGGACTATAAATGAATATTAAACGGTATGAATATACTATATTTATAGTTGTATTTTTTTAAATTTTATAATATATGTATTTATATTCGTATTCATATTTGATGAATATTTTTTAATAACATCCGAATTCATATTTATCGGATATTAATTGAAATTGAATATATCCGTATCTGATTATAATTATTAGAATACATTCGTTTATAAGTATCTAAATATCTATTTATAAATATTCAAATATCTGTTAACAGATATTCGAATATCTGAATATACAAATTTGTTAACTTGTAAGAAAATGCATATTTTTTCTAATAAATTTCATTAAAAAAAAAACTTACTACTTCATTTTAGAATTTAAAAATTAATTATTCTTGATTTAATTCATTTTTCTAATTAATTATTGACTTTATAATTTATTAATACTAAAAAAATGATACAAATTTAAATTAATTATAAAGTTAAATAACAATAATTTTATATTAATTAATTTTATCATTTATATATTGATTTTTTAATTTTTTTTCTTGATTTAGTAGTGTTTAATTATCATTACTACTATCTATTGATTTCATAATCCTTTACTACTACTATTTTTTTCTTATTAATTCTTTAATTACTAATTTATACTTATATTCATTTATATATAGATTATGAAATTTCAATATTAAAAAAATAAAAATAATTTATAATGTATAATAATATATTATATATGATAATTTTTTAAATATTATTTATCGGATACAAACGATGAATTTAATTAAATTACAAATAATCAAATATATAAATGAATATATGTATTTGAAGCAAATATTAAACAAATCAAATACGCAATTATTATATTCGTATTCGTTTGCAGTCAAATATCTACTAATCCAAATATGAATTCTATCCACTTTAAACGAATACATATAATATTCCATATGAATTCTAATTCAAATTCGAACAATAAATAAATTTTCAAATATTCATTTACGGCTTACTTATTGTCCATCTAAACTTATTTTTAAATTATTACCTCAGATTTAAATGTGCATTAAGCAGCATCTCAACTCCATACCCTAAATCTAAAAGCCTTCGACATAAACATGCCTTAAACAAGATCTTTATCTCAGGAGGAACGAAATCAAGCCCAAACAACACAGTAATGGCCCTTGTGTAAAATCGAAAAATACCTACTTTAACATTGCCGTTCATGTCAAATCAACTAGAAAGCATCAATCCTCTAAAAGACAAATGATCGCTTCCCAAAATAACAATCCACCCTCATAGAAACATCAACACAACGACCAACATATAATCCAACACCAATAAGTAAAAATTCTTCCACTTCTAGACAATGAATGAAGTACCAATTGGGATGACCTAATACGGCGGCGGAGCGCTGAAACCCAAGAACGGCCGCCCGCAGAATGCGGCTACGCTTCCATTGGCGGCGGCAGAGTCGCAGTCATGCAATGTGTCCTTCAACTTGTGGAAACCATGCTTGAACACCCCAAATCCGAACAGAAGCCCAATCGCCAGTACCACTAATATCACACACATGCAAAAACAGCAAACTCTCGTCCCGCAACACATCTTCCGATATCCTCCTTTTTATTCAATTTTTTCGTTTTTTTTTCACCTCCCAAAATCGCCGATCTCGAATCTGGGATTCTTCCAAATTTATTCCTGCGATCGAGATTTGGTTTCGTAGGGCGGGCGGCGAGAGGGGTTTATATAATCAAAAGTGGGGATGTTTTTTCGTAGAGTTGATTGAGGAGTGGGGGAGAGAGAGGAGTGTTGGGTTGGAGGAGCTCAAATTGATAAGACTAAGAGAGTATCTTTTTATCATCACGTTCTTGAAGCGGTTACTCCACGCATTCTTTCTGTTGAGGAAATATTAATCAAAAGGTGGTGACGTTTCATTTTCATTTCAGGTTATTATATTTTTTTATATGAGAAATTCCGATTTTCCGATTTTCAGGTTATAATTTGGTGAGATTGATTTGGAATTTCCAATTTTTCGGATAATATTGCAGGGCAAATGGGGTTTATTATGTGTCATTTTTTATTAAAACTATCCTCTTGGTAATTGGTTAGGGGTGTTGGACCTAAATTAGGTGGCTTGTTTCACTTTCAACTCCTCCACAACAAATTTATGCCTAGCAACTTTTCATTTTTCTTTTTTTTTTCGGGTGTTGAATAATTATATTAAATTCTGTACGTATAAATTAAATAGAGATATAGTTAGATTCAAACTCAAAATTTCTTTGTAGTCAGCAGAAGGATGTATCGCTTCAATAATTTGATCGTGATTTCTTTTACACTATCTTTGAACTCGATAATAATGAGGAAAAAAGGTATTAAAGAATAGATTAAAAAAAATTCCACATTAAAATTTACTATTTGAATATAATTTTAGGATTCATTGTGATAAACTTTAGAGGGTTGGTTGGGTTATAGATATCGATTGACCTACTCAAAAGATAATTAAAGTGGAACAGTTCAATATAAGTTGAGATGTCGATTTTTTAAAATTGTAAAATATTTCGGGTTAATAAGGGAATTAATAAGTATTTTATTTTTTAAACTCCAATATGAAATTTTTGAAAGGAAAAAACTTGTTTTGTTACAAAAGGGATTTATAAAAATTTACTAGCAATTTAGGCTTATTAACTACTTAGGGGTTGCTTAGTGGCTTGTAGCTGAGTGGTATTAAGTCTCATCTATTATGTGGGAGATCTCGTGTTCAATTCGAATAGACGTCTTTGTATACATCTTATAAGTGCCACCAAAAATAAAAAAAGAAAAGAAAACATAATAAGGGGTTTATTGCTTTTTAGTTTTATTTATCCAACAAGATTCTGCTCATCTTTTTACACAGAATAAGTACTTGTGAAAACATAAAAGTAATTTTATATTTTCGCAGGTACTTTTGGATTGCAGGGAACAATTTTGGGCCCGTTGGCGTTTAAAAACCTCATGATTGATGTTTTACTAAGAAAAAACTATTTTCCTTTTGTTTTTATGTAAATTAGAATAAATTATTGACTATCATTATAAGTTTAGCTCTTTATTATGCTCTCCACAATTCAATAAATACCAAATTAAAATTAAAAAAATCAATAAATTGGTATTCAATTTTCTTTTTTGAAAAAATTCAACATTCGACGTCAATCTGGTTGCAAATAACTTTTCACTTATGGGCCACATGTATATTGAAAATGGCCCATATCTAGAAGACACTAATCCATAACTCAATGCATTAGAACAAGTTAAGGTTGTCATTCAATCGAATTCCAAGGAAATCAGTGTCCAAATACAAATTATCTATACTTGTATTTAAATTTAATTTAATATTCTAAAATTCGACCAAATTTTAATTTAAATTGACACATTGACAACGCCTAAATGTAGACCATCAATTCTTCCACAATTATATGGGTTGAAATTGAAGATGGGCCATCTGCTGTATCTGTCCATCCGCATTTTCTAAGGTCGGGGGCGTAATACAATTCATCTAAGTGAAATTAAAAATTGATCACAAATGAACTCTAAGGGCCTGTTTCCTTTTATGATGAAGTAGGATATTGGATCATATTTCATTTCATCATATGCATGCATAGCAACATACGGGCCCGATAATTGAACTCCATCTCGCCGCTATAGGTAATAAATGGCAGATGATACATCAGCCTCAAGGTGTCTGATTTTTTCATCCCAATTATGAACCCATTCAGGATGATAAATGCAATGGCCATTTTGCCATTACTATTTACAAATCTAATTACCATTATATCTAATATGGGACAACCTAATAAACTCAACTTAATAATTATTGATCCCATAGTATGTTTCCAGGTTTATTGTGCATCTGAAGTCCAACTACGCTTTCAGATTCAATTGGGCTGTCAAATATCGCCCTTTTGCCTATGCGATAACTTGGTTCGAGCCATTCGACCATAGCTTGGAGGTTATGGTCGAATGAAATGTTCTCGATCCTACCCGAATGGGAGGTTTCAAGTCGTTTATTCCCTTCAACTATTTCTCTGGTCAACCACTTTCTTTGTTCGACCACTGTTAACCAGAGTGCTCACTTCGATGTCGAATTGTATCTCTGTCGCATTTAATGCCCTAACAGCTAATGTATCTCCACATTAATAGCGCAAGCCACCCAATACTACTCTTGCCACCACCTTTATCAGGAAGCACGCCTCTACAGTAATATTCTCCCAGGAAAGTAGGAGATGGTGTCACTTGCAATAGTACCGGAATGAGAATTGACTTATAGCTCCTAAGTAAGGACAAAAGCCTTCTACACTTGATTGGGGCATCTTAAACATATCAAACATCTAAATAAAGCTATACATACCCCATTGTCAGCCACCCTTCAAGTATGTTATTTTTACAATATGCTCTTACTCTACTGCTCGATTTTCTTACTCAATCAATACTAACTTAAGCGTTGGAGTGCCTTAACTGGGGGCACCTCGGCTAATCTAATATTTGCTAGTGATTACAGTATTAGCTCAAGAAGATTTTACTGTTGGATCACTTGACCACCCTAGTCGAATTAGCCCAAACACTACACCAATTCAGTATAACAGCTTTTAACCTCATCAATATCCTCCACTAATTACCACTGTTTGTTGATACCACAACTCCAATAATTAGTTTAGTTGCAGCTTCATATGTATAGAGTCTTGGTACAGTGCAAGGGCACGACCATATACCATCTTCCTATTGCGATGCTAAAAGGTAGTAACTTGAACCCATGTCTCATAGACTAGGACTAAACTTTGTTGTGGCTGTTACTTACAACAATCAGGCCTAGAAGTTGAAATTATTAACTTCAATGAAGATTGGTGCAAATATTACAATTAACCTATATTTAGAGTTCTCATCATTAAAATAACTCGAGATTAGTTTGAATCCTCATTGCACTTTATTACCCAACCGAGTGTTTATCTCATACCTTGGCTGCATGAATGGTTGAATAATCTGTTGTAATTGGCATTACTATTTGCCTAATTACATATTTAATTATTTGGATGGATGCTAATTATGGTTATAATCCAAAAATAATTAAATGGTTAAATAGAGGAAGAATAAATTAGTTAAATATAGTATTGTCCCACATTGATAAACTGAGAAAAGAGAGACTTGCTTGTGAAGTATGAAGCAAGTGGAGGAGTTGAAGGGTTGTTCCAGCTGTTCATTTGTCCCACATTACTTTTATAAACTAGTGTGGACTGGTTTATATTGAACTCAAGTAATAATACTTGATAAAGTGTTCTTTAAAGGGTTCATATAAGTGAACCACACATGTGCTACTGCCGCTCGACCTAGCTCTGGATCTGGATCGCGGGCGTGAGCATTAGGAAAAATGTCTCAGTCTCAATTTCATCTTTTTGGATAAAATTTATTTAAAATTTCAAAGTTTAAACTTAGCTTAATCGTTGGCTTGATCGGATAGGATAAGGGTTTGAGTGATTAGATAAAAAGGTAATCCAATCGAATAAGGGTTGACTGATCAGATAAGAAAGCAATCTAATTGGATAAAGGTTGACTTGGTCAAGACTAGTTAGATTAGCCTACTCTAATTGGATAAGGTCAAACCATTGGAGATTAAGCTAGGATTTGGTAGAGGGATGTGGGACACGTGGCATGATGTTGGTGGACGTGGGACATGTGTGGGTGAGGTGGTGGAATACCATTGGAGGGGGTAAGGGTTAAAGGCCATTAAAAGGAAGACTTTAACCTTAATCCTGCCTATAAATAGATTGCCTCTAGCAGTTTTGAAAATATACTGCATTCACTAGAATTGTCTTAGTACATACTATACTGCACGTCTAAATATTCCACGCATGTTCTTGCTCTCTATCTCAAATTCCTTCCCTTCTTACTTTCTGATATTCTCCCCATAAATATTTTCTTTCCTAAATTTTTGATGTACGATTGTCTTATTCTAATCCAGTAACTGAGTACTGTTTGAGAGAACGAAACGGAGTATACTTGATCGTTTTGGACCATCTCATCCTAGGAGAAACAACACTGTACCCGTTATACTGGTAAGTCCAGGTGCTCATTTCTTAAAGGCAAACAAAATTATGTGATTTGATCGTCTGATCGATTCTGTTACTATATAGAATCCTTAAGCTAAGTTTTCTATTAAATTCTGTATCTTGTTTAAATTATATTGACAGTATGCTTTACTGCTTTTTTTTGCCTAGGTTGATATTCATATAATTTTGGCTTTTCCTAGACTTGTATCTGATTAAATTAATATGCATCAACTTTGTCTTGCCTTGATTTAATTCTTATCATGCATGCTATATATATGTAATTCTGATATTGCGTGATTTATTCGGATATCAAATTGTAAAAATGCATGTATTACCATAATTGTAATTATTTATTTCAATTCTTGATAATCTAACTTGCAATATTTAATTATTGCGTTGCATGTTGCTGCATGTTGGTATATCCTATAAACAACAATCTTGAAGAAATGAGTTTATTTCGTGTGTTATTTATTTGTGGAAATTCTAATTAGATATCATATCTAGGAATCTTACTTGAAATTCTGCCTAGATATTCTATGTTAGGGTTATTTTTGAAGTCAATCTTGGTTGCAAATACTAGTGCTATTGGTGAAGTTATGTCAGCAAAAGTTGATCTTTCCAACCTTTCAAAAATGTTCTCGGGCTAATTCTTTAAGTATTGACAACAACCCATGAAAATCTAATTGACGATGAAAGGTTTTCTTTCGTTAATTTTGTTGACCATGCTAGAACCAACCGAAATTGATCCCAAAACTAAAAAAAAATAGCTAATTGAAAAATGAAGGATCAGATTGTTCGAGAAGTAATTCTATCAACCTTGTCTGATACATTGTTTGATGTGTACTGTTCGAATTCCTATTCAGCTAAGTCTTTATGGGATGAATTGGATAAGAAATATCATATTGAAGAGCAAGGGCTCAAAAAGTATTCGGTTTCTAAATTTCTGAAGTATCAGATGGTTGAGAACAAGTCTATATCTGAACAGACATATGAATTGATCAATCTAAAACATTCTCTAGCTAATGTTGAGATAAAACTTCGATTTCCAACTATTATTTTAATGTAAATTATATTTTTTAACCGTTATAGCATTATAAAAAACAACATGCAATAAAGTAATAGGTTGACATGCACTGCTAATATGATTGATATGGGATAGCCCAACAGGCCCAACAGGCCCCCTTTACAAGTAATACAGCCCACAAGATCCAATGTTAAATGATATAATTTAGCAGGCCCAACAGGCCCGAGATCAGAGGATTCAACCCACTAAGCCCTGAGGCAAGTCACTTTGGTCGACCCGTATCGACCTCATATAAGAAGTCCCGTAGTCGACCCGTATCGACCTGAGGGCAACTTCCACAGTCTAGTGACGATAACCCAGTGGCGAAGTTGGACTGGTCGACTAGTATCGACCCTATATGGTAAGCCGCGCAGTCGACCCGTATCGACCTGGAGGCCGTCATGAACTCATCATCTAAGAATGGTCGACATGAATCGACCCCCCAGTTGCAGATGGGACAAGTTAAACCTTTATGTAATGATCACACGTGGTGGCAAATGTGACTACATCGTACGGATGTAACCGCTCCCACAAACTCTGACAACTTTGCCAACAACTTTGGCAGAGGCGCGCTCCTACCGCTGGCACTACCCAGGAAAACAGAAGATTGCGTCACGTGGCTCAGCCCCGAGATCTGGGCATAAATGACTCTCATACCCCGGCTATGAGGAGAGCCCAAGTGTACCTGACAAGGACACTTGGGTAAATCCACATTCTTATCAGATTATAAATCAGGCCAACACCACCACGCTTAAGGTAATTGCCACTTTACTGTTTCACTACATACTCTCTATACACTCTCCATCTCACCGGAAACCTAACTTGAGCGTCGGAGAGCCTTAGCCGGGGCAACTCCGGCTAGTTCACGTTTGTTCTTGTTGCAGATCTCAAGCCCAATATCAACTCAATCCATCGGACTCCCGGACCATTCACCTCTTTGCAGCATCAATGATAAATACATAAAAAAATATTTATAAATATACCTTTTAAGATAAAATTAAATTAAGTTTTATTTTTAATGAATTCTCCAATCTATCTGTCAAAATGGCAAAACACTCGAAACAAAACCATATAATACCGTCATTTTCCTATCATCATTTAATAAATAGAAAGTTACTCAAAAGGATAAAACTCACAATGATATCAATCACCATAAATCTAACCTGCCAATGAAAAGGAAGAAATAAAAAGAATCGTCCACCATGTTATTTGTCTCCCAATAGTCATTCTCTCATCACCCCCACAGAGTCCACACCCCCATCTGGGCTCTCCTCCCAATCCTCCGGCCCACCG